>CM076571.1:368545248-368548200 GCA_034641835.2 Pinus albicaulis | reverse complement strand
TCAAACAGTGTTATCGATGAAATAGGTAAGCGCACTGTTACCTAGTTTTTTTTGGTAGCATAAAAAGCACCTGATTTTGAAAAGTGGTGATGCAGAATCACCTTTTTTTTTTGGACCACATTTTTTACACTAATATTTTTATTTATGAAGTATGAATATTTGTTTTAAAATGTTACTGATTTTCATGCTAATTTTGAAACGTATTGATGCAGCATCAACCTTTTTTTTTAGAGTGGTGATTTTCATGTTGGTAATGAAACACAAAACTTAGATAAAAAAATATATATAAAAACAATAAAAAAAACCAATAAAAATGTTAAAAAAAACAAAATTAACTCGTAAAAATAAAAAATTTAAACAAAAATAAATAAATGAAACAAAAACGAAAACAAAAATATTCGAAAATTATATAAAAAGAAATGACAAAATTTGAAAAAAAAACACGTAATTTAAAGAAAAAAACAAAAATTAACCCAAAAAAAAAAAAAAAAAAAAAATTAAAATAGAAAATTTAAAAATAATTTAAATTACAAAATTAAAATTTAGATTAAAAAAATAAAATACAAAAAAGAGAAAATTAAATTTAAAAATTTAAATTAAAATAATAATAATAAGAGGAAAAAAAATACAAATTTTAAAATTAACAAAAAAATAAAAATAAAAAAAAAAAACAAAATTTAAAATTGAAAAAGAAAATTAAAATTAAAGAATTAAAAAACAAAAAAACTATCATTAAAAAACAAAAAAAATGAAAAAAACCACGTGCAAATAATTAAAAAACAAATATCCATAAATTTACTGTTTTCTTTTTAAATGAAACAATTTATAAATTTTAAAAATGAAAAACTAAATAAACTAAAAGATTAAAAAAAAAAATTGAATTACTTAAAATTTAATAAATTTAATAAATAAATTTTAAAATTTAAAAAATAATTAATCTAAAATATTAAATTTAAAAACAAAAACAAAAAAATTGATTATGGTGGCGCCGCCAATCGGCCTCCCGCATAGGTGGCGGCGGAGGTCAATCGCTGGGCGGGAGGCCGATTCCGAGAATCGCCCTCCGGCGACAGGAGGCCGATTCCGGGAATCGCCCTCAGGCCGATTCTGGGAATCACCCTGAGGCCGATTCCGGGAATCGCCCTCCCGCGGTGGGAGGCCGATTCCGAGAATCGCCTTGTCGCGACGCAGGAGGCCAATTCCAGGAATTTCCCTCCAGTGGCAGGAGGATGATTTCGGGAATCGCCCTCCCGCGGCGAGAGGCTGATTTCGGGAATCGCCCTGAGGCCGATTCTGGGAATCGTCCTGCCGCAGTGCAGGAGGTCGATTCCGGGAATCGCCTTCCTGCCGCGGGAGGCCGATCCTAGGAATTTCCCTAACGCCGATTCCAGGAATCACCCTCCCATAGAGGGAGGCCGATTCTGGGAATCGCCCTCCCGTGGCGGGAGGCCGATTCCGGGAATCGCCCTCCCGTGGCGGGAGGCCGATTCCGGGAATCGCCCTCCCGCAGCGAGAGGTCGATTCTGAGAATTGCCCTGAGGGTGATTCCGGGAATCGCCTTGCCACAGCACGGGAGGCCGATTCTGGGAATCACCCTCCCATCGGAGGAGGGCGATTCCCGGAATCGGCCTCAGGGCGATTCCCAGAATCGGCCTTCCGCCATGGGAGGGCAATTTCCGGAATCGGCCTCCCACCGCAGAACGACGATTCTAGGAATCGGCCTCCTGCCCAACGGCTGGCCTCCACCGTCACCTGGGCGGGAGGCCAATTGGCGACGCCACCACGATCAAAAAATTCTTTTTTTTATTTTTTATTTTTTAAATTTTTAATAATTTTTTTTTTAATTTGATTTTTGTTTTTTAAATTCAAAAAATTTGAGTTTATTTATTTTAATTTGATTTTTATATTTGAAATTTAATTTGTTTTAATTTTTTTTGTTTTTTTTAATTTTATTCATTTTTTCTTGTTTTTAAATTTTTTTTTTCTAAATTTTGTTAAATTTTATATTTTTTTTTTATTTAATTGATTTTTTTTTAATTTTTTAAATTTTTTTTTATTATTAAATTTTATGTTTAGTTTTTTATTAAATTTTTTAAAATTTACTAAATTTTGTATTTTTTTTTTAATTTATTTGAATTTAATACTTTAAAAATAAAAATTATTTTTTTAATTACATAAAATTTTTATATTTTTTTTATGTCAATTAAAATTGTGTATTTAAAATTATATATATATTAATTAAACTTAATAGTTTCAAATTAATTTATTTTTTTAATTTTTTTTATTTAATATATTTATTTAATTTTTTTTTTCAATTTTTCAATTTTAATTGATTTTTAAAGTTTTTTAACTTTTAATTTTAACAATGTTTTTTTTTTTTTTTTCTTTTTTCTTTATATTTAAAATTTATTTTTTATTTTTAGAATCTATGCTTCTGTGATCCATATAAAATTGTAAAATCTCTTTCGGTAATAATCACATGATGAACCACACTGGTTGGTTTGAAACACGTCGACAACGTTCCATTATACGTGATTATTACCGAAAGAGATTTTACAAATTTATTTTTTATTTCAAAATTGATTTGTTTATTCATTTATTTATTAAAATTTAATATTTTTTCTTTTAAATTTAATTTGTTATTTTAATATTAACTTCTTCTTTTTTTAATTTAATAAAATATAATATATATATTTTTAATTTAAGTTCATACATATATATATATATATATATATATATAATTTTTTATAATTTAAATTTATTTTAGTTTTTAAAATATATTTGTTTTTTTAATATATATTTTTTTAAATTTAGTATTTTTATTGTATTTTATTTTTCATTTTTTATTTTGAATTAATTTTTCAGTTTTTTACTTTTAATTTCAATAATTTTTTTTTTTTTTAATTTTTTTTTTTAAGTTTTAAATTTATTAAAATTTAATATATTTCTTTA
>CM076571.1:368150248-368540248 GCA_034641835.2 Pinus albicaulis | reverse complement strand
GCTAGCAAGATGAATAGCACTTTGTCTATCACTGCATAGTATGCCCATATCATGCTTCTTACCCAATTCATCCTTAAACCTTTGTAACCAAATCATTTCTTTACTAGCCTCTGTAGCAGCAACATACTCTGCTTCTGTTGTTGAAAGTGCAACAACACTTTGGATTTTTGAAACCCAACTGACATCTGTTCCACCTACAGTAAATACATATCCTGTAGTGCTCCTCCTATTATCTTTGTCACCTGCCATATCTGCATCAACATATCCCTGTAGAGCAATGTTTGAACCACTAAAGCATAATGCTTGATTTGTGGTACCTCTCAAATATCTGAGAATCCATTTTACTGCCATCCAATGTTCTTTTCCTGGATTATTCATGTACCTGCTTACAACTCCCACTGCATGTGCAATATCAGGCCTTGTGCAGACCATTGCATACATCAAGCTTCCAACTGCTGATGCATATGGAACTTTAGACATATAATCCATGTCTTCTTGGGTCTTTGGGCACATCTCCTTACTAAGTTTGAAATGGCTAGCAAAAGGTGTACTAACTGGTTTTGCAATCTGCGTATTAAATATTTTCAACACCTTTTCTATGTACTCATTCTGAGACAGTGTTAATTTGTGATTTTTCTTGTCTCTAGTTATCCTCATACCAAGGATTTGTTTTGCAGCTCCCAAATCCTTCATTGCAAATGAATTTGCCAATTTTCTTTTGAGCACATTTATTTCCTGTATGTTAGACCCTGCAACAAGCATGTCATCTACATACAATAACAATATAATATAGCTGCCATCATTTTGCCTTTTCAGATAAACACAATGATCAGAGTGACATCTAGTATAACCTTTTTCAGACATAAACTTGTCAAATTTTAGATACCACTGCCTTGGAGCCTGTTTTAAGCCATACAAGCTCTTCTTTAACCTGCACACTAATTTTTCTTTCCCTTTGACCTCATATCCTTCTGGTTGCTGCATATATATCTCTTCCTCCAAATCTCCATGGAGAAATGTTGTCTTTACATCTAACTGTTCAAGATGTAAATCTTCTGCTGCTACAAGACTTAAGATAGTTCTGATTGAATTCATCTTAACAACAGGAGAAAATATTTCATCAGAATCAATACCTTTCTTCTATGCAAACCCCTTCACCACAAGTCTAGCTTTGTACCTCTGTTTTCCTCCATCTTCTTCCTTCAGCCTGTAAACCCATTTATTTTGCAATGTAGTTTTACCTGCAGGCAACTTGACTAAGTCCCAAGTCTAGTTATGCATTAAGGAGTCCATCTCTTCTTCCATGGCTAGCTCCCACTTCTTCCTGCTTTCAACCTGCATTGCTTCTTCATAACATTTAGGTTCACCAGAATCAGTCAAAAATAAATAATATAATGAAGGAGAGTATCGTTCAGGGGGTCTACTTATCCTGGTAGATCTTCTAACACCACTTTCAGGTGTTTGAGGTGCCTGTTGCTGTTGTGGTGGTTGCTAATGTTGTGGCTCTTGATTATTATTATTTTTAGGCACCTTTACTTTTTTTGTGATCTCATCAAGAACTGTGTATTCTTTGTTTTCTTTTTCCTGTTTCTTTTCCTGCAACTGATTCTTATACAAGACCTTTTCATTGAATATTACATCTCTGCTCCTAATGATTTTGTGATTTTCATAATCATATAAGCGATAACCAAAATCATTAACACCATATCTAATAAAGGTACATTTCTTTGATTTTTCCTCAAGCTTTGTTCTATTTTCTTTATTAATATGGACAAAGGCCTCACAACCAAAAGGCTTTAAAAAAGAGTAGTTTACCTTTTTACCTGTCCATGCTTCCTCTCGAATACCACCATCCAAGGAACTTGAAGGCCCTCTGTTTATTAGATAAACAGCAGTATCTACAGCATCTGCCCAAAATTGTAAAGGCAATCCCGCATGCAATCTCATGCACCTTGCACGCTCCATGATTGTTTTGTTCATCCTTTCTGACACACCATTTTCTTGTGGTGTTCTTGGAACTGTCTTCTCTCTACGAATTCCATGCTCTGAACAGTACCTATCAAACTCTTTGCTGCAATATTCACCTTCATTGTATGATCTGAGACACTTCAACTTCTTTCCTGTCTCAATCTCAACCAAAGCTTCCCATTTCTTGAAAATATCAAATACATCAGATTTTTTCTGAATACAATAAATCCATGTTTTTCTAGTTGCATCATCAATAAAAGTAACATAATAACGAGAGCCACCGAGAGATGATACCTGAGCAGGTCCCCATACATCTGTATGCACAAGCTCCAATTTTTCGCTCTTCTTTTCTTTCCCAACTCTGAGAAATCTGACTCTCTTTTGTTTTCCATAAATGCAATTCTCACAGAAATCCAAATCAACATTCTTCAAACCTCGCAACAAATTTCTTGAGTGAAGAATCTTCATTCCCTTCTCACTCATGTGTCCGAGCCTATGATGCCATAATGCTGCATCTGCTCCTTTGGAAGTTAAAGCATTAACAGAGTTAGAAATACCATTGCATAAATACAATGTACCAACCTTTTCGCCTTTTGCTATTAACAGGGCTCCTTTGGTGACCTTCCAAGTTTTATCTGTGAAAGTTGTCACACAACCTTCACCGCCTAACTGCCCTGTTGAAATCAGATTTTTCTTCAGATCTGGAACATGCCTTACCTCCTTTAGTAGCCATTGGTTTCCATTCTGTTGTTATACAAGAACTTTACCCATTCCAACAATTTTACAGGGTTTATCATCACCCAAACGAACTTGTCCAAAATCTCCTTGAACATAGTGATGAAAATATTTCTTATCAGGTGTGGCATGGAATGAAGCCCCTGAATCTACAACCCAAGAATCAGTAACATTTTCGAAAGAAAGAATCAAAGCATCTTGTAACACATCACCTGTCACATTTGCTTCATGATTGTTTTCTTGTTGTGTGTCTCCTTATTTTCCCTTCCGAGATCTACAGTCTTTCTTTAGGTGTCCTTTCTTTCCGCAATTCCAGCACACTATCCCTGATCTGGACTTGGATCTGCCTTTCCTTGATTTACTGCGATATCCCGAGCTCTTTCCTCTTTCCATTCTTCTTCCCCTAGACTCTTCACTCAAAGCATTACCTGATGTCTCACCGGAGCTTTTCCGTCGCATTTCCTCGCTAAGGATAGCACCAACAACATCATCAAACTTTAAAGTACTAGATCCAGAGACAAAGTTACTAATGGCCATAACTAAACCATTCCAGCTTTCTGGCAATGAGCACAAAAATAACAGAGCTCTAACTTCATCATCAAAGTTTACCCCTACAGAACTTAACTGACTGGTAACTGTATTAAAATCATTTAAATGGTCTGCAACAGATCCACCTTCCGACATCTTCATATTAAATAAACGTTTCATAAGAAATACCTTGTTTGAGGCTGAGGGTTTTTCATATAGTTTCGCCAATGCCTTAATCAAACCCTTTGTTGTTGTTTCCTTAGAAATATTGAAGGCTACCGATGCTGCGAGGCACAACCATACCGTTCCAAGTGCCTTTCTATCGAGAATATCCCATTCTATTTCTGTCATAGTCGTCGGCTTCTCTTTTCTTTCGCTCAATGGTAGGTACCAATATTTCTGATACAGATAATCTTCCATCTCGCATCTTCCGCGCGGGGGAATTTTTGGCCATTAAATTTGTCGACCATAAACTTACCATATGCTCGCTTTTCATTGCTCCACCTGAACTCAGAACCCTTCTTTCATGTGAGCGCACGTTCAAATAGACCTTCGTCTCCGATACCAGTTGTTTAGAAAATTATATATTACAGCAATGCAAATACATAAAATGAGCGGAAAACACAAGTAATAATAAAACAAATAAAACCATAGAGACATAGATATATCGTGTTCACCCAAAAGGCCTCCTACGCCACCTCTGACCACTCAAATTCACTAGTGTTCCTTTCTATTATCCAGCAAAAGGAAGAGACAAAACCTACAACAAATCCACTGTAATATCCTTTGTTCTCTCTCACAGTCTCCCTCTCTGTTTCTCGCTCCAAGAATACACATACACTACTCAGCCGCAATACAATACCCTCATAAAAGCAAGGGATTGCCTTCTAGGGAAAAAAACCATAATCTAAACATAACTTCTACCGTCAAATCATCCGTCTATGAATGGCCCAGATTGACTAGAAATTACTATACTTTTACAAGGCAATTTTACATCTGTTTTAGCCGGGCATCACGCTTCAAACCCCCCACCCTAGGGGGCTCCATAAAGTCACGCGCCCCCCGACCCCGTAGCGTTAATTACTTTATAGTATAGGGGTCCAACGTTGTGATTCAAAATAAACAAGATAATTAGGCTCCATACTCAACACACCAATCCCCAACATGACAATCATTTAACACTTTTCTCGGGTTCTCATGAGTGAGGCACTTCTCTAAAATGGTATCGACACACGACGAGAAAGTGTATCGCTGACACAAATCGCAATCTTTGGCTTGATTGCGAATACGTCGTTGTTCGCAGCGAGAGGTACCAGTCGAAAGTTTGACTTTGGAGATAAATGATGAAATCTCCCATAATAAGGATCGATGATCCGATCGGTAAACAGAGACTAGTTGGGAATTGATGGTTCCGACGTTAGCTTGCGCACTATCGTGAGGGAAGGTCACATAGAAATTTTCACCAGGGACTAAAGACTTCTTTGTCTTGGATTTGATGAATTCCAAATCAAATTCCTGCAAAATGACAATCCATTTTGGATATCCCCCCCCCCAGCAATTGACGTGATAAGTTATAAGTCATGGGGTTGTAATCCGAAACAATAGTGGCTTTTCAGAGTAGGATATAATGGCGAAATCTTTAGACAACTTAAATAGCTGCCAAGGCAAGCTTTTCTACGTATGAATACTTAACTTCCATATTATTGAGATTATGACTCAAATAATAGATCATATGTTCAATTCCATCTTCTACTTGGACCAATACCATAGCAATTGTTGTTTTAGTTGTGGTGATATATAGGAAATAATCATTTTGATAATTATGTGGGTACATTAATGATGCTCAGATAAGGGTATCCTTGACAACATCAAAAGAATCTTACGCAAATTGGTCCCAATGGAAGGGAACCCCCTTTTTCTAGAGTCGAGTAAATCCTTTAGCCATTTCTGTGTAGTTTGGAATGAACCTTCTTAGGAAGTTAGACTTTCCTTGAAGTTTCTGTATCTGAACTAAATTTGATGGTGCAAGAAAATCAAGAATGGCCTGAACCTTCAATGGGTCGATTCAAATTCCTTCTTTTGAGACTACGAATCCAAGCAAACAACCAAAACCAACACAAAACACACATTTATGGGATTGAGGCATATTTTTTAGTGTCGGCAGCATAAGAAAATAGCTCTCAAATGCATCAAGTGATCAGTCCGACTTCGTGAATGTGTTGATAAATCATCTAGATACGGTTGAACAATGTGCTTGATGTCATTGAAAGCATAGTCCATTACTCTCTGAAAAGTTTCCCCAGCATTCTTTAAACCAAATGGTAATTTCCTATAAGCGAATGTGCCCCAGGGATAGATGAATATTGTCTTATGTTGATCCTCTGGGTGGATATTGATTTTATTTTATTCAGAAAATTCATCCATGAACAAAACGATTTCACATCCAGCAAAATCGTCAATTATCTGGTCAATAAAGGGAGTAGGATAGTTGTATTTTGGACAAGAAAGATTGACATCCCTATAATCGATGCACACTTTAATAGTTCCTTTCTTTTTCATGACAGGAACGATATTGGAAGCCCACTCAGTCAGTGGAACAGGGTATATGAAACCAGCATGCAAAATTTTTTCAACTTCTTCTTTGATGGCAGAAGCTTTCTTTGGATGAATAGGACGAAGCCGTTGACGCATCGGTTTGACATCAGGATTCATATTAATAGTGTGTTCAATAATACTAGTATCTATGCCTAGCATTTCCTCGTAAGAACAAGCAAATACATCACAAAATTCATGAAATAGAGAGCGATATGATTCGAGTTCTGAAGGAGAACACGATACACCAACATGAATATTTTCTACAATGCCAGGTTTGGTCGAAATATCGATAGAAATGGTTTCTTCAATATTTGACAGATTTCTCTCGGAATCAATTGCATTAATAGGTAAAGAATTCGAAAAGAAATTTTTTTATGGACAAGTGATATAGTTCGCAAGATTATTTTCTTTTACAATCAGAAGATGTGAACGATGATAATAATATTCTATGGTTCTCCTTTCAACATCATGGCTTCCAAAATATCTCCTCATTTGTCAAGAACATCGAGGAAAATGGATCGATGGAGTACCAAAATCTAAGGAACGATCAAACCAAACACTCGGCGACGCCTGATTTCGGATTTGCCATCCAAGCGTATAGATTGATTGCTATGCCAAGACAAGAGGGATGTGGCTAGTAGAAACCCATCCAACGTAGTAATTTTAGAATCACCCGTACTCTTCCTTAAGCCAAATAGAGTGGAAGAGATCATGTAGTAGGTCTTTATACTTTCAATTTCTGCCGACGTCGCAAGTAGCAGTAATGCAAAGGTTCCCATTAAAGTGGAATCCTTTAACAGTCCTACACCAATGTTCTGAAGTTCTAGTTGGGGTATGTGAATGAACTAAACACTTCTAGTTACCTGCGAAGTAGAGGCAAAGAAGGATAATTGATTAATGACTGTGATAGTACCTTTATGTGGAAAGGAAATCATTCTAAAATATGTAGAAACAATTGCAGTGATTGCATATACCCATGGCCTTCCAAGCAAAATATTATAGTCAAGGGGTCCGTCAACAACCTCAACATCAATATTCACTGTTTTCCCCCCTAGTTCAACATGCAGGTTATTAATAATACCACAAGGTTTATATGTACATCCATCAAATGCCTTCAACATCATTGATGATTGTGATAAGCGGGGCGAGCCAAGTGACTTCCAACAATTTAGAGACATAATGCATGTAGATGTTCCCTCATCAATAATAGTGCGATGAAAAAGGTGATTGAGAACATTTACTTGTATGGATAATTCCAATTCTGATGGTAGTTGCAGCACATAGCCCGTATGATTAAAGACGACAAGAATAGAATCAGTTGAATCAATTCCACCAATAGCCGAGGGACAATTTTGTAATACCTCAAGAGCAGACATAGCTGAAGGGGATTGAGACAAATCTTCAACTATATTATAATTTTTTGCAGCTCTTGCTCGAGGATTATATGTCGATTTTTGAATTACTCCCTTTGGTGGCTTGATTGTCAATTCAGGAATAGCAGTAGGCGGTACTGATTCCGTAGACGAATTTTTTGTTGAGGTAGTAGGTTGATCAATGGCCTGACTACCATAATCTTTATTACGCATTGACACCAAAATATCTGTTGAAGGTTTTATGGCAGATAACATTAACACTTGGGAACTAGGAGCTCTTTTTGTATATGATTTCAAAGTCATAACCCAACACCTTTGTGACCCATTTTTGCTCCTCTTCTGAATACAGTCTTTGTTCTAAAAAGTGTTTAAGACTATCATGATTAGTTTTTACCTTGAAGTGTCTTCCCATTAGGTAAGGTCTCCATTTCTTTAGTGCATGCAATATTTCCAACATTAACTTCTCATAAATAGCCTTTTGTAAATACTTTCCTTTGATTGAACGAATTTCGAAAGAAATGGGTCTTCCTTCTTGCATTAAAACAACACCAATTCCATTTCCTGAGGCATCACATTCCACAATAAAGGTTTTTGTGAAGTCTGGCGTAGCTAAGACTGGTGCTAGGCACATTGCCTCTTTAAGATGTTCAAAGGCCTTAGTTGCTTCAGGAGTCCATGAAAATGCATCTTTTTTCAATAATGTTGTTAGAGGTGCTGCTATTCTCCCATAATTCTTAACAAACTTGCGATAATACCCTGTTAACCCAAGAAATCCTCACAAATGCTTTATGGTTGTGGGGACTTTCCATTCCTTAATGGCTTTAATTTTGTTAGGGTCTACCTTAACACCCTCGTGAGATACAATATGACCCAAATATTCCACCTCTTGTACTCCAAAGAAACATTTGGATGTTTTGCATATAATTGTTTCTCCTGCAATAGCTTGAGCACCCTGTCAACATGTTCAACATGATCCTTCCAAGACCTGCTGTAGATTAGTATATCATCAAAAAATACTAGCACAAATTTTTTAAGGAAGGGTTTGAAAATGGAATTCATCAACCCTTGAAATGTAGAAGGTGCATTGGTAAGGCCAAAAGGCATGACCAAAAAATTCATAATGACCCTCATGAGTTCGAAATGTTGTTTTTGGAATATCTTCAGTCTTCATTCTAATTTGATGATATCCTGAACGAAGATCCAACTTGGTAAAATAAATTGCTCCATGTAATTCATCCAATAATTCATCAATCACAGAAATGGGAAATTTGTCTTTAATGGTGAGCTTATTGAGCTCCCTATAATCCGGACACATTCGCCATGATCCATCCTTCTTGTGTACCAATACCACAGGAGTAGAGAAAGAACTTTGACTAGGTTGAATTATACCCGCCTCTAACATTTCTGCAATCATACGTTCAATTTCGCTCTTTTGGACGTAAGGATATCTATAAGGCCTGATGTTTGGAGGAACACTTCCCGGAATCAAATGAATAACATGATCATGATCACGAATAGGTGGGAGTCCTTTGGGAGTTTCAAACACCTTGGAATGATTGTCCAAGACTTGTTGGAGATCTGCAGAAATAGATGATTTTGATGTTGAAACTTCTAGTGAGCATAATTGTGCAATTACACCTCGTTGTTCTTTCTTTAGAAGCTTTGTCATGACATTAGAGCTTATTATCCTTCCTGGCTTCCCTTCAATACCCCGTAATTCGACTTCCTTTCCTTCTGAAAAAAATTTCAAGAAAGTTCTTGAAAATTAAAAGCTACCGTCCCCAAAGATTGTAACCATTGTACTCCTAGTACAACATCAGCACCTCCCATAGGAATGGAAAGCATTGGACTATTCAATACATATTCCCCCATGGTTAGCTTGATATTATGGCATTTTCCAGAGAAATTTATAGTTCCTCCATTTGCAACTATCACTTGACATTCTGGTGCTGGGTATAGGAAACAATTCAATTCCTTGGCTACCTTACAATGAATAAAATTATGGGTGCTACCTGAATCAATCAACACTATTACCTTTTCTTCTTGATATGTCCTTCTATCTTGAGAGTTTGAGGAGTGGTAATTCCTGCCAATGCATTACACGATATGGTCGGACTCATTTCTTCCTCTTCTTGGGTTGGTTCCTGGTGTATATCCTCTTCTTGTTCATTTTCTTCTTCCTCTTCACAATCTATGTAAAATAATTTCTTCTCAGGACACTTATGACCTTTAGTGTATTTGCTATCACAACTGTAGCAAAGCCCTTTTGCTCTTTTTTCTTCCAATTGTTGTGGTGTCAACCTTGTAGGTTGTGGAAATCTAGGCGTAGCAACACTTCCTTCTTTATAGAATTGAGTGGTAGGCTTCCTTGTCGCCATAATTTACATTCAACTTTTCTTGCCAACCTGAATGCCTTCTCCAATGAATCAGGTTCCAAAACGCGAACTTCATGTTGGATGTTATCCTTTAAAGTGCCTATGAAGAGATCAATCCTGTGTTCCTCTGGAATATCAGTTACCCTTATATTCAATTTTTGGAAGTCCTCAATGTTCTCCCCCACTAAACCCTTTTGTTTGAGATTTATCAATTGGCTAAAGAAGGTGTTGCTATTTGTATCCTCATAATGTGCTATCATTTCCTCCGTAAAATTGACCAAGTGACAATTTTTTTACGGGAGCAAAGCCATCGATACCATACAAATGTATTTTGTTCTAAATGTAAAGTTGCAATGCGTACCTTTTGTGTGTTTTGCACATTATGGAGATCAAAATATTGCTCCATCCGTAGTATCCATGTTACAGGATCCTTTCCATCAAACTTCCTCATATCCATTTTTGGAATATGGTGGTTCTTCCCGCCAACATTAGAGGTTATGAAATCACGATTAACATTTATTTTGTTCTCATCATGAGTCTCCTCTACTATCTTTTCACCATTAGGAAACATTTCTTGTATCAACTTTCTCAAACTTTCGATGTCTACTTTTAGATCTTTCTTCATGTTTTCCATGTTGTCTTTCATTTTTTCATCAATCTTAGCTTCCATGCCAACTTCCATGCCATCTATTCTAGATTCCATGCTTTTCTTAAAACCATCCATATTATTCTTCACACCATCCATCTTCGCTTCCACGCATTTCAAAACTTCCATTTCATTTTTTTCTGCTCTTTGCGAGAGCGAAATTTGGTGCACTTTCTCTTGTAATTTTGATAGATCATGTTGCAATTCTTCATCTTCATGAGTCAAAGTAGAGACTTATAAAGGCTTAATGGGTGTTGAATTATTTTTACGAGGCATTTTTTAGAACCCAATACTGATATCTATTCTACAATATTCCCTTGGAATCAATTCAAATTGATTTTTCAAACAAGACTTATGCAATTCTGAAAAAAAAAATACACACCCTTTTCTTGCTTTTGAGGAGCTCGATATTGAAATTTTATTATCTCTATGATTGTGGCTCTTCAATATCTGAAATTCACACTAAAGTAGCTCGAATTATATTTTTAATGCCTATTGTATCCGAATTCGATTTGGAATCTCCAAGACAAAGTTATGTCCAATTCCACAATGACCTACTATGGACCGGTTCAAAGAGGAAAGAACTTGTACTACCGCCATGTGTCACCGTTTCGTCTCTCTGGCTCTGAAATTGATAGCCAAGACGCTACACTATAGTCCGTGTATTTGTGGTGTGACCAAATTTTATGGCACTCGAATCCGATGCTCGCAGAGAGAGTTATAGAGAGAGTTACGAAACTTTTCCCACTTCCACGATCACCTCTTTGTGATGAAATTCAGGAGCCTGAAAAAGCACTACCTTCCACAGATCATATCTTCGAAAATATTGCGAACCAAGCTCTGAAATTTTTTGACGAGTTTCCTCAGGATTTCAGCTTCGCAGCCTAAAAATTTCAGATTCTGAAACTTCGTAGAAACAAAGTTATAGCGAAAATTCCACGATGACCTATTTAGAGCAGCGAAACCCCTAGAATCCAAAGCTCTGATACCAAATGTTGTGTAACCAGCTCCAAAAATAGAAGAAAAGAGATATCAACGCCTTAGAAATAAGCCACTTCGAGGGGGCAACCTCCAATACATTACATAAAATGAAAAATTCTTGGATGATACAATTTACAAAACCTCCTTTCTATATATAGGAGTCCATGGGGCCATAATGTAATCCTAGTGGGCCACAATGTAATCCTAGCCGACCTAACAATAATAATTTAAGGGAATAATAATAAAAAAATGGGGGTTAAAAGGGTAAAATAATAACAATAAGGGGGTTACACTAACAATAATATAAATTTATACTAGTAATAGAGACCAACAACCATGTTTGTGTCCGGATTTGGAAATGGGTCTATCAACATAGCTGACGCATGGGAAGTCTTGATGATTTTTGAGACTTCAACGCGGTGAGGGAAATCCCTAACAAAGTGTTCCTCATTACAAATTATGCATGGATAACGAGGTTTCCTAGGTCTAGACGATTGATTAGATGATCTTTTCTGCGGGTTAGAAGTTTTCTTTTTCTTTGATTTCCCCTTTTTCTTACTTCCTGGTTGCTTGTCACTTTTGCCTTTGTCAAATAACACGGCATTAATTTCAGAAGTAGGAGTAGGATTAGATGCAGTAGCGTGGTGTGTGTTTGCAGTGCCTATCAAGCCATCTCTGGCATGAGAGTCCTTTAATTGAGGAGGAACATTGAAAATAGATCGTGGCGCATTAGGAATTTTTTCATAGAGTGTCCCAGACTGAGTGTAAATCAAGTCTAAATATTAGGCACAAGCGATAAATTGCTCTTATGTGACGACGCCACCCTTAGCCACATCCTCAGTTATAGCTGGTAACAGGGAATTAATGAACCATTTAGCAAGTAGTTGATATGGAACAAATGCCTTAACCATTATGTTGGGGTTCTTGTGTTTTGGCCAGATTGGCAAGACCAAAAAATGAGACAACATCAGAACCACTTTGGGGCCCCAGGATCTAGCCCTCCTAGGTCCAGAGAGGGATCTCTCTATGATAGCCAAAGGTTTATGTCTTTAAGGCTCAAAGTATAAGATTTTAGGCTAGTTATAGGCTCGAGGTTGTTTGTTTGATTGTTTATGTTTGGTTGTTGGGAATCATGAAGGAAGGTTCCAATATAAGACAAGGATGGACAACAAGGGAATTTAGGCAAAGGTAGATAACTCAGGGAACATCAAATTCATTGGGAAATGGAGTCAAGAAAGGATTTACTTGTGTTCAATGTGCAAGCTTTCAATTGGGCTAGTCATCTAAAGCACATGGATCTTAAAGATGAAAGTAGGAATGGGACATCAAGGACTGAAAATGAAGGAAGGAGAACCGTCCAATTCTGTCTATAGATCAGGTCGGATGTCATTTAACTCCAGACCTGCTTGGAAAAAATCAGGGGCAGCACGAGGGAACTTGGAAAAGGCTAATTGAGATGGAAAAGCCCTAGTGAGGCAGAGACAGGGTTCTTGACCTCCAAGGTTCTCAACTCATTCAATTGAATCTTCAACAAGAACATCTAAACACAGATTCCATTAATCCATACATCAGAGAGTAGGCAATAGTCATCCACTACACTGGTTAAATCAATTGAAATCAACGTTCAGATACACATATAAGCAGAAAACACAAAAGACTTGAAGAGCAGCAACATAAGGCACCTATCAAGGGTGAATCTTATGCCAAACTTCTGGTACAAGCCAGTAGAAATAGAATGAAATGAAATCAAACGCAAAGATAGGGAAACATCACCAGCTGCTTAGATCAGGATCCAAAGAAACGTGCTTGTCATATTAAAAACAACACCAATCAGGTACAGCATTGCCCACAGCTTGAAAATTCAGTCTGAATACATCAAACCTCAACCTATCTTACAATATTACACAGAGAACTTGTCTCAAGAGGAATATGCTTGCCTTTCTCTGATATCTCATCAACAACCATTTCAAAGTTTCCTTTTGTGCTTTATAGCAAAGGATGAACCTAAGATCGATTGAAGGAGTAGGTGAAAATTAAATGTATCATTAAACATAACAATGAACGCAGGGCCGAAACCCATTATGCTTGTCCTGCTATGTATTTAATCTCTGTCACCTTCCTTGTAAAAGAATGATCTGATTTGGATATGATCTTGACCTTTTGGCTTGTTGTACTCCAGGTGATTTGAACAAAAAATGAAATACGCTGCTTGAAAGGTTTGTCTCATAAATGTCTGACTGTTTTTGAACTGTAGTTAGGGCGGAAATCTTTTCAGGGACATTCTGCATAATAAAAGTTATATGGGCACCCTGTACCTGATCAAGAAAACATTCTGCTGGCAAATAACCCTGATGGTACCTTCTGCTTGTGCACAGGATCCTTTGAATCGTTCCTCGGGGTCTTCAACTGGTGCTTTATCTCTTAGACCTCTTATTTTAGGCCCGAAACCTTCATTTTTGTGCTCTGATCCCTTGTCCTTGCTCTGAAACATTCTCTCTTCTCTGATCTTGCCATACTGCGTTCTTAATGGTGCTGGAAGGTTCCTTACAGGGTTTGAAGTATGCTCATTTAATAGAAATCCCTGTCTCCACCTTCCCTGGTCCTTTTCCATAAATTCAATCTGCAGCAAAATGGTTCTCTGCAATTTCTCTGACATTGTGACAGGGATCGTGGGCTAAGGTGATATTTTATCCTCGAAAACCCTGCAAAACAACAAACTCGTCAAGAAAACACAGATGGGGAGACGGAAGTGGTGTGAACGGATGAGATGATCGTGCAGCAAACGGAATGGAGGGAAAAAAACACGGAAAATGGTGGGAAACCCATGACCAGTGGACCAGAAGATGTTGCATGCGGCAGAGGGGAGGATTATGTGAAAAACATTAAAAATCACGAGGAATGGAGCAATATATGCAACGGACAGGCATGTGCACGGAGGGTGCACATGGGATGCTGACGTGGAGGGACCGATGGGCAGTGGGACGGTCGACGGTGGGCGGGGTGATCTGGACCGTTGATCAGGCACATATCAACGGCGAGGGCGACACATGGTGGGTCTGCAGGTGCAGCGGAGACCGACTAACGAGCGAGCAGCTTGGACGAAGGGAGGTCGTCGGATGAAGATCTCGAGATCAAACGGTGGTTGTGGATTTCGCTGGGCACCCCGTACCAAAGTTTAATGCGTGAAATGAGGGTGGTCTTGCCCCCGTACAGATGCCACGCGTCGTTTACTGAGTGGAATCGCTGGCTCTTCGAGGAAAACCGCCTGCTGCAGATGGGTGGTGCCGAAAATACCAGCAGGTTTTGGAAAACAGCGTGTGGAGTGGGGACCCCATTTCGGGCGCGCTCCACACCATTGGATTTGATCTTTAATGGACGGCGGAGATTTTCCAGTTTGAATTTATATATCGGACCCATATATATGCGCATTTAAAAGGTTTTAAATGATTTTTTCGCGCGGGGACAGGTTCGGGGGGCTAAGCACCTGACGGATTTAGCGTTGGTTCTGGCGCTAGGTCCTGTGGAAGGCGGAAGAGCGCGGGGCTCTGGCCAAAGGTGCTAGGCCTTTTATAATGACATACATGGGTTTTATTCGTTTTTTAATGCAATTTGAGGCCAGCCAGGGTAATGATAGGGCAATGAGGGGCAGGAGAGGCCAGAACAGGGGCAGAAATGGGATTTCAAGGGGGAGAGGGGAACAGTGGTATTTTGCAGGGATATGAGAGGTAATATAGGCCCTTTTGAGAAATGGGGCAGCAGATAGAATTTATATAAGGCAAAGCACTCAGAGGCTTCAAGGGGAATGGTTTTTCAGGGAAAGGCATCCCTTGAAGGCTCAACAATCATTCAACCCCCAGCTTGGTTGTCAAGAATTTCATAGGGGGGATAACAATTCTATGACGACGACGCCACTCATGAATATGATCAAAGATGCGAGTAGCATTAGTCTGTTTTAAATTGGTCAAGAGTTCCGTTCCAGTTTCATATCTAATGGGTAACTGGAAATGAGTCAAAAAGATAGTGGCTAGGGCTGTGAAATTGTCAAAAGAAGCTCTAGGTAATTCAATATACCATTTTGCAGCCGGACCTATGAGCGTACGCTGGAAAAGACGTAGTCGAACATAATCATCATTCAGGGAATTTGATGAACACCATAAATGATAATTCATAACATGAGTCGACGGATCTTCTCTAGGGTTTCCATTGAATTTAGGGATATCCGAGGGTAATTTGTGAGGTATCACCGACCACCAAGGAGCATAGTTAATTGGATCATTAGTTAGCCGATTTAAATCTGGTAACTCTAAAGTTGCAAAATTAAAAGGCAACCGTCAATTACAATGTTGAGCAGCTGTGGTAGAGGGGAATTCAGTTATAAATAGGCTCGAGCACCATCATAAGGAATCACGTCGGTAACTCCAAATAGGGGTTGTTTAAAAAAAAGAAAACGTCGAGGATTCTATTGACCAAAACATGGATATGATACTTGTTGAAATGAAGTTTGAGGCATTTGCGCCGTGGCCGCCAAGGGGTCATTCACTCAATGTCATAACCCAAATTAGGATAATTCCATCTGCCAGGTATAACCAGGCAGCGATGAACTTCATAAAATGGTAAACCAACTTGTGAATAGATGATTCTGGATACATGTTGTCGTAAATTAACCAAAGGATTTGGAGTCTGTGGACCCAAAATTTGATGATATTGAGTTGAAGGGCCCATTTGATAAGGTTGTACAACATTTTGATTCTATAACAGGGGTAAAGATGTATTGACTAGTGGTAATGATGTGGGTGTAATAGGTTGAACTGGTTGATACGAGTGCACAAACGTTTGTGGTTGGATAGGAAGAGTGGGTTGCCATTGAAAAACATTCATTTTGACATTAGGTTGACCAAAAAGTGATGGAGTACTATTATATTGGATGATCAAAGGTTTCCCCCCAGCATCAGGAGGAAAATAAGACAGAAAATATTTCTCTCCAAATTTTGGGAGTCCAGTTGATATGGTACTTTAAGGAATAGACCTAGAAGGACTAGCTTGATATTTCCCTGAAGATGTGTATAATGAATCAAGTCGTTCAATACTTACTATAGGATTACCAGTTAAAATATTAGATGATGACATTGGTAAAGTCCATGGATTTGAAGATGCACCAGAGAAAATTCCAGATAATGATTTGTAACCTGATGGGACCAAAGGGCCACCATGAAAATATGACACTGGTGAAGTTGTAAACATCGATGGGGTAGCTAGGGCAGGAGCTGATGTAATTAAAACAGATGGCCCAACCGAAGATGTTGGTTTAGACATGGTTACTTGACCAAATTTATACCCTTTTGAATCGACGAGAGTTTGAAAAGGAACAGGATCAACAAAATTAGATGGTGTCGATTGAGGAAAAGACTCGTGACATGTTGGGTGAATTACACTTAAGTAAAAATCCTCAACACTTAATTGTAAACCTGGGGGATTCGTAAACTTAGAGACGAAGCATAGGCAATGCCAGAGATGGTATGAATATTTCTAATATCAACTCCTACTTTTGAAAAGAAGAATTGCATAATCAAACTTTAGAGAAGAAAGAGGAAACTAAAACCATCAAAATAATCTGAGGCTAGAACAAGAAGAAATGTACTTGCAAAAGAGATTCACAAATAAAGAGGAGCAATCACTCTAGCTAAATATTGATTAGCTACTGAGAATGTGTTTCCTTCAACAAAGAAACCTTAGTAGTTTTCAACAAATGGGCCCCTTCAATCCTTCATATGTAAAGATATCCTTCTTGTGAAAATCGATCAGAACAACGATTTATGCAGAAAGTGTAAAGTAATGTCTTTACTAAAAATGATTTTCTTCGTGCAAAGGATTTGAACTTTCTCAGGTCCGCAGCACTCAAATCCAAAACCAAGAAACTGGTTCTTGTACTCGATCCGAGCTTCTTGCACTTTAACTTTTGCTCCTTGAAATCAATGATTCATTACTGCAGTGTGATAAAACCAAATCATATATCAGTAAAGATGAAGATATGTAGAAAATAAGAAAATAGTCTTTTTTAATTAAGATATGAATGAAAGCAAGAAAGCTATTAGAAGTAAGCTAGAAAGGCTTGCTGCATCATATTATCTAGCGCTGGTGCGAGAACAGTTCTCCTACTTGCACCAGGGAGAAACCAAACCAATGTGCAGAAAATAAATAGCACACCAACATGCACTGGTGCAGGAACGAACCAGGCAGAGGAAATAAACCAATTCATGCAGAAAATGAATAGCACACCAACGTGCACTGGGGCAGGTAATTCCTCCTGCTTGAACCAGGCAAGGGAAAGAAATCAACCGTGCAAAAATTAACTTAACTACTTCACGCAGCAGATCTGCTTCCACTCAAACATAAATTCAAATACTGCAAATTAAATCACATTTGACAGTTTAAAACATAAATTACAAGAACAACAAGGAGGGAGAACGTGCTGGATTGGCTAGGCCCTTAGCCAACCAATGCGTTTCCCTTTCAAACGAAAACGCTACTCAGAATTAACTCATCAACTATTTAAGCCAAATGATAAAATGTACAAAACATGAGGCGGAGCTCTTCTTATTATATCCTTAAAGCAATTACATGCGCGATTACATATCCAGCTCAGATTTGGGCGATAACACAAGACAGTCCTGTTACTGCCTCCTGGTTCTATTCTCTGATCTATTCGATTCTTAAAAAAAAAATTAACTGTTTTTCCTATTTACATTTCTACTTATATGGATCCTTTTGGCCGCAGGCCAAAAGGATCGTTTACCATTACATAGCCGATTACAAAAATCGTTATAAAAAATTACATAACTAATTGCAGAATAAGCTTTCGGCCTTCAAAATTAAATCACTTTTAACAAAATAGGCCGCAACTATCTCCATATGTTCGTCTCTCTTAATTCCGATCTTAGCTACTCTCGATTTACCTGCTGTCATAGCTGGGACTCATTTGCCTTCGGATGTATCCTCATTGATCGTATACAAAACAGGCGGCAACCCAAGTGATCTGGGTTCGCTGCCAAGATTCACGGCGCTGGTGCTGGTGAGAGATCTATTCTGAACTAAAAATTAGCGATCAATATAAGTGATCATATATTAAATAGCATAGGAGGTAACGATAAGTTACGAAAGTAATTCTAAGTAAGAAATCATGTAATGGGTAATTAATAAATGCTAAGATGAGTTAAAAATGTAAAATATGAAGTTTATGCAAAATGTGTCATCGTTCTCGCACTAGTGCAAGATGAGGGCACATAAGATAGGTAAAATAGGGTAAATGATTACAATTTGGGAAGGGAAGAATGGTAAAAAAGAATGCAATTTAAAGGGGATCAACAAAGACAGTAAAAAGGTCCTCCCCAAAATGGGTTGGAGTTAAAGGTGTCTCGTCTTGTGGGATTTATTCAATCGCAATTAAACCAGGTGGAAGTATTTCACCGTCAGGCCCAAAGTATATTTCAGGTGGTTGAATGTGTGATATGGGAGATTCAATAGCTACATAAATTTGTGGGATGACCAAGGCAGGAACAAATTTCGGTTGTACGACATCAGGATTCAGATGTTTTGGCAAAGAAGAGACAGGATCTGCATCAATTTTTGGTTGAACAACGTCAGGTCTAGGAGGTATGGTCTCACTGATTGGATGGATCATGACCACGAGTAGCTGTGAAGACTCCGTTTTGACAACAATAGACGAACCAGGATGTGTCGAAACAACTTGAGCTAACTCTGGTTTATGGGAAAATAATATTGCACCAGAGGTATGAATTGTACTTGATTTGGCAGATCGTGATCGGCTTCGCCTACCAGAAGTAACTTCTGGTGGTAAAGGTGGTTTTAACGCTAGTCTACGCGAACGACGGGGGAAAGGATTTTGTTCTTCCAAGATTACTGATTTATTTTAACCAAAAAACAACAAACAAAATAAAAGGGTACGTTAGAAAAAGTGGCTTACCAAGAAACTATGAACTCACAAAAAGTACCTCCGCGAACCAAGAAATACTAGCAAAAGAAATCTCCCCGAATGTCAGAGCCTGCACACAATTTACAAGGCATCCAACTCGATTCACTATGGATGGATAGCACCTAAAATTTGTCCTCCCAAATATTTCCGGTTATAATGCGGAGGCTCAAGTGTTGGAAATGTTGTCATTGATGGCAAAGGAGGAAGCAAAGAGAGAAACAAGCAAAGGAAGCAGCGAATACAGAGACAGAGTTGTTATCATGGCAATGGAGACAACAAAGAAGCAAATGAAGGAAGTAAAGGAGACAGACAGAGGCAGAGGAAGAAAATATAATAGAGGCAGAACCGTTATTAGAAGCAGAGGCAGAGGCATAGCCATTATCACAGCAGTAAAGGCAGAGGCAGAGCGACAGAAGCAGCAGTGGCAGAGACACAGCTATTTTTGCAGAGAAACAACTATTATTCCGAGAATCGTTGTTCCCACCAGGTGAATATATATATATAACTAAATTCTGAGAATCGCTACCTCAACTGGAGGATATATGTATACAATTTTGAGAATCTTTACCCAGCCGGGAGTTACACATAACATAAATATAATTCCGGGAAGCATAACCCAAGCGGCAATGTAATGCATAGTTAATATAAATTTCATTCCGGGAATCGTATACTCCAGCGGCAAAGTATTGCGCTTTATATTCAAAGGACCAAAACATATATATATATATATATATCTGTGTGTGTGTGTGTGTGTGTGTGTGTATAGCCATATGCAGCGCGAGATCCAAAGAAATGTAGTAATATAAGGTGGGACCCTTCCCAATCGCATCGGAGATTATAAGGGCAGCGGAACAGGTTAAAATAAGAGTTGCGATTGCGATTGGAAGTCCGGATCCGATGGGTATATAAACTACAACTCATACATACCGTGAGTTCCGGTGAACAGTGATGATCGCATCGGAGAATATAAGAGTTGCGATTGCGATTGGAAGTCCGGACCTGATGGGTATATAAATCACAACTCATATATAGCTTGAGTTCCAGTTTTAATCGCATCGGCAAATCTTATTGAACAGTGGTCAATCGCATCGGAAAGAAACAGACCGTCGGAACATATATTAAAAAACTTGCGATTGCGATTGAAGCCCGGACCCGATGGGCTTATAAACTATGATTAATAAGTATTTGAGTTCCAATCGCATCGGCAAAGAACAGTGAACAGTGATCAATCGCATCGGAGCAAGGCAGCTTGCGATTGCGATCAATCGCAATTGGAAATCGCTGGAGGAGTAGCATATTGCATCGGAAAGCGTGGCAAGTGGGCCCGAAAGGGCATTAGTTATGTATTAAACATGATTCTTCAGTGTCAAAGTGGACATGGCAGTTTGTTTGTTAAAACGTTGTATAACTAGGCCGAGAGTTGAAATTACGTTATATATATATATAAAAAAAGGCGCTGGTATATATATATAACACGTTGTTGCGATTGTATTAAAAGATGCCGTGTGGTCTGTGAACCCACGGGCCTCAGCTTAAGGTGGAGGGTGATTTGTAATATAAAACGATTGTGATGCATGTATGTTCCGCTTGCAGAAATCCCACATCAACAAGACACTTGCTGCGTGTAAAGGGTTGGAATTTGCCCAGAATTATAGTCAGCAGTCACACATATTTACAAAATGCACTGATATAAAAAGCTCAGTTACATGTATGCCGCAGTTACACCACAGCAGAGGACAGAAAAACAAACGGAGCTGAAAAGAGATAAAACACAGTCACAGAAAAGACAGACATAGTCAAAGAAAAGACAAATGCGCAGCGAACCAAAAGACTAAATGAGTTGAGCTGAAGTTTTCATTATATGTGAATGTAAATATTGTAATTGAATTTTTTATTGTTTGTAATGCATTGGCAAGTCTCCGGAAGTAAACAAAATCCCACTGTTAGATTAAAATAAGTATCTACAGTTACATTTTTCTGAGTGAGCTGGAAAAGAAATGAGAAGGCAGAAGGCAAAGAAGCATGGCTGTCCATTCCAAATTCATTGAGGAATGCTAACAGTCACAAGAAAATCCTTATAAATAATATCATCTTGATATGCAAAAAGATGTTAGAGAGAGCAAATATAGAGAAGGCAGAGTATAGAAGTGTAAGGTAGAGAAGATTAAGAAAAGAGGAGCAGAAAGAGTATCTACAGAACAGAGCTGATATCTGAGGTAAATCAACAAACATTCATTTGGAGCAACGAGGAAGTTGAGCTTCCTATCAAGCTCAGCCGATAGTCAGCTACTGTAGCCGATCGAGGGTGGAGTGGATAATTTAAGAACCCCCCTAAATTTATATATATAATAAATAGGCGAATCCCCATGATACATAGGAAAAATGGAAGGCGATTTTATTAATAATATAATATGTATATATAATTTTTTGGCGAATCTTCACGAGATTATATTATCTCGTAAAATCATGGCGTAATCACTAGCATAAATAGCGAATCACTACTACAAAATGGTGAATCGTTGTCTAGTGGAGTCTGTGGTGTTGGTTCCAATGAAGATATGGTAGTTGAACCGTAGAGTAGAAGGAAGAGAAACACCGAGACCAAGCATGGCACATGGTGACTCCAAGTAGGGAAGTAGTTCTCGTGTAGTTTGGAAAAACGCGTTCTTCTAGTTCTCGCTAAACGTAGTGTTGCTGCTCTGCGCTGGCACTAATATTGAGGTTGGAGAGGAGTTTGAGGAAGCATGGAAGGTAGCGTGGTGGAGAATTACAAAGAGTACCCCATGATATCCATTTTTCCCTTTGGTATCCGTGGCCGCAAGATCTTTCCCCCGTCCATTGAACCAACAATTAACCGTTCAACCAACAATCAACTTGATCGAGTTGATTAGGTACTAGTCAACTTAGACTAATCTTCAAAACTATGCTTTGCACTATCCCATATTTATCACACTAATGCTACAAAACATTGTGCATTCGCACCCAACTCTCAATAATTCTTTTCCAAGAAAAATCTATAATAAGAAAATTATTTTACTATATCGTTAAGAGGATATTTTCTAAGTTGTTGATATGTTATTTCTATTGTTTTGTGAGATGGTCGTATAACATGTTCCCATGAGCATATGCCCAGGGTTTCATGGTCAGAAATATGTAAGTTTATATTCAGTGAACCTAATTTTTGCCAAGAATTTGATAGCATAGACAAAGCTATTTGATTTGAGCAATGAATATTCCATGTGTGCAAAACGTTGAGCAATGGAACCTTGAGGCAAAACTTAAAGAATCCTCTAGATTCCCTTTGTAGGCCCATATTTAACAATTTAAAACATAGTCAACTTTATATTCAAATTTCGTTTGATTTTTGCAAGGAACGTATACCAGTTTTCT
Source organism: Pinus albicaulis (assembly GCA_034641835.2). Classification (NCBI taxonomy): domain Eukaryota; kingdom Viridiplantae; phylum Streptophyta; class Pinopsida; order Pinales; family Pinaceae; genus Pinus; species Pinus albicaulis. The sequence continues at coordinate 368,517,667 of CM076571.1, read as the reverse complement.
TTGTCATTTCGACCAACCAATTTTCAAGCTATTTCCATATTTGAGGCATATTGATGCTTTTGGCCACTTTGATTATTTTTGTTTTGAAAAAAGGATGGATGTGTTCCAAGTGTTCGTGATATTTGTATGTTGCAATAGGACAAATGAGATTTGAACCTTGTAGGAAATTTCGTATGTTGCAATAGGACATTGAGATTTGAACCTTTGAAATTCATCATTTTAGTCGCTAACAAAAAGTCGAGATGATGTGCAAAGGATGGTGCGGTCATGTTGACACTTTGACAAAAGTGATTGTGTTTACACCATTAGTATCAAAATTTCGAGACGATCGTGATGATGATGATGAATATGACTAATATGAATTTCGAGACGATCGTGATGATGATGTATGACTTGAATCTCATCAAGCAGATTCAAGAACACCATTTATGCCACTTATGTGTGAAAATCCATTTATGCCACTTTTGTGAGAGATCATTCATTTTTCAAGTTGAAAGAGAACATTTGTGAACAGGGAGTTTTTTTATCGAGAACGCTTCGAGCAAAAGAGAGCAAGAGACATGTCACTCTAGATAAGGGAAACCTTAGGAACAAGTAAGAGGATAATCTCCAATACCAACAAAAGGTTCTCTTTAGTATTGAAGCACAATTTGATTAGAGCACAAAGCAAAATGAAACAATTCACAAATCAACATCATAGTGAATGACACTTTGAAGTGTGGGATTGGTTATTTTGAGGGTGCAACATACAAGAACCCCGGGTCCTTATAACGTTGGAAAGAATTCTCAATAAGGGTTTACGCAGGAGTTGCTTCCTACTCTTCCACATTCAATGCTTAAAAAACATGATTGGTAACAAGGCTGCTATTAGATTATAATGTTAGAGCTTCGATGCAAAGGGAGAAGTCGCATTAGAACTTGAAACAATCATCGAAATATATAAACACCGGACAAGAAAAGAGGCTTAGATGAGTTCTTCATATAAAGGCATCTAAAACTAATCAACATTGAAAGAAACACTTATTTCAAAGGAAAGGGCATGCAAAGCCCTTAAAAATAACCCACATTCATTCCCATTACCTTAATTATTGATATATTTATTATTATATATCGCCTTATTATTATCATATCCGCATCTGCCTCCTCGTAGACACAAGGAGACTCATTTGAATGGTCATCCTATCTTGTGCTCTTAATCTATCAGAAATTGTCTCCTTAAAAGCGTGCTTAATTCATTCTTCTCCCACTTGATTTGGACATGGCATTATTAAATTGGGCCTTTTTCATGCTTTTTGTACTACTTTGCACACAACATTGTCATACTCTTTTGAGAAAATATCAATGTTCATCTTTTAGCTTATACTTCATATCACAATAAGAAAGCTTGCTAATTTGCTTAAAAACAAGGCATCCTAACATATAAATATTCGTTATCAAGACATCGAAGATAAAAGCAAAAACAAAAAAAATGTGGAATTATAATCAATTTGTTTAGAAACCCTATTGTAAATGGTAGTAAATATATATATCTAAAATGAAACCTTATGCACAAAACTATGATCATGCCCCAACTCATGGTTCTACAAAAATACATTATTAAATCTCCTTTGGAGGTGGTTCCAAAGGAATTCAAATGAACTTCCCTACTCTCCTTGGTGTGAAGATGTATAATGTTGCTCGACGATTACCTTAGTTGATTTAACTTTCATGTAAGTGCCTCAATCGTAGTCATTATTGCCCCATAATGATCTTTTTGCATGACCTCATAGGTGTATTTTAAAACTTAGGTATATTAACCCTCATTTTCTTATACTTTAGCGAAAGCCTCAAAAATAATAAATTAATTTGGTAAATTATAAAGTGAAAACATGGTTATAAAGATTCATAAAACGTAATTTAAAACTTACAAGATTACGGAGATAATTTAAGCATCATTATCATGCAATGACAAAAAGAGTACAATGTTCATGACACACTAAATGACATCATAGACTTCATGTTTGCCACTTTAGTTTGAAAATCAAGCATAACAAATTGATAAATAAGAACTATTTTCATCATAAAGCTAATGCATTTTATATAGCATGCAAGGTGCTACATTATTAATACACATTTCATTAAGAACTTAGAACATGATCCAAAACAAGTATAATTGTAAGACAAAACACTAGTGAATTGTTAAATGGAGGTGACTTTCAGAAACCTTCTAAGTAAGATGTTGAACGCCGACAAAAACCTAATAGATAACTATACTTATTCAACCGACAAGTACCTAATAGATAACTATACTTTCCACACTTTTTATTTAATCTTCCAATATGATGCGTTCACAAGGATAAAGAATGGGAATTAAAAAAAGACAAGCAACAAGTTTTTAAAAAAATTGAACAATTGGGATTCACTTCTTAAATAACGATGGACAATACAAGGAACCATTTCTAAAATAATATGAGAAAATTCCAAGTAAAATCACCGAGTCTTTGTTCTATTATTCACTTCTAACACCAAAATTGCTTCTGGCTAAGCTTTTTAAAATTAATTATTAATTATTCAAGGTAGGCAATTTTTACTTTTACATCTAAATTTTTGAACTGCTTTCTAAAAAGCAAAATAATAATTGAGAAACAAGTTAAAATGATTTTCAACTTCAAAACACCTCGAAACGCTTTTACCCAACATGATTTTGGAAACCATAAAATGCAAACCAAAGATTCACTACATATTAGTATACAAAAAAACTTGGGTACTCATGATACCACTTTGTTTTATATATATATATATGAGAGAAGCTGAAAGAAATAACACAACAAAAAAGTGTGATATAACTATTAATTTAATTTTTTTTAAAAGAAACATTAATCGCATCTATTAATTTCTCAAGGGAGTTTCCCCCAAAAATTTCATATCCATCAATTATGGATTAATAATTTTGATAGCTTCATATATATAAACAAGATGCTTGATTGACTCGAAGTTTATTATATCAACAAGATATGAGCCAAGAAAATTTATCAACCAAAAATAATGCAAAAAATCACATAAAAAAGAGAGCCAATGTAGAAAATTGTGAGATCAAGATCAAAGTACACAACATATGAGTAGAATATTATGGAAATCCACAACGCCGATGGGCCTAACCATCTATTATTGATTACTTGTTTTTTTTTAAAAGAAGAAAAAGGAGATCACGGTCCTATAAGGCGCTTGGAGTTACATGTCGGGGCCATGGAATTCCTATGATATGATCATTCAAAATTATTTACCACCAAGATTATGACAATGAAGTCTTCCAACCTTGTAACGTTCTAACAATGTACTTGCTCTTAAGTTTTAAGACCGTGAAGATTTTCATTACCAAGAAGAGCTTTCTTCCTTTTTGTTAGTATATCATCATTTTAAAAGCTCGAAAACATCCATACAACCAAATAAGCTCTTCAATTATCATTCAACCGTGCTTACTTCAGTCTCCAACCGGTAAAAGAGAACAAATGCACATTTATAGGCCTTTAAAGTACCTCTAACCGAAGGAACTATAAATTCTAATAAATTATTACCGCCACAAATAAGCCAATATTTTTGTTATACCCATATATGATTTTTTGCATCTTATGTTTGTGTTAGATATTACCCGAGCTTACAAATCTATAAAACCCCGAAGGGGGGCCTGCAGATGTATGAACTTTCACAAATACTATATTCATGTACTTATTTAGGGATAAAATGAACTCCAACATCAGCCCTCATAGTACAAGCAAGATTAAGGAGTATTTTCTCAATAACATTAAAATTTATGGATCAATCATATACTATGACAAAAGACAATGACCTAATAAATGCAAGAAGGATAAAATCGCTGGAATATAAAACACAAGCGTATTTACCCAAAAAGGCAAAATGAAAACATGAGCAGTATGTTAATTATACAAATTGTCATATACATCCAAATGACAACAGGTCACCAAAATGTAACCTTCAAATGTATTTCGCCACCGGTATTGCAATTTAATCTTGCGCTTGTATACACAATGCAATTCAAGTACCTTTTGAAACCATTATACTAGTGTACACGCCCATATATCTAGTACCGTAAATGCACTCTCCCATTTATCTCCACCATCGAGAAAGCGTAAAGATGCAAATATATTATACAAAGCTTTTGGCCACCTATTTAACATACGTAGCAGAAATGTTAGAATCCAGATTATATTCATATTTAATCAAGAAAGGTCCCACACCGACAAAAAAATTATAAACTAAGTTGTCACCCAACAAAATCCTTCCAAAACTAATATACAGAATACATTCTTCAAAAAATATGGCGAAAAACTACAAAATTAGCAATACAAGTCTCGCACATAGCAACAGAATTCAAAAGTTTGCCTTCACTTCGATTTAAGGTTTACGTATTTTGTAATCGAAACGATATAATGTGTTGATGGATAACAAAGAATAATAGAGCTATAATAAGCTAATCTCCAAAGGAAAATTGATCTAAAGGGATTGGTGAAGCCTATTGTGAGCAATAATAATGATTCCACGATAGTTGATCTTGTGAACCTTTGCATGCCAAAGATTTAGTTTATTTGCCATAAGAGCATCCTGATAGTACTTAGCAGTAGCCGTTTTCCAGCAAGTAACAGACTAAATAGGTTAAAGTACATTCGAGGGGCTAATTAGGAGAAACCTAAACAACCTAGATCGTGGTCAATTCTAATGAAAACATGAATTTTATCTATAGATATCTTTCACTTGTATATGAATGCTTGAAGTACCTGCCATGCCAAAAGGAGGTTAGAGCAATCGATTCGACTTCAAAAGGGTACAACATATGACATAGACCGAGGTGTCACCATGACCCAAGACTATTTCTCAATCATCATTCCTTCACACTATTTTCCAACACTGCCCCCTCCATTACCTATTCTTAAGTTCTTTGTTCATCGATCATAACCCGCCCATCAAGTATATTACCTTATCATCGTTATGCTCATGTAAACTATCAGGAATATAACTCTTCGCTCTCGCTTTCCCGTAAAGGGATAACCTTAATTTCACTTAAGCATGTTATCCTTTTACCATAGCAAAGCAAAGCGTTATATCTTACCCGAGCAGTGAAAAGCATTATGCCTTCTAGCAAAGGTAAGACCATTCAAGGTGGACCCTATATATGAGGAGTTCCATTTAATCTTCATTATTTCAAAAAGACCTTTCACCGCATAATCTGCTGCAGACTTTCGTTTATTTGTATACCAAAGGATGAATCAAATGACTTCAATAAAGATTGGTTGCAAGTAGCAAAGCTCTCTATTGGAACCATAACCTAAGTCCAACATTAAATGTACTTAATAAGCTCTATAGGCCACCTAAGAAAACAAATCCAAGTATATATTTTAATTCCATTGGTTTTCAACCAAAACTTAAACAAAAAGGATAATAAATTCAAATTTAACATACAAAGAATCGAAATATCGCATCACCATCAATATTAATGCACATATTAACAAAGAGAATGGATTTGGAACTTTTCGACAGATTATAAGGGTTGATGGAAGTCTTTAAACATCATAATCTAAGCCCCCACACTAAAACCCGAATTATAGTATTTGTCCGTTTTGATTTAAATGAGTATGTGTATATATGTTAAATTTCAATGGTCTTACATGATATTAGCACAAATTGTTTCTAAGATGTGAGAATCCCACAAGAATGAATACAACCTCACACAAATGAAAAACAATGAATGCAAACATGAAAATCACAAAAAATAAAATAAATGATAGTCCTGCCTCATGGAACAAAAACTAGCTATAATTAATGCCGCTACTCAATGTATTTCCTATTTACTCAAAAGCTATATAATCATCATATAAATAAAAGAAAGGACACTGATAGAGATTCATGCACATACTTTTGGACGTTCCTTGACCGTAACTATATGCATGGATGAATGGTTAGGAGGAAGCCGCAAACGCAATGGGTACAATTTTCCATCAAAGGATGATTTGCACATGCAATGATGTCATGAAGACCAGCTTTCTTCCTCCAATTTTTTCGTTAGCTCTTGTATAAGTGATTAATGATACATTATGAAGTATTTGTTGTTTTTCCTATATTCTATCATCTCACTTCGAATAGTTTACAGGATGGTTGCCATCCTATCACCAATAAGAAAGTTGACAAGAAAAGTTGATTTGCATGTTAGCCCCCAACAACTATATTGGAGAATGAATCAAGGATAAAAAGGACCGACCCATAAAAAATACCTCTTTATAACTACAAGCTTGCAAAGTCTATTTTTATGACCTCATAACATAAATACGGTAACTCAAAATAAACATGGAAAAATGCTTTCCAACTCTATAATTTACTCAATGTATATAATCATGGTTGGGCAATGATAATTCACTAAATGTATAATCATGGTTGCGTACTTCAAGGTGGTTCTCGAACAAGTCATAGCCATCAAAAATTGCCCAATGAAATAGAAAGCTCCATTGCACAAGAATGAGGTTAGGATGCAGTAATGTGTTCCACACGTTAAACCAATGCAAAACGCAACAGCATATCAACTATATCAACCATATGTAGCAACCGGTCAATGAAAATTCTTCCCTTCATCCGTACGTGATGCTAAACCGAGAGTTCCTTTTAACCTCGATAAGATTGGGGACATGTACATCTCCATTTGATTATGAACATAACAAGTAATGTCAGCAACTTTATGCATGCCTATCTTCTCGATCAACAAATGTAGACACAAGATCGTCTTAGTTTGTGTCAAGAGGGCAAAGGATATTTGTACAATAGTATTGATCTACCCCTGCCTTCGCCACAAGACAATAAAGTTCCAATTGAATCGTATATACTTGAGAAAAATAAAATACCATACCAAACCGAGATGACCGCTACCTCATTCCGAAATGAACACGTGAATACTATGACACGAATTTTCTCATTATAGCCTTTGCCATTACAAAGAGTAGTTGGTTCTAATTCCAAGCTAATGCAAACCCTCCTAAGTCAACATGAGCATGGGTATGGAGTTATGTTCTCGACCATAAACTTATAACCAAGGGATGAAGAGTTGATCTCGTGAGGGACTTCCGTATTCATGTTCTCCCAAGGTATAACTTCGTTAAGATACGAATTCTCAAATTAAGTTGTAAGTCTTCCCATTTACCTTATTAAGAATGTGAATGATGAATTATTTTTTAACTCTTCCCACTTAGCTTGTTAAGAATATGAAGAATATGAATGATGAATTGAATTATTATTTCTCCCCCTTACCTTGGTCCGTATAGGCTGGATCACAGAGACTATATCCAGTCATATAGTCGAAGGGTTAGAAGAAGATCTTCCATCACCGATAGGCGGTGAACAACATGCTTTGATGCATTCGGGAAACCAGCTTGATAGGAAACTCCATGTCGTGTATGTGCATGACACCTTCAAGCATTTGAACTACCTTTCCCATTGATGGCCTTAAAGAAAAATCTTCTTGAATACACCATAGTGCAACTCTGATCGCTTCCAGATAGCCTTTCACTCAAGGATCGTATTGAAGCTCGCATCAAGCATACTTTCAAGCTCTTCCATCTCTGCTTGAAAACATAACCTCGAGGCAACATTTTTCCTCAAGTTTTCCGAATCAAAAAATTTTTCCTTCTCCAATAATTTCCAAGAAATCCATGCTGTGCCGTACACGCTTCTCTTCCGAGATAGCATATGTTGTAAGCCATTCAGGAGCAAGATAACCCTGTACCCCTTGGTAATGTTGTAAAAACATGGCCTGCTTCTTTGGTCACAGTTTTGCAAGCCCAAGTCGACACCTTTTGCGTTATAGTTCTCATCTAAAAGAATGTTCTCTCAAGGCTTTATGTTACAAAAGGTATGATTCTAATGAAATCACAAGGTAAGTTAATCCTTTTGCGTACCGAGAGCTATGTTATACCTTTTGTCCCAATCTAAGACAAAAACCTTGCTTCCTATCGAATATGGATTTGTCAAGAGACCTATTAGCCATGTATTCATACACAAGCAAACGGTGAATGCTTCCGCACAGAACCTCGGCTCGCTCAGATGAACATGATGTATGCTACCTACAGAGATCAAGATGAAACTCTTTTCTACCTTGGGCAATACTCTCCAACTACTTCACACCCACTTTGTCGCCATCCTGCGCGTCTTCACAACCACCCAAACCCCCTCTCCAGTCTCCCGTTAAATTGTCCGTGCACTTTGAAGTCAGTCAGAAGAGAACTGTAAGTGCATCTGTATATTGTTTAAGAATCTTTCATCCTCCGAAGAATCATCTGAGTCTGCAAGATCTTCTGCACAACTAAGAACCGAAAGACATAATGGCAACAAGTACCAGGGTGCATTGAGACCACAATGATGATAAGATAAGGAAGTGTTTCATATTTTCCATACCTTGCCCGTTGTCAACAGTCATTGTTATTTTCCATACCTCGCCCCGTGCTTGACTCATTTGTCGTAGCCGTGGACCTTGAAATATGCTAAGTATGTGCTGGAATCATCTTTCAGAGACTTGAAAGCCCATCATCAGATGACAAAGAACCAATTCGTTTTGTTATCAAAGAAAGAGCACCGCAGAGCAATTCCTCCTCGTAGCTTGTTGACAATCTACCAATCCGTACGTTTTAAGAGGCTCCACAAATCGTATTTGCAAAGTAGTCAAGCCATCTCCTATTTTTAATAATCTCATATAATGATTAGAACTCGCCGCAAGGTGGCAATGGCGGTGGGGTGCATATTTTCCAGGTGCACAAAGCCCGGCCCACCTCTCCGAACCAAAGGAAAACCGAAAATGGGGCGAATGCCAGAAATCGGGAAATTGGGGCGAATGCCATGAAAACCGGAAAATCGGGGGCGGAATTTCATGTCGATCGTTTTGTGCGCTCTTTTTGGGGCTAATGTTAAATAATTAATTATTTTTAAATATTTTTTGGGCTAACTTTATTAAACTATAAAAAATGGGTTTTATATAAAAAATTGGCCTCTAATAAAATTTAAAAATCCCTTAAATTCGCCTTTAAGCTAAAATTCGCCCCTAAAATTATCCCCGGGGTGGAGCCTCCCGTAGGTTGGTGCCTCTAAATTGAAGTGAGTTAAAGCTCTGCAAGTTGTAGCTTGCGTAACTGAGGTAGGAGCCTCCCGTAGGTTGGTGCCCTCCGGCAGTGTACTGAAGGGAAGCAGGGTTTTCCTTGCAAGTTGTAGCTTGCGAATTGGTAGGAGCCTCCGTAGGTCGTAGCCTCGCAAAATTGAAGGGAGGTTGGTGCTTTCTTGCAAGTTGTAGCTTGCACACTGAGGTAGAGCTCGTAGGTTGGTGCCTAAAAACAAAGGTGGGAGAGGGAGCTGAGCTTGCTTGCATCACACAATAATAAGATGTGGTTTTTCCTTTGCGGGGTTTCCTCACTATATCCGGTGTGTCTCTCCGTGCATGATGTTTATGTGTTGATCGATTTATATCATCTCGCTAATGCCCTGCCTACATATTAAGTCTCGTTGTTATATTATATTAATACTTGTCACTACAATCTAAGAGTACTCACGTATTAAGTCAGACATGAAATGAAGGTGTATATAAGGTTTAATAAAAGTTTAAATGATTATGAATGTGTTAAACCGATTCACCCCCCCCTCTCGCCTTAACCATGGTTCAACACCAAGTCCGTATTAGCGTTTTCTCGATGCAAAACCACAAAGAGCACACCTTATACTTATCGATCGTAACACCACCCGATACCCAAAATTACGTGAACGAGCTACGATATACGTATGCACGGGAGTGAGGTATCACACTTAATGTATCGCAAACAAGTTAATGACAATTGCTATGTTTTATGACGCCGGAACACGTCTCTAGCCTAGACATTCTAAATGTTATCCTTATGGTTCCAAATGTCATTAGTAAATTGAGATTAATTTTATGTTGATATTGTCAACAATTCTTTTCAAAGGTTCATCGTAACGATGTATTGGAAAATTCAAATGCAACTAAGAATGATGGAAGAAATCTTTCACTTTTGGTTGCACTAAAATCCTACCAGACGTTAGAGGAAAGAAATCAATTTGAGTGCAAAACAAATCAAAGAACACAAACTAAATGCAAATTTCCAATTGTTCCTTTTACTAAACACACAAAACACGTACATGCACATTTTTCTTTTCACTTTTGTATCGTTATGAATGCTAGTAAAATAAACTAAGTGCACTAAATCAACAAAATCAAATGCCTTTTACTTTTGAGAATTTATAACAGTAAAAAAAAATTCTTTGAAGGAAAAATGAGAATGAAAATGAACAAATTCTCCCACGGAACGAGAATTTACGACAATTTCCTCTTTTTCAAAAGCAAATGGATCTAATGCGATTATTGTTTAAAATACTTTTGAAATTAACTGCACAATGATAAAGAAAATACTTTTAAACAAAACATTGAACAAATTTTTTTCCAAGGAGGAAGAGGTGAGATGAATTCCACTGATCAATATGAAGCTCAGTTTTCAAAACACATCAAGAACAAACTGAAACATCAACGAAAGACAAATTCTAAGAGAATTTGGATGAGCCGCAGGCAAACATGCTTCATAGACAGTGTTTTGCAAATGAAGCCTAAAAGGGAGATATTGCTATGCACTATGTCCTATCCAAGAGTGCGTTGGGCGTAGTGTATAAAGAAAACATGCTTTTTAACACACTTCTTTTGGAAAATTTGGACTTAAAAATGAATATTTGTGAGTAACAACTACCTATGAATAAAACAGTATAGTAAATCAGAGCACAAAAAACCCAGGGATAAAGAGCAATCTCCCCAAATGGATTAATTTTACTAATTAGGACTAGATAAATAAAACACGCTTTCCCTTATAGTGCTAATCTAGAAAAAATGTGTTAAATATTAACATTACATTTTTCCTAACCAAGAATGAGCGTACATAATGGATTAGATGCTTATTTAGTCCAAGTTGCCCAAATTGATTCTTTTGTCGTTCCGTTGTAGCCCAAATCCTTACCTGCCATGAAAATATTTCTTGCAATAATGAACACTAAAACACCAAGCTAGCAATAATAATATATATGTTCATTCAAGCTATTTTTCTAAACTTAGGTTAGCAAACCATATACATCAACTAAGATCTTGCAATTTGGAAAATCAAAGCCAATGTCAATAGTATACATAGTAGAAAATGAAGTTGTATTTCCACAATGATAGAAGGGGAGGTTACACAAAAATGACTCGATTAGTGTCACCATCTCCAACAACATCCTACCATCACAATGGATATTCTAAACCATCAACAATCAATTCTCTCTAATGAAAAATCCACCAAGATTTATCTACACAACATTCTCTCCCTTATCAAATACTAATATCTCATGCTCAATTAGAGGCCTATATTTTTATGGACATCAATGACTTTCCAACAATAGTGCACATGTTCCCAACATGGTAGATGTCAATGGACATGTGGATTTAAATGGACACACAGAACTCTTCTAGAAGGCACTGCCAAGTGGATTCCTGGAACACAATGAGAATTTATTCCCAATGTGACCAACGAATTACAGATGTCGGAAGTGTTTTGAGTAGCCTTGATATTATGTGTATATAAACAATAATTTTTAGTCCCTTTAGAAAAGTACAGAAAGCTCTTATATGATATATTATAAACTTCAAACTTTGGAAATTTTGGCATGAAAGTTCTCGATTGATTTGGTCTTGTTCTTTTGTCTTAGGGCATGTAGCAACTAAAACTAGGACTAATAGGACCCCATAATGGTCCCGAAGATGATGCCTGGGCTAACTGTGTCATTAAATGATGTCAAAATTGACCTAAGAGAACACTTGGGATCCAAAGGTCTGTGAAAATCCCTTCACAATAGCCCTAACCAAGAAACCCTTACACATATTTAGTCATTGTAGGATATCTGTATAGCATGGCATAAGATCTATAAACCAAGTAATAACTCTTAACAAACAATATTAGAGCCCAATAACATTAGATCCACCCACAATTGTCCATATAAACCTAGAAAAGTTGTGCAAGAGATCTAATTGGCAGATAATACAGACTTGGAAACAATATGAAAACATTCAGAACAGAAAGAGTAGATGCATTTTGATCATATATCCTAAAAATTTCAGCTCTTTATTAATATCAATTCAGATCTCATGTTAAAAACCCCAAGAATACCCAATACGCACACAAATTTTCCGCAGGAGTTCCAGACACAACAAGACAATGAAGTCTTTTCGCACACACAACAAAATAAGAGCCTTCTACCTGCATAATCCCGTACAAAAAGTATCACAAAATAATGAGAGTATCAATTAACGTTCAAACTACTCCCAAAATCGACTTCTTAGACCTCGATTTCATAGCCGTAGAGTTCATTTCTGACTACTTCAGTTCTAATATGTTTTTCCCTTGTCAAATGCATAACATTATTTGAACCGGAATTTTGTCACCTATACACTTTTAAGCATGAAACATGGAAAATTGACAGTACCTCGAGGTGGCTATAGCTCCAATTTGTATGCCACAAACATTAATCTTTTGCAACAACTTGTAAGGACCATAGTACTTCGCGATAATTTCGTCATCCTTCTTAGCTTGCTTGAGGGATACTGTTTGTAGCATAACAGAAAATACCCGCCCACATCAAAATCTCTGATCGCGATGTTGACCGCTTATTGTTGCTTCACTTGAAAGCAATTTAGGTTATCCTTTAAGAGTTGGAGAACTTTGTTGTCGTATGCTTCATGTGATCTTCCACCTGCTTTTGAACCTTAATTTTCTCTTCTAAAGATGTATGTGGACAATCTGTGGATGTATATCCATAAAGTTCCATAAATGGTTCATTTTTGTCGCACTGGTTAAAGGAAGTGTTATACCACCATTCACTCGCAGGTAACCACTTCACCCATTGTGTTTTTTTATCAACATAAAAAAATATATCCTTCCAAACATTTGTTCGCTATCTCAATTTTCCCATCGACGAGGATGATAATATGAGCTATGAGCGAAGAGAGACCCAACAAGAAAATTTTTCTATTCAAAAAATTTCTAGTAAAAATGGGATCTATGTCACTTACAATAATCTTTGGCTTCCATGTAGCTTTGAATTAGCTTCTAATGTGAGAATCGTACTTGCTTTAAATGGATGAGGATAATGCACAAAAGTGTGGCGGTTGGTAAGCCTATCAACTACTACCATGATGACACTCTTTCCTTCACTTAGGTAAACTTGTGATAAAATCCATTGAAATCCTCCCAACATTGACTTGAATGGATAGTTATCAGAAGACACGGTCTTAATTGTCTCAACTTTATTTTGCCGGCAAACCCAAACATTCCCGCCACAAAATTCTGAAAATCAGATTTAAGGCCATCCCAAAATTCTTTCTTCTTACCCAACAGTAGTTTTTTAAAATCATGAGTGTCCTCCTAAGGGAGATGTGCAATTTCAAAAGAATATTTTGTTTTAGTTGGGAATTCTTATGAAGATATGTTTATATTTGTACCACAAGGAATCATTTCCCAAATTCAATGTATCAGATGTACTAGGATCTTGTTGCAACTTTTGAATGAGTGTCCACACCTCTTCTTCCTTCTTCCATTCATCTCTTGCTTCCGTTATCCAACTGCTGATACGAAATGGCACAAAGAAATGCTTCCACCTCTTCATCCTTTCTTGAGAGTGCATTCCGCAACAACATTTAGCTCCCTTTTTTGTAGATGATTTCAAAGCCATAACCCAACATCTTTGTGACCTATTTTGTCGCTTTTCCTAAGATAGTCTTTGCTCCAAAAAATTATTTAAGACTATCATGACTGCCATCTTGAACCTATTTTCCCATTAGGTAAGGTTTCCATTTCCCTTTAGTGCATGTAGTATTGCCAACCTTTCCTTCTTATAAATAGCTTTATGTAAATAGTTTCCTTTGATTGGATGACTTTCAAAAAGAAATGGTCTTCCTTCTGCATTAAAATCACACCAATTCCATTTCTCAAGGCATCACAATCCACAATAAAGGTTTTTGTGAAGTCTGGCGTAGCTAAGACCTATGGCTAGTACACGCTTCTTTAAGATGTTCAAAGGCCTTAGCCGCTTCTGTATTCTGAAAATGTATCTTTCTTCAATAATGTTGTTACAAAAATAAGTATTCTCCCATAATTCTTAACAAACTTGCGATAATACTTGGTTAACCTTGAGAAATCCCCAACTACTTTGCAATGTAATTTTCTATCTTTACTAGCTTTTTTTGTTAGGGTCTACCTTAACACCCTCAGGATACAATATGAATCTAAATATTCCACCTTCGTACTCCAAAGAAACATTTGGAGGTTTTGATATAATTGTTTTCTTCCAAGAGTTTGAGCACCCCGTCAAAATGTTGAACATGATACTTCCAAGACTCGTTGTAGATTAGTATATCATCAAAAATACTAACACAAATTTTCTAAGGAAGGGCTTGAAAATGGAATTCATCAACCCGAAATGTCGAAGGTGCATTGGTAAGGCCAGTTAGTACACTGCAATTCATAATGACCTCAGCTAGAGTTCCTAAAATGCCATTTTCTAATATCTTCATTTTCAAATTGCTCCATGTAATCAATTCAATAATTCATTAACGTGAAGAATGGGAAATTTATCTTAATAGTGAGCTTATTGATCTCCTATACCTGCACATGCACCATGATCCATCTCGTGCCCTTGGAATCACTTCAAACCGATTTTTCAAACAAGACTTATGCAATTTGAAAAAAAAATACCACATTTTTCTTACTTTCGAGGGGCTCGATATTGAAACCGAATTACTAATTTTGGATCCGTTATCTCCCCGTAATCTTGTTAAGATTATGAGACTAAAAACTATGGAGAGGAGACAAGCAACCCACTTTGGGATTCTAGATCTAGCCCTCCTAAATCCAAAAGGGGATCTCTCTATAAGTGCAAAGATTGATTTATCTTTAAGGCTTTTGTAAGGCATATTAGGCTAGTTATGAAGAACGAGGTTTTTGTTTGTTTTTGGTTGGGCACAAATATGTGAAGGTGAAGGAAGTCTAAATGAAGGGTGAAGGTGAATGAAAGTGAAAAATTGATTCATCTAAGAAGATAGGCAAGAAGTGCTCTTCAAACCATTGGGCTATGGATTCATAAGAGGATTTAATTGAAACAACAAGGTTCGAGAGTGGTCCAAAATGGGGCAAGTCATCTATGCCCAAGGATCTCTTTAAAGTTGATTTTATGGAATGAAATGAAAGAGTAAGAAGGGGAATTTAACAAATGAAGAAAAAAGAGCAACCTAAGATCAAGTAAGTACTTTAAAACGATTATGCTTCTGACATACACTTAAGAAAGACATAAAGTAATTTAAGATTAGGTAAGTACTTCTAAACTAGCCTCGTTTTTTATGCACTTTCAATAGAAAAAATTAAAACACAACAAGAATAGCTTAAGATCAAGTAAGGACTTTGAACTCTATACCGCTTCTCAAAGATATTCTAAGGGAAACTTTTTCAAAGCAACCGCGTTGAGAAACCAGAGGATAGGGCTCACCATAGACTCCCCTAGTTCGCTTTACTTAGCACACTTCTTTCGAGACAAACAATTAAGATAAAACAATAGTTTAAGATGATGTAAGGACTTTGAACCTATCATGCTTTCAACAATACCCTTAGGGAAACTTTCGTACAACCTTTGGAGATAAAACGAGAGGATGTGGCCCACCATAGACTTCCCTAGTTCAACTTTACTTAGCAAGTATTATTAATCGAAAATAACATTCAAGAACAATGTTTATTTAGACAAGAGGGATCTAGGGACGCATTCCTAGCGTTCGGACCGTATCGCATCATTCTTAAATACAGCCAATTGGAAGAAAACATGTAGATAAAGCTTACGTAAGAGCAATGGCACTCTTGACAAGAATCCTAATCCTTATAATTGGCTGCTTCTTATGAGAGAAGATGAAAGAATGGAAAGGAAATAAAATAAAAAATTTCACGTTGAAAACATCAATGTTGGACATAGACCATGATCCCATAAATCAACTCGTATTTGATGTTTCAAACCAGCTTACAATCTTCAAGTCCAATGTCTTCACAACTTCAAACTTTCATCTCAACTTAGGTATCTTCAATTACAAAACAGAGCTGACAACAGCCTTCAAAAGAAAACTATTGCTGTGCAACAGATATGAAGACCAACCTCATCTCATCTTCTACAAGTATTTATAGCAAGAATATATGTGATGATAAAGATATTTCTAGGTTCAATTAATACAGCTTAATGCTTCACTTTGAGGGGCTCAATGGAGAAACTCTCCGATATTTTCCGTATTAATTGGTTTACATTAAGTATTAAGCTTGCTTTAAAGATTTTATTAATTAAGGCTCTTTTCGTTATCTTTGTAATAACCTCCGTCAAGGCTACAATAAGTTCCTTTGGTTGAATTAACCTGCTCAAATTGCCTTGAGATGGATATCTTCCGTTCGGCAATAACTAGGCCTCTTTGAATGCTTGAGGTCACAGTGGCTTTTGGTAGCCGGAGAGGATTAATTGAAATGTCTTTTGATGGCAAGGGAGGTTTCTCGAACCCATATATATTATTGTTTTTCTTTAAACATTGTTAATTTGTTTTAATTTCCGTGTTAGGCTTAATTAGCCTAATTTTCTGTCCTCTCGTTCTTCAACCTAAGTTTAATTTAGCGGATTAGGCTTTTAAAAAGTCGATTTAGGCCGTAATCCACAAACCGGGTAAACAATTTTCAATTCTTTATTTCTCACTGTGACTAGATCCTCGAACACCGATATTTTCGCTGATTAAGTTTTGTCGTGTCTTTTGATGCGGCATTTACAAAGGTTGACAATGGCGTCGTTGCTCATGAGGCATTGATAAACCTTGATGGGAAACCTCAGAAATGATTCTTCACGCACAAAGGCTCCGGGAGATCGTCATCTCGACCTTGATTTTCTTTTTTTAACACACCGAAAAACCATTAAAACTCTATAAACCAAGAAAAAATTAAGAAAATCCAAGTGAGTAAGGCTTAAACCTGGGTTGGAGAAGCCAGTTAGATCGTGACCGTTGGATGAAAGGATCCAATGGCGAGGATTGTCACCGGGTCAGATATGGGAGGCGAAGAATAAATAGTGAGATTGTCGTGGCCGTCGATTCGCAAAGATCAACCCGTCGAGATTTACCCGGGAAATATAATGAGGGGCGAGGAAAGAGAATGAATGGAAGAAATAACCATGAAATGGCGAAAAACCAGTGGAAGGAAATGCAGCTAAACGAATTTTGGGGTTTTGGAACAACTCCGCTACTTGATAGATCGACCGCAGATCAATCTAGGCTGACTTAAGAAGTCCTTTTCGAGGAGCTGTGGAGGTGATGTACTAAAAGGCGAAGAACGTTAGAGCCGTTAGACCTCGCAGATCAACGGTGGAGATTACACATGGGATAATGCAATGGAAACAGGAAAGTGGTTTTGCGATAAACCAATTTGCAGCCGCAATGTTAAAAAGGTGGATAGGCTGGGATACCTTTTTGAACGCAAATATGTGTTTCTCGTCAACACGTGGCTTTTTAAAACCGCCCACATCGCGTAAATTTAAAACATTAGTCCATTCGACGTGAAACTCACGCGATATGGTCCCCCGGCCATTGGATGGAGGGTGAGTGTATCCAACGGTGGAGTTTGGAGCGTGATAAGACAAGATGCACGCGAAGAAGGTGGGACAGTATTATGGCGGTTTTAATCCGGACCGTCGATCGGTGGACGATGGTCAAGATTTGTTAATGAGAGATAGGTCCCAAAGGAGTTGGGCCTATCGTGCTGAACACCTGATCATTGACGGAAGAATGACGGTCCGTATTTAATTTTGGGAAACGAAGAGAATACAAGGCAGGGGGCGAGCAAAATATCTAGAGTTAACGGTGGGCCGTTGATCTCACAGAGATCAAAGTGATATTCACCAAAGGACTTGCTGGTGGTTTATGAAAATAACAAAGGTGTCAAGCTTTGATCCGGACCGCTGGATGAGTGAAATGACTATCTGCATCCAATCGGGGGTTGCCAATCTACGGAGAGAGGAAAGGTGCAGAGAAAATCATGATGCGACAGGCGACCGTCGTATCTTTAGAGAGACCTACCATTAGGAATGAATCTCGAGAGAGCAAAAGGCAGGAAAATGGGGCGCAGTTTTGATTAATCCGGGCTCGTCGGTTCTCAGATTCGACGGTCTCGTACTGAATCGCAAGCTTCCCTAACCTGAGGAGGAGAGAGGAAAGGCACAAATGATTTTTGCGATGCGTATCAACGAGGGCCATCGATCTTAGAACCGCATCAACAACTAGAGATTAGGTTATGGATGCCAAAGGTGGTGTGCGGTTTTAATCGCAGCAATGTGGGTCGTCGGACCGAGTATGGTGGAATAGATCGACCTACCGGGAAACCATCGCAAGGTTGCCACCCGTATAGCAATAAACTATTCAAACGCATCCAATGAAAATCATGCGAGATCCCGAAGATCATTGATTGGTTTAAATCAATTCGCGTTGGAATTCGCCCAACCAATGAATCGTCAGATTTACAAAAACATAGAAAAAGTGGGTTTTTAATGAAATACAAAGAAAGTTTGTATTAGGGAAGGGTTTTTATATACAAAGGCTCAAACGCAATCTATATTTTCAAAAGCGAGAGGTAACAAAACTTAGCGGAACGCCCGATTGAGATTATGCAATCAGCCCCAACTTTGCTTTAACGCCAAGCTGCATGGTGGGGAAGTGGTTTGGGGTTTTTAAAAGAAAAAGGGTGAATCACATTGAAACTTTTTGAAAGCAAAAGGTGACAAGAGAAAAAGAAAACCCCGATTGCGATTGCGCGAAAGGGGCGACCGTGGGTCACCGCTCCGTGTCTTGCGTAAAAAGGAGTCAAATAAGGCTAAAGAGGCTTAGGGCCTTAGTTAAAAAATGGGTTTTTTAGGCCAAAATAATAGATTTTCAAGGCTTTTGGCTTATATGTAGCATATTTTTAAGCCTTTCAAAGGGAATTTTCAAAGGTTTAAAGGGAATTCTCAAAGTAATGAAAGGTAAATGAAGAGTTTTATGGATGTAAAGGAGAAGAAAATGGAGAAGTGAAAAAATAAGGAAAAATGAATTTTCAAAGAAGCCTTTTCCTTTGGTAATCCTACCGTATTTTTCGCAATTGAGAGGAAACAAGAGAAGATTAACTCAAGGATAAGTCATCTTTCATAAGACTTCAAGAACCAAAAATTTTGGCAATAAAATTGTTTCTTGAAGGTTTCAAATGATTTAGCCACCATTTGATATGAAAAATTTTTATAGGTAATAATGCTGGCTCCACATGGGGATGGCACCTTTCGAAGGTGTCAAGAACTTTAGACTTGTATTCTATGGGGTCAGATCATTGCCCTCATCCATTTGGCTACAAATTTCTTCTCGGATGATCTTCTTCTCGTTCCGATAATGTTAGCAGCCATGAAAAACAATGGAAATCTATCAAACAAGCTTTCTACCTACCTAATCCTACTAATCTGAATATGTTTTCTTTCTTTTCGCAGTGTATTTGGATCAGTAAACTCTTTTACAAATATTTTATTCTTTTGAAAGAAAAAAAAAATTGATCTAAGTCTACTTCTTATTTCTCCATGAACTCAAATTAAACAATTGAGTTCATGTTTCTTACCTAACTAATATCCGTTAGGATTACAATCGTCTAACAAATTTTTATTCTCTAACTTCTAAACAAGAAATTCTAAAAAGCAAAGAAGTTAGGATTTGAACAAGCCTAATTTGTTGCCGATCTATGGCATAAAACAAGCCGGCACATAGATTATTATTTGCAGAAAATTAAATCAAAATGGTGAAGGCTTAAGATCTGAAAGTTTTGCCACACATCCTTCTCTTTTTCTTCAGCTTCTTTTTTTGAGTTTGTTTGAGTTGTTTCTCTCCGTTTTTTTCTGGTTCAAGTTTTGGGCTTATTAGAACCAATTTACTTCTATCTTTGACCCAAGATTTTAAATGTGATTGAGTCAATTTTTGTTTTGGAATTTACATGTTCAGATTTTGAGCTTGTTCAACCTTTATTTATCTATCCTAATCTTCCTAACTAATAAGCCAAGAAAGGTCGTTTGGAAAATATAATTCACTAACCTATCGTCATAAATTTAAACTAATTAGTCATGATTAGGTCAGATGACTAACTAGAGTGTGTTTCTTAGAAGTGGCATTTGGGTTTTTTCTTGCACACTTTCAGATTTTGTTTCTCTTTTTTGGTATGGGGCCAAGTACCTTTCTTTGTTTTCTTCTCCTCGCCCTCTTTTCTATCTTTATTTTTTTGTATTTTTCTTTTTCCTTGAAGACAAAAATAAAACTATCTAATTGCTCAAAACCGAGCTTATTGACATTCCTACCTAACCTATTCTAACTTGGATTATTTACATCCTTATATGATACAAAAGTGCCAATGTAGCCGCTGAGTAATGTAAAAAAGAAGAAAAAACTTCCGGTCAAGCCACAGTATCCATAGTACATTTTGAAGATTAATCTTCAAAACCAAGGCTATCGCTGCAAAAGTGACAAATTTTTCATGTCTTTGGCTCTTGCAAAGGATCCATGCTTGATAATTTGAGTTACTTGGGGACTTCCACACACTCTTCCAAAGGATCAATAAAGAAAACATGAAGATTCTCTTCTTCGTCCTCCATGAACCGGTAGATTGTCCGCTTCCAAGACTTCAACTTGAGGACTATATCTTCGAATGTTGCTTGGAAGCATCATCATCCTTAACCTCATAAAATAGTGTTGTATGAAACTTCTTCTTTCTCTAAATCTATGCTTCGTTTCGATATAAATTCGTGTTCTTCGATGATAGATTGACATTAGTGAAGGGAGTGTTTCTTCTTGAAAAGATGGTATATCCTCGCAGGATAGTCTTCTATTTGTTTTTTCTTCAAAGCTTTTCCAAAGATATTTTATTTTTGGGACAAATGGGTCTAAATTTTTTCTCGAATTGTATATTGTTTGCTCTTCAAGGTCTCAGACATGCACTAGCACAAGGGCTAATCCACTAGCAAAACTCGTTTTGGTCTTTAGGAACAAGGATAAGTTGGAAATATTTAAAAGATTTTAATAAATCCAAGGCATCATCCTTATAGGCTCTAAGTCTAGGATGTTTAACCATGCATTCTTTCTTTCAATTACCTAATTACCACCTCCATTTCCATGAACTATTATCTTCTGGCCCCTAATTTTTTTGATAAATGTAGCCCTCAAGAGGAGTGCCTACATACTCTACTATGTCAGTTGTGCATTGAAAACTCAATTTGTATGAATGGGCTTAAGAATGATTGTTTCCTTATTGTAAAGCCATATTCCCCGCACCCGCATTAGTTTTAGTACATGACCCATCAAAATATATATTCCAAAGAAGAATAGTTTCGCATTATCATTAATTTCCTTACTATCCCCTTTGTCTCGAGTGCCATTGGATTGTTCTATGGAATAGCACCATGTTCATGACTCCAGTTCCCGGTTGAGATGATGGTCTGGAGGGTAGCTTGCTTAGTATTCGATCAATTTGTTCTTCTCGTCAAAGGAGAGATTTTTCTTCAAAAGATAAACGTAAAAGAGCTACCTTCTTTCTCATGGATCAACAAAAGAACTTCTTTCGTATCTTTATAACAAAGTTCTCTATGTGATCGAGCAAGAGTATTTGTTTTGCAATAAGTTTCGTAGACTCGACCGTTTATTAATAGTTTGATCTATCTTTTTTTCTTCGTCAAAGGGGAAGATGTTTTCATGTTCCTTGAAATCGTGCTACGTTAGCGCTCGTCTCTTGTAAAGGCTGATTTCGAGGGCCGGATGTTTTCGAGCCTATTCTATGGGATCTTGACTTCGTGCTTTCAGAATCTTTGAGGATTTTCTATTGTTTTGATGATCTTCTTGTAAAAAATTCCTCATGATTGTTATGATACCCGCTATATAAGGTTCATGAGTTGTTTTTCTACATTATCAGAAGCCACTCTTCCCTAACTGATATGGTTTGTAATCTAGAGGGGAGTCCCTATATGAGCCGGTTCTCCTCCTACATCAGATTTTGCGTTTTGAAAGTAGATACTTGTTTCATCAAAGCTAATCGCTCACTATAAGTTTTTGCATTATGGTCATGAAGTTCTCTAATCGTGATAGTACAAGACATGGGTATGCAATCAAAAAAAATTCTCGACAATCTGCTTTATTGCTTTCTTTGTGTTTTCTCATTATCTTCTATAAGGTGTTGATCATAATACATATCTTGGTCACCGTCTTGGTCTTGAGGTGATTGGGTTTGTGTTTGATTAGAGAAAGCGCAGGTTGCTCTTAGATCATCAATATTCATATTAGCCATCAACCTATCCATTCTTCTCTTTCCAAGTATGTACATCATCTTTTCCATCATGATTAGAATTTTTCTTGATTATTTTCTCTATAATATTGTTCATCATACATGTCTTGTAGTGGTAGAGTTTGTGCTTGCTCGTGGAAAAGCATATGTTTCCCTCGGATCACAAATGCTTTTAGATTTTCCATAAACCTATCCACTCTTCTTCCAAGCATGTACATCAATTTTTCCGTCATGACAATATGTTTGTCTTCCCTCGGGTTCATATCTAAATCCATGTTTGTAAATCGAAAAAGAGGTCATTTTGTCTGTTCAATCACTCAAGGTCTTCACTGGAGTCATTTGGTTTTTTGAAAGTTTCTAGAGGTGGAGTCGCCGTGTGGAAATTTTTAGCTCTTTTGGAGGTAAAATGTTTTATGGTCCACCACCATATACTAATCTAAAATATTTTGGGTTTTTCCCGAGTTTCTATGGTTTTTTTGAAGACTAATGAGTCTATAAAAGCTTTCCAAGCAACTATGAACTCGAATCTTCCCGCGGAGTCGCCGAAATGTTATCTCCTCGTAAATCCACAGATTGGTGAGACTAAAACTCGTTGAGAGGACATTGGAACCACTTGGGATTCTAGGATCTACCTTCCGAATCCAGAGGGATCTTCTATAAGTGCAAATATTGATTTATCTTTAAGGCTTTTGTATGTGATATTAGGCTAGTTATGAAGAATGTGGGTGGTTTTTGTTTGTTTTGGTTAAGGCACAAATATGTGAAGGTGAAGGAAGTCTAAATGAAGGGTGAAGGTGAATGAAAGTGAAAATTGATTCACCTAAGAAGATAGGCAAGAAGCAACAAACCATCGGGGCTATGGAGTCATAGTAGGATTTAATTGAAACAACAAGGTTCAAGAGGTCCATGGGCAAGTCATCTATGTCTAAGGATCTCTTTAAAGTTGATTTTATGGAATGAAATGAAAGAGTAAGAAGGGGAATTTAAAAATGAAGAAAAAGAGCAATTTCAAGATCAAGTAAGTACTAAACTATCCCGTTTTTGGCATACACTTAAGAAAGACATAAAAGTAATCTAAGATCGTGTAAGTACTTCAAAACTAGCCTCGCTTGATGCACTTTCAATAGAAAAAAATTTAAAACACAACAAGAATAGCTTAAGATCAAGTAAGGACCTTGAACCTATCCCCGTTTTCAAGATATTCTAAGGGAAACTTTCAAAGCAACCGTTGGAGAATAAACTAGAGGACAGTGGCTCACCATAGATTTCCCTAGTTCGCTTTACTTATAAGCACACTTTCAAGACAAATAATTAAGATAAAAAAGAATAGTCTAAGATTAGGTAAGGACTTTGAACCTATCCTTCTTTCAACACACCCTTAGGGAAACTTTCGTACAACCTTGGAGATAAAACTAGAGGACAGGGCTCACTACAGACTTCTAGTTCAACTTTACTAGCGTACACTCGAAAATAACATTCAAGAACAATGTTTAGTTTATACAAAGAGGACCTAGAACGCCAAGATTCCTAACCTATTAGACCGTATTGAATCATTCTTAAATACACAATTTTGGAAGAAAACATGTAGATAAAGCGATCGTTAAGAGTGTGGTACTCTTGATAGTAAATCCTAACTCTATAATTGTTTTTTTTTATCGTAGAATATGGAAAGAATGGAAACATAACAAATAACAATTTACAATAAGAAAAACATCACCGTTGACATAGACCAGATCCCATAACCTACCTTTGTATTTGATGTTTCAAAACCGATTATAATCTTCAAGTCTGCTGGTTCTCATAGCTTCAAACTTCTCATCTCAACTTAGGTATCTTTCAATTACAAACAAAGCTTACAACAAATTTTCCAAGAAACTGCCTACAGCAATGACATAGTAAAGTGATTCAACCCTCATCTCCATCTTCTGCTTAAGTATTTATAGCGTAAATGAGGAGGTGGGGATGGGACAAGATCTTTCAGGTTCAATTAATACAGCTTTAATGCTTCTCGCCTTCGAGGGGCTCAATGGAGAAACTCTTCGATATTTCTCCGTATTAATTGGTTTACATTAAGCATTAAGCTTGCCGGGAAGATTTTGTTGACTTCAAGGCTCTTTGTTATCTTAGGATTAACTTTGTCAGATGTCAGCTTACAATAAGTTCTCTTTGGTTGAATTAACTGTTTCACTGCTCGGAGACAAGATATCTTTCTGCTTCCGGGAAATAACTAGGCGTCCTTTTGAATGCTTTTGAGGTCGCAAGTGGCTTTTGGTAGTCGAGGATTCAATTAGCCTCTCGATGTGGTAGTGGAGGCTTTCGATCGATAGATATTATTGTTTTTCTTTAAACACCGTTAATTTGTTTTAATTCTCGTGTTAGGCTTAATTGTGCCTAATTTTCCGTCTCCTCGTTCTTCAAACCGTGTTTAATTTAGGCAGATTAGGCTTTAAATAGTTGATTTAGGTCGTAATCCCTTAAAATCGCATAAACAATTTTCAATTCTTCATTTCGCCGTGACTAGATCGTTTAACACCGATACTTTTTCGATTAAGTTTTGTTGTAACTTATTGGAGCAAAGGTGCGTTATAGAGGTTTTATAATGGCGCGTGCTTATGAGGCACCGATGAACCTTGATGGGAAAACCCCGCAAAATGATCTCTTCACGCACAAAGGGTCAGAGATCGTCATCCCCGGCTTCCTTGATTTTCTTTTTTTAACACAATTGAAAAACCATTAAAACCTCATTAAACCAAGAAAAATTAAGAAAATCCCGAGAGGTAAGGCTTAAACCTATTGGATATTTAGGTTAGATTATGTACCATTGGATGAAAAGCATCCAACTGACGAGGATTGCCTATCGGGTCGAAATGGTGCGTTGAATAAATAAGTGGGGAGACTGCCGAATAGTCGATCTCATAAAGATCAACTATTGAAGATTGACTGTGTGGAAATATAATGTGTAGGGGCTATGTTATAATGAAATGGAAGAAATAACCAAGGAAATGGGCGAAAAATCTTAGGCGGAAGGAAAATGCACAAACGAATTTTGGGGTTTCAGTAGTCAATCGCTTACCCGATGAGACTCCGCCCAAGAGATCAACGACGGAGAATGACTTAAGAAGTCCTTTCGAGGATGGGTGGAGGGCGAAGGAACTAAAAGGAAATATTAAACGTGAGCCGTTAGATCTCGTAGATCAATGTGGGCCGGAGATTACACATGGGATAATGCAATGGAAATGGGGAAAAGTGGTTTCATGATAAAAACCAATCGGTGTCACGCCGCAAAAGGTGGATAAAGGTATACCTTTTGAACGCGATATGCGTTTATGGCCGACACGTGGCTTTTTAAAACCGCCCACATCGCTAAATTTAAAACATTAACCATCGTACGTGAAATCACATGATATGGGTCCCCGGCCATTGGATGAAGGGTGAGAAAATCCAAATCTGGTGGAGTTTGGAGCGTGATAAGAAAGATGGTGGGACCCATGAATGGACGGTGAAGATTTGCTGATGGAGAGATAGGTCCCAAAGGAGTTGGGCCCATTCTGCCGAGGACTCATGGATTGAAGAATGGACGGTCCGTATTTAATTTCTCGAAACGAAGAGAATATACAAGGGGGAGGGAGAGAATACTCAGATAACGGGGCCATCGATCCGCAACGATCAATGCGGATATTCACCGGAAGGACTTTACAAAGCGGGTTTATGAAAATAACAAGGCCATGCATTTGGACCGCTTCTGGATGAGTGAAATGAATGGCCCGCATCCAACCTGGTCGCTAACTGCCGAGAGAGAGAGTGAAAGGTGCAGAAAAATTGCGATGCGATTATATGGATCGTCGCATCTTTTGAGAGATCACAAGGAATGAATCCAAGGGACAAAAGTGAGGAAAAATGGGCGCAGTTTCGATTAATTTGGGTCGCCGCCTCTTGTGGGATTCGACGTCTAGATTGAATCGCAAGCTTCTCAATCCAGGAGGAGAGAGAGGAAAGGCACAAATGTGATTTTCGTGATGCTATCGAACGAGGGTCGTTGATATTAGAACCGCATCAACGATGGAGATTAGGTTATGGATGCCAATGGAGTGGCATGGTTTTGAATCGTAGCAATGTGGGTCGTCGGATCTAAGTATGGTGGAACGTATCGATGGCCGGGAAACCATCGCAAGGTTTCCAATCGGAGGATAGCAATAAAACTATTCAAACGCATCCAATGAAAAACTCCGATGCGAGATCCCAAGGATTTCGTTGATTGGTTTAAATCATCGTTTGGAATTACCAACTAATGAACCGTCAAGATTTACAAAAACATAGAAAAAAAATGGGTTTTTAATGAAATAAAAAGGAAATTTTATATTAGGGAAGGGTTTTTATATACAAAGGCTCAAACGCAATCGGAGATTTTAAAAGCGAGAGGTAACAAAACTTAATGGAACGCCCGATTGTGATTGCGCGATCGAGCCCCAACTCTTGGTTTTTAATGCTCGTTGCATGGTGGGGAAGTGTTTGGGGTTTTTAAAAGAAAAGTGGGGTGAATCGTAACGGAAAATTTTGAAAGCAAAAAAGGTGACAAGAGAAAAGAAAACCCCCGATTGCAATTTGCAAGCGAAAGGGGTTTAGAATTCGTGGGTCACCGAAGCCTCGGGTCTTATGCAAAAAAAGGGAGCTAGGGCCAAGGCTAAAGGGGCTTAGGACCTTAGTTAAAAAATGGGTTTTTTAGGCCAAAATAACACAAGGCTTTTTTGCCGTAGAAGAGGAAAAAGGGTTTTTTAAGCCTTCAAAGGAAATTTTCAAAGGTTTAAAGCGGGAATTTCAAAGTAATGAAAGGTAAATGAAGAGTTTTTTATGGATGTAAAGGATATGAAAATGGAGAAGGAAAATAATGGAAAATGGGAATTTTCAGCAACTTTTCCTTTGGTAATCGTATTTTTCAGAATTGAGAGGAAACAACAATGTTGAAGATTAACTCAAGGATAAGTCATTCTTCATAAGACTTCAAGAACCAACAATTTTGGCAATAAAATTGTTTCTTGAAGGTTTCAGATTTAGCCACCATTTGATATGACAAATTTTATAGGTGGCTAACATGATCTTCAATATCCTAAATTCTATTCGTAGTAGCCCTTTGAATATCTTTTAAAATGCCACAGCTCGACCGATTTGGATGCTTCAAGACAAAGTTAAGTGCCCAATATCCCACAATGACTTAATTATGGACCGGTTCAAGAGAGAGAACTTTTACGCGTGCCACATGTCATTGTTTCCTCCTTCGACTCGAAATTTATACACAGTAGAAACTACAATGTGTGTACTTTCTACAACTTTTTACACCCAATCGATGCTCAAAGAGAAATATTTATGAAAATTTTCCCCAAGGTCACATCTTTTAGATGAAATTCGAGAGCCTACAAAAGCCTTCCGCGCATCATATCTCCGAAAATATCGCGAACCAATTTCAACTTTTCGCGTGGTAAAATTTTTACCATGGAACCTTTTGTAGAAAAAAGTTATAGTGAAAATGCCACGATGACCGTTTGGAGCAAATAAACCCTAGAATCCAAAGCTCGATACCAAATGCTATGAAACCAAAATTTCAAAAAATAGAAGAAAAGAGAGATCAACGCCTTAGAAATAAGCCACTTCGAGGGTGAAACCTCCTTTACATTACAAATGAACAATTGGGAAGATACAAATAAAAAAAACCTCCTTTCTATATATAGGAGTCCATGGGGTCACAATATAATCCTAGACGACCTAACAATAATAATGTAAGGGCACAATAATAACAATATGGGGGGACACAGGCACAAAAATAACAATAAGGGGGATACATCAATAAATAATAAGGGACTACACTATTAATATAGGGACCTAACATTCGAGAAGTGTCACATGATGATGAAGGAAGGGATCATGCTAGGAAACTTAATTTGCGTCAAGGAATCAAGGTAGACCCTACTAAAATAGAGGTAATCTCGAAATCCAAACCCCCAAGACACGAAAAGAGGTACATAGCTTTTGGCATGTAGGGTATTATGTGATATTTATAAATTTTTTTTCAAGGATTGTGTCACTTCTATTCTCTTTTACTTATGAAAGACATGGAATTTGTGTGGACAGGAACTGCGAGCATGAATTTTTTAAATTGAAAGATTGTGTATCAACAACCCCTTTTTTATGTGATTAAATCGAAAACTCGTCATTTCACATAGCAATTCAAGTATCCGATATCATGAAATTATTTTGAGCTAGCTAGAGGATAGAAACCTTATGTTATCTATTATATAAGCAAGAACTTGATCACCGAACTCAACTATACGGTGACCGAGAAATACCTTGCAATGGTGCATGCTATCAACAAATTTCGACATTACATCACCGGGTATCAAGTATTCTGTATATTACTGGACTACCTTTCCATTCATTTTTTAATGAATAAGCCAATTACTAATGGTAGGGTTACACACTGGTTATCGCTCGTTATAGGAATTTTATATCACAATCCTAGATAAACTCGGGAAAGATAATGTAGTGGTTGATTTTTCTCTAGACTAACTATTGGTGATTGCTGTACCTATGGAGGATTCTTTTCGATGAATAAATTTTTGTTATTTCTACTCACTCACCGTGGTATGCATACATAGTCAATTACCTCACGCAAGGAAGTCTTCACAATACATATCCCCCAGAGAAAGTAAAAAGATCATACAATAGAGCGCTACTTTACTCATGGATAGAAGGGAATCTTTATCACACTAGACTATATTTTCAGATCAAACGCGAGGCCGTGAGGACAAATTTTTTTATATTCTTAGGGCTTGTCATGAGGAACCCTTGGGTGGGAGGGAACTTCACTCGACAAGCGGACAAGAGAAGGTACTTCTACAAGGTACTATTGGCCAACAATATTTCACGATGCTACAAGGTTTTTGAAAGGGTGTGATAGTTGCTAGAGAATGGTCAACCACCGCATCTCGCATGAGATGTCGTCACAACCTCAACAGTTTTTAAAACCATTCAAGAAAATGGGCTCGGGATTTTGTGGGGACCAATTAACTCCGTCATCCCAAAAAAGTACTATATCTTGGTTTTTTAAGGTGTTATGTTACAAAATGGGTTGAGGAAAAGCATTAACTCGTAGCACAGAACAAGCGTTTCCGTACTTTCCCCTGTTTGAAGACATCTTTGTTTGCTTTGTACCTGAGAGATAGTGACAAATGAGTGACCCCAAATTACATCTCACTTAATTCAAAAGTTATTGAAAAGTATAATAATATTTGTCATGGAATCACTTCACCTTATCACCCACAAGCAAATGGATAGGTGGGAGAGCACCAATAAGGCGACGAGGGGATTCTTACCAAGACTGTACAAAGCCACCGGAGGGATTGGACTAATAAACTCTATGTTGTGTATATAGGACTACATGGAGGAATACTATCAGATTCTCACCATATGAATCGGTGTATGGTAAAAATCCTTAATTCTCAATAGAGTTCGAGATCAAGACATTGAGAACAAAATTACAAGTAAAACTTGGATATCACAACAACACAAAAGCAACTATTGAACCATCTCAATGAACTAGAAGAGAACAAAATGAATGCTATTCAAGCAAATAGATATCATCCAACAAATGAGAGCTGGCAAGGACATATTCACTAAAACAAGAAATTTGTATGAGATTGGATATCCTATAATATCCAAGATTCAAGCATTTCAAGGGTAAGCTTTCAGACTAGATGGTTAGGTCCCATAGTTGATAAAGTTTTCGACAATGGAACCGTAAGCTTTGTTACCATTGATGCTGTACATCAATTACATACATTAATGGGCATCGTCTTCGATTATATCATTAACATGCTTCAAAGGATTCATTTATTAACATTGTCACAGACCAGATTCTTAGATTATAGGAGCAAGGAAACCCCAACATTGCCATAACTCTAAATTTTCCAATAAGTGTAACAATTGAAAACCACTATGTGGCAAATGGTTCCACCTGTGAATAAAAAAATAATAATAAATAAATAAATCAACAAAATAATAAGTTATAATAAAAAATCAGATCATGGAAAACTCTCTCAAGCGTTGTAAGATTAATTATGACAAACACAATCACCGTGTGGCATGAATGACCTTTTTCTTTCCTTTCTCTTCTAACAAATATTATGTAACTCATACATATCCTATTTTATGTTGTTATGTGACTTATATATGTTTGATTACTTCTATAAATTTTCCCCGTAATTATGTTTTTGTAAATAAGAAATGGTCAAGAAATGGTGATTAGATCTTCTATTACACATAATAACCGACAATCCATACATCAAATAAAGGTCACAACCGTAAATAAACAAAAAAAGGAACATTCATTAGTGCTATGCTACGGTAGAAATTTACACAACTAGCGCATCACCGCGTAATTGGTCATGTCACGCTCTGTGCGTCCTTTCCTACTACATCACGTCAAGTATGTCATTAAAGATATATCACATCTACCCTCTATTTAAAAATTATAGAAATTAATATGGTACCTTTTCGACTTACCGAGGACGAACATCGCATTAAACCTAAAAGATCGGGGAGTTCATAAATTTTGCTCAAAATTCAAAGTTACAGGATTAGGTTCGAAATATAAAATAGTTTCAAACCGGACGATCACCGCAGGATTCGAATTGGTGGTTATCATGGAGTCTTGAACTCGCATATAGAATTGGGCATTGCACAAATTAAAAATGTTGCATGTACCTAATGCCGTGATCCAGCCAATGGTGAGAGGGCTGAAATGGTGGTGATTAGATCACATACAACAGTTGGGAGATCAACGGAGAGATCTTCATCGTTAGCTTGAGAAACATCGCACAGTAACATAGTTTACCATTAAAGAGTTTCACAAGTTAAATTATATGACTCATAGATGCGACGAGGAGGACCATACGTGTCGACGGAGGTCCGAGTGCGTTATCGCACTTCGCAAGCGACATGCGCTTTAGTCTTTAATGGTAAATGTTCTAGGAGGTCGATATGCGATCAAGGGAACTTCATAAATATGCGATGTGACATTGCCATCACAATCTCGCATCGAAGTGACATATTGTTAAAGCATTAAAGTTATTTGTTAAAACTGATGTGATTCATGTAAATTGCATGTTTCGCGATCCGTGATGTTGCATACCCGTGACATGTGACATATCTTATATTGCAATTGTGAATTTGTTTGATATTGCGAAGTCCCGCAAAAGGGATCCCATGTGGGTCACTTCGTGTATGTATGTTAATAAGCTCGTGTAATTGTATTCCGTTGTTTTTGCTAACGATAAGCCACTTAACTAAAAGTATGTGGCCACCGCTCTAACCATGGGCTTTTAACGCATGGCTTTATTATGAAGTGGATATGGGCAACGTCAAATTTGGCATTCAACTCCTAATTTAACTCCGCTAATCGAGTTCTCTTACATTTAGTGGATTTTTCCCTAGGAGATATTGGGAAAAAGTGTAGGAGGCTCAATTTTTCACCATTATGAGTGAAGGAAGAGCCGTTCTTGACTAATTGGAGCATTCGAAGCCATTGGCAGTAGAAAACTATTAGAGCACCGTAACTACATGCAATACAAAAATTTTGAGCATAATGAAATATGGACAAGCCATTGGGAGTCGGGATCAAATAGAGCATCCCAAGAGGTGAACTCGCTTCATCATGCATGCTATGTAAAATTCATGTGGTGAATTATTTCTCTATTTTACAATGATGTTCAAAGGTTATTTATGCTTATTTTATGCTTCTAATTCACTAAATTTCATCTATAATCCATGAAAAAACTCCTTAATCCTTATGCAAACTAATGAACATATTATGCACATAAATGAAAAATCGAAAGATCCTTAGCACAACAAAACTAATACAACATATTTCGTATCAAATGGTATCGCAGTTAGATTTTTTGCTAGTGTTGTTCAATGCAAAGAAGATTTAACTATTCGCAAGTTTTAGATGCTTACAAGGCTCAAGCTCAAAAGGGAAGAAGGGCAACCGGGTGGAAGCAGTGAGGGTCTCAAAGGAGCCAAAGAAAAGGAGAGCAATATTGCCACAATATCCCACCCAGTTCACCTCCTAAAGAAGCAAGCTCCATTAATCAAGTCTATGAGGAAGGAGAAATTCATGAAGAAGT
Source organism: Pinus albicaulis (assembly GCA_034641835.2). Classification (NCBI taxonomy): domain Eukaryota; kingdom Viridiplantae; phylum Streptophyta; class Pinopsida; order Pinales; family Pinaceae; genus Pinus; species Pinus albicaulis. The sequence continues at coordinate 368,485,050 of CM076571.1, read as the reverse complement.
TTACTCCTAAGGAAGAAGAAAGAGTGTTTAGGAAAGCATTTCGACATGACCTAGGATGGTTAGAATTATTTATCAAGAAAGGAATGAGAGACTAGAAGAAGATGGATCTAAACTCCAAAAGGAAGGACAAGGATCTTCAGAGGTCAACATGATGAAGAGAAGTCAAAGAAGGAAAATGGAGGAAATGGAGGCAATGGAGAGCCACCATCTTCACCCTCATCATCATCATCTTCTACCTCTTCTTCAAGACATCAACCGTTGTGGCTAGCAAATAACCCCCCCCTTTTTATTTTAGTAATAATACTAAATAAAATGGGGACCCTTAGTTAAAAAAATCCAAAAAACAATTAGGATTGCTCATTTTAGAAAATAAAACTTTCTATCATAAACCCATAAAAATCCCTTTGAAAGAATATTGCGAAAATTTTAAGTTTATGATAGATTTTAAATAAACTCGCTCTTTTGAACAAGATAGCGCATCCATAAATAATATATACCTTTGATAAAACGCATTGGTCGCATCGCATAGCGCAAAACCGTAATCGTTAATGAATATATTTTATGCTTTTTCAAATATGCGCTTTTGCGATTTTGCGTTATGCGCCTTTTTTCTAAATATGCGATCATGCGATTTTGCGATATTGCTTTTGTGATTTTTGCGATATGCGCTTGCGCTTATAGCGCAATTCCCGTTTTTGCGCTATTTTTTATGACCGTGATGACTTCATACAGAGAGCTGCGACATTGCGATATTGCGATATCAAGGCACAAAACGCAGAGCGCAATGTCGCGCATTCATGTAGGCGCGCTATCCCAAGGAAATCTTTCCATATGTCAAATCCGTTATGCGCTTTAATGATTATATTAAATGATCGGATTGATTATTAATGTGAAATGAGATCGTGTTTAGAGTGAAAGTCGTTTCACAATTAAAATATTATATTTCATCCGCGTTCATATCTGCATGAAGCCTCATCACCTTTCTAATATCATTACTCTCATTTATTCGTAAAAACGCAGCACGAAGGAGCGACCATTATACAAAGCTTCGATATACACTATGGGTAAGAAGGAGAAGAGCTCAAATTTCGAGAACAAAGAAATGGCTTCGTTTATATCGCGTACACCGCCCGTAACAAGGATGCCGCATATCCACTTGGGAAGGAAATGTACAACTGTTAGAAGATGAAAACCCCCGTGGTGATAAAAAGTTGTAGCTACAACAGTTCCAAAGATTCGTCACAAATCTTTAGAGACTTGGCTTGCTCATTTTCGCATAGAATAGCAGAAGAAGGCCAAGGATTCTCCCATACACAGACATGGTGAGATGGGTCCCTGACAATACTGGAGCATTTCAGACAGGAAACTCAAGACCTATCCGAAGAGCTAATTGGCTGGTCATCATAGAAGATGTGAGATTAATGTATGTTTCTAACCATGTGCGATTTACAACAAAAAATTCATGGAAGATTTTGCCGCAGAACACGCAAATTTGCGTAATGCACAAAGAGTGGACTAAAAGAAGTGAACCATCAAGAAAAACAAACAAGGTAAGGCACAAAGACGGTTCGCTACTCTCCTTATTGTTTTATCGTCGCCATGTTATGCTTTTTGAAAGCCCCCCGACATAAATATGATTTTACCCCATCAGTTTTCGTTGAATGCGTTCGTTAATCGGCACTGTAGATCAAAAACTTATCCGATACTATGACCAATCGCTATTTTTCAATACCCACCAAACGTAATGTTTCCCCGCCGGCTTATCCGCCCTTTTATTTATCCGTTTATGTCATGGACGCCATCTCGCTATGTCTCTAAATTCTCGTAATGGGCTGGAAATGGACCATCCAAGACCCTTTGCCCATTCATGTGTACCATAAAGAACCGTGGGAATCTAAATTTGTTCCCATTTTACCAAATTTGTCATGGAATCATGCTCCCAACAGACAAAACATTGTATAATAAGGATCCCCTCAAGGTTATCCTTAGAAACAGAGGTTGATATTCTCCCCGTCGCAAGATGGTTTGGGGAGTGAAATCGTTCACCTATATTAGGGTTTTTGGAAGTTATGCTTCTCCCCATGTTTTACCCTTATATGTTCCGTATACATCAGAGCTCCTAGAAATTGCTTACCGTACCCGTGGCCAGGGAGGTATGACAAAAGATTTAAAAGACAAGAAAAAGGGCATTTAACATAATTTCATAAAATGTGGAACATTTTCACCGTTGGATACCTGGCATTTCATGAGATAGGCAATATTACATGCCTACACTGCTCAAATTCTCAAGAAGGTTATTTGACCAAAATGATATTGTTAAGAATTTTACCAATGCAATCAAAGTAAAGGAATTTGTCGAGCAAGACTTTTCGATGATATGTTCCAGCAAGAAATTCATTTTTAAAGAGGTTTTGAATTCAAACCTAGAGAGCAACTATCTCCCGTGATTTTCAGGAATTCAAGTTGTACTAGTAGAAAGGAGACTAATTCCTGCCCCTTTGGATAATCTACGCATAGAGCTCTAAAGGAGAAAACTCCTAGTGTTAGTCTTAATACCGCTCACACAAAAATCCAAATCAAAATCCGACAGAGATTCCGAACACTCCAATACATCCAAAGAAATGGAAGATAAAATGGAAGAACCCATCAAAGATTCTCGTACAATCTAAAGAGCTCGCTTCTTCAACATAAAATTTGTATTTCTCAACAAACAAATCCTCCTTCACCCAAATGGCCAGCTATGTACCAATACCATAGAGTTAGATAAAGAATTGGAAACCTTAATCAATTGATTAATGTAGAGGGATAGAAATGCATGTATCCTCGTCCAAACAAACTGTGTTTTGGAATGCAGAACAAGCAAGACAAATTCGGGGCAAAGAATAAAACAGCACATTCCAATCACACCCTCCTCCTCGAAATTGTACCACGTAGAGGACATTCCTCTAGATGTATTTTACACCCCAAAATACAAAGCATTAGTAAAGAGACAAAGGGAAAAAGAGAAAAATAGAAAGTAACTGCCATCGAAATCCGGTAATTAGTAGATGTTTTCAGGAAAGATCCTGCTACAGAGGCCTACTCATAATCTCACTAAATTATCTCAAATAACAAGAGCTATGCTTCTAACAATTGATAAAGCAGTTTAAGATACAACTTTTGTTGGATGAAAAAGAAGATGATAAAGGCTCGTTAAATGAAGAATTGCAATGTGCCAATAAGGAAGACAATTAAAACTTGAAGAGTTACAACAACAACTTCAAGAAATCCAAGAACAAACATAAGGATGATCCTAAGCTTCCTTAATTCATTTTGTGAAACCATCTTGAACAATCAACTACCGTAACAAGAGGAGTTTTTCTTTCGCTAAAAATATTGCAACAATTTTTTGTACAAGAAAGCGATAAAATAACAAGTCATGTCGTAGATCTACGAAATGATTATGATTTGGATTAATGTGAAAAGATCAATGATTATTTAGCATGGCAAAAGATGTATTAGGCTATGCAAAGCTGTGCACCCATCATTAATAAAACCACAAAGAAATACCGTTCAAGCATCTGGGATGTACAAATCAGAAAAGGTAGTTGGCAAGAGAGGGGATATATCTACAAAGAAGAACATTCTTCACCGATTGTGTAAATGACAATTTACACAACGCTAACTTGATTTCTCAAATCGTTCAAGGTTATCTCCTGCTGTGCAAATCAATTAAAAGGTAATGGAGACAAAAGGCAAGAAGAAAGAGAAAAATCCATCCACAGGGTCGACAAGATTAAATTGGGACTCACACGGATGTACTTGGTAAAGCCACACAACAAGTGACAAGGTACCGAATTGTATTATCAATGCTACGTAGAAGATTTCTTCACGTCACGACTCCGTCTTCTCTCGTGATGCTTGAATTCAGAAAGTCGGTCAACCGCATCTTCTCAAAAGGCGGATGCCCGCATCAAAGATCAAGTTCATAGTTAGATAGATTTAGTTTTAATTTCAATCGTATTTTTAGTTTGTGTAGTGCTGACTCGTCATTGAACCGAATCCTTTTTTTTTGTAATAAACTATTTTTAGTTAGTTAAGTAGTATTTAAACCCCTCTCATGCATTTAGAGATGGGTCATGGATCTTAATATTTTTTGACTTGAGATTGCATTTCGTACTCCATTGTCTTATATATTTTTGGAAAAGGATCACATCCTCGTGATTTTCGTTAAAATTATCTTTGAAGTGTTGCATTTTTGTACCTTGAATTTAGTTTTGCATTATAGTCATCGGATAGAATATCAAATTGCATTTGAAGTCATCAAAATGAGCAAGGCATTTCTATCTCATCGTTGGACTTTTGTTTTATGATATTCGTTTTAAAATTGCTATCATTTATATGTATATTTGCTTTAACAACACTTCTCATATATCATTTCTAGTATAATTGAAACGTTATTTTTCACATAGTTATATGTAAATGGTATACAATGATGAATGCAATATGTTTATATAACTCCGTTTAATTTCGCAGTTATCTTTATTTGTTTCTCGCACATTTCAATTTGATTAATAATACATTTTCATGGTTATTGTTGAATTGGAACAATCTTTAAGTCAGGACTACACATAGCCACCCCAAGTTAGTATTAGAATTTATTTATTAGTATTTAGCTAGATTAGATAGTTTTATTTCAGTTTAGTCTCATTTCCACCCATCCAATCCAATCCATTTAGTTACATGAAACTAGTCCTTTAAATCCGCCGTAGCCACTCATACCAAACCCGAAAAGGAGTTTGCTTTAAGGTCCCGACCTAGTGGTTTTCCCGATGTTTGAAGCAAGAGATTTTCTAGGCTTCAACATTTTTGGCGCTAGAAGGAGGGCATGAGCTGTGAAATGGCAAGTAAATCTCATTCCACAAGCCATTCCAGAGTTAAACACCTTCATTAACTTCTTCAATTTCTTCCTCTCGAAATTCAAAATCCTAGAGAAGAAATTGCAAAATATTCAGACACCCACTACCAAAATTTCAAAACATTCGCATGATCAACATCCCGAGTCTCCCGAAGTTCAAGATCTAATTCATAAATTGAAAGGATTCTCATTATTCCCTCAAGAGTCCTAAATATTTGAAGGTAGTGTAACTTCAAAAATTTGTTTTTCCAAACCTCTTACTAGGCTTCAAAGTGAAAAAATTGGTATTTCTCCTGTAAAGAATTCCCTTTACCTAGTAGAGTCAAAACAAGAAAACCCAATCGGAATCAGCAAGTTCAACCTTCTAATATCCAAATACCTCGTTTCCGAAATCCCTTCTCAACAAAGTGCCGCCTCATTTCCATATCATCTCCACAAACATCTTCTCTCAATCCTCACTGGCCTCAACATCATCCATTCCAACAACTTCTATTCAAACACCACCGCGCTACTATCCCTCTAGTAGTTGTTCCGATAATGGCACAGAGACCATGGTCTACTTCCAGATGCGCTCAACATGGCTTCAATTTTTACATGATTTACCGCATAACTCCGGAAAATGGCTTCAAAGTTTAGCTTCCGTATCTTTAACATTCAAGCCGAAGAACATCAATAACTTTATGCCGGCTATTAATTTGAATGGAGTCACACAGAAGATGTTGTAGTTAGACTATTCCCTTATACTCTTCAAGGAACTAGCAGATCATGGTACTTCTCATTACCATCGTGATCTATAACAAGTTGGGACATTTTTGCAGCATCATTTTTTAACCAATGGGAGATGACCGATCAATCACAACTTTACTCAATGATCTCTAAAATTTGAAAATAGAACCCAAGGAACCCATTAAAGAATTCAACGCTAGACCAACAAACTTCGAACAAAATTCACGTAGATTCACAACCCAAAGGAATGGGGAAGTCGTACCGAATGGTACATAACAAATTTCTTTACTCTCAAACATAGCAATTTTCGTGGACAAGAGCGGCAAACCTACATTAGCCGAGAATATGAAGGAAGCTATCATAGCAAGAAAAACGTATCACTTTCGGAAAAAGAAAAATGCTCTTTGAAGAAAGGAAATCAAAGAAGGTCGCTTCAGAGATGATTCAAAGAAAAAGGCCAAAGATCCATATGACATGGAAGGTTTACGTAAAGTTCTTAAAACCATGTCAAATGAAATGGGTTGAAATAAAAACAAGTAGCCGAAACTTCTAACAAGAAACCATTCCGAAATTTCAGAAGGAACCAAGTTGAATCTAAACCTCCTAATATAATTTCAAATGCAGAATCAAGAAGAGAAGAAGAAGAAGATACATCCGTAGTATCGACTGAAGAAGACGAAAATGAAGAAATAGTTGAATTAAATGGAATGTGGGATTTTATTCTCCCTAATTCTCGATAATGAAGAAGCTATACCGTAAGTACTAGGAGTAAATCTACGAAATAGAACTAGTGCAAGCAATTCCTAAAAAGAAAATTGCAACTCCAAGTACCAAAGATGAACCCATTGTGAAGAAAACTTCTTCACCGCTACTCAAAATCAGCCATCCTCTTCAATCCTCTCACATCAACAGCGAAGACTTTGGTAGTGTCGTAACCCATGGAATAGCAACATTGTTGAGGATATGAAAAAGATCAAAGCTAACATTTCCTTACATGAACTCAAGAAACTAAAACACCAAAGAAAAGTTGTTATTAAAAGAACTTACTGCTACACCAATTGCTCCCGTACTGTTGCAGTTGCAAATAGGCGAGAGGAACTCGGTGTTTACCGTATACAGTAGATGCTATCGATAATCGTGCTCATTGGGGAAATGTCAAATTCTCAAACTCCTCCTTTTCTTTTGATCATGAGGATGTACAATAAAAATCAGACAATTGCTCGACGATTCGGAGCTTCTTCCAATATTATGCCTACTTCGTCCGTGTTAAATTGAATATTGAACCACAGAAATCACCATATCGTTCAGCTTGGATCTCTCTAAAGTTCAAGTGGTAGGAGAAAACAATTCAAATACTTCACGATTAGCCTTCGTATCCTAGAATTGTCCAAAAATTGATATTTTGATTGCCGATATCCCCGAATTTTATGGATTAATCTTGAGTAGGGACCGGTTCCGCGAAACTTAATGGTTATATCTCGACCGATTATTCACACATGTGGTTTCCATATAAAGGGAACCAAATCAAAATCAAAATTGAACGAGAAAAACATATGACGATTAATTTGCCACCGAATTTGAACAGTCTTAATGAACCTCGTGGCATTCAACAACAATATTCGAGGTTATTCTCCGTCGAATCATTGAAATTTCAAAGCTCCTCAATCACTCTTTCAGAGATACTTTTGTTTCTCGTATAGAAAATTTTTTCATACCGATTCTTCCGTAATTGTAAATATTTCGATGTAAAATTGTAGATAAGCCAATAGATAAATCTTTATTTTGGTCGTTATATTTCGATGGATCGAAGTTCAGTGATGGAGCCGGAGCCGGATGTATCTTAATTGATCCAAATGGGGAGAAAACCATGGCCGTCATGCAAAAGTTAGAATTTGAGTGTACTAACAATACCGTGTATCATGAAGCCTTGGTTCAAGGATTTTATAAAGCTTATAGGGTTAGATGTTAAATACTTGAAAGTCTTTGGTGATTCGGAATTGTAATTAAACAAGCTAGGAATACTATTCATTGCTTTTCAGACATCTTAAACACTATCAAACCCTAGTGCAAGATCTTACCACTCATTTTTTAGCATTCATATTTCTCCTATTCCTAGAATCGTATCACATCAAATTTAATTTGTTAGCCAATGTTGCATCTAAACTCCTACCGAAGATCAAGAAATTCCGATAGGTTTTCGTAGAATTGATTTTTCGTCCATCCGTCCCGTATAATGTTACAAATTGGGAGAGTTTTCTATCATGATCAAGATATTCTAAATTTCATGACTTCAGAGAAATCATATGATGATCAAATTATCGACGAAGATGATCATGATTTACAAATTCGTTTCAAAAGGTAATGAAAACCCCATTCCAAAATCATTGTTAAATTAGAGGATTTATATGACATTAGAGACATTCAAGAAAGTTAGTGATCTAAACTTCAAAGTTCCACTTTGAAGTTTGAATTAGTAAATCTTGGTTCCGATTCTAAACCTCAAAACATTAATTTAGGACTCAATTTAACACCAGAGGAAAGGAGTGCATTCATTAAACCGCCGAACAAGTATAAGAATGTGTTTGCTTGGAATTATGATGATCTAAAAACGTATGATACTTCAATTATCCAACACACAATTCCAATGTTTCCTGATGTTAAACCCGTCTACCGTGTTGCTGAGAAAGATCCATCCAAATCTCGAGAGTCAAATCAAATCGAACTCAATAAACTTTTAAAAGCCAAAATCATTTTTCCAACAGCACTCTAATTGGGTTTCCAATATGGTACCCGTAAGGAAGAAGAATGCAGATATAAGAATCGTATTGATTTTGCAAATTTAAACAAGGTGCATGTTTAAAGATAATTTCCCATTGCCAACCATGGAACAAATACTTCAAAAGGTAGCTAGTCTCCGAACTTTATGTCTTTTCCTCATGGGTTTTCGCCAGATCAAGTTTTAGTTCACCCAAGATGACGATTGAAGACAACTTTCGCAACAAAATGGGGAACTTACGCGACGTAAAATGCCTTTGGTTCAATAAATGCAGGAGCAACTTTTCAAAGAGCCATGGACATAGCATTCAAAGGTCCCATCAATAAATCAGCTTGTTGTTTATCTTGATGACATAACAAAAGATTTTCTAAAAAAGAGAGGCCAATCATATACATGACTTAAAACAAATATTTGAAAGATGTAGAAGGTTTGGTATTTCCTTAAATCCGAAGAAATATTTCTTTGCTTTAGATGAAGGAAAGCTCTTAGGATTTTTTGTGTCAAAAGATGGTATATATATTGATCCAGATAGAGTGAAAGAAATTTCTGATATTTCTTTACCACATAACAAAAAATCCATGCAATCATTTCTTGGACAGATCAATTTTGTTAAAATATTCATTCCTGATTTTTCTTTAATTGTTTTACCTATGCAAAATATGATCAAGAAGAATTCAGTATTCAAATGGGGGCATGAAGAGAAAGAAGCCTTTAAGGCAATTAAACAAGCAATCATTAATGCACCAGCACTGAATACCCTGGATTTTTCTAAAGATTTTACTTTGTATACTCTGGCCACTGAAACATCCTATGCAGCCGTTTTAACACAACTCAACGATCAAGAAATCGAAGCACCAATTTCTTTCTTTAGCTCAAATCTGCAAGGAGCTGAGCTTAATTATTCCGATGTTGAAAAACAAGCCTTTGTTGTGTTTAAATCAATTAAACATTTCAGACCTTTTCTCTTGAAAACACATACAAAAATTATTGTCCCATTCTCTGCAGTGAGGCAATTATTAATTCAAAGAGAAGTAGTAGAAAAGAGAGCTAACTGGGTAACAGCCTTGCAAGAATATGATATTGATATTAAACCAACTAAGATTGTTAGAGGACAAGGTTTTTGCAGATTATTAGCAGGAGCTCATAACATACCAGAAAGTCAAGATTCAAATCAAGATATTCAAGTAAATCAGATAAGTGTTACAGATGTTGAATCTCAGTATGTTGATCTCATTTATTACTTGAAGAATGGGTATGATCCTTCTAACCTCAGTTATAAGAGAAAACGTGCTTTAAGGTTAAAGGCTATTAAATATGAGATCATTGATAATGTCTTATTTAGAAAAAATTATGATTCAATTTTATTAAGATGTCTTGAAAAGACTGAAGCTGAAAAGGTTTTGCAGGAATTACATGATGGACCAGCAGGAGGTCATTTTGGAGGTGATACCACGGCTCACAAAATAATTCGTGCTGGTTATTACTGGCCTACCCTTTTTAAAGATACGCATGATTACGTAAGAAAGTGCCAAATTTGTCAAACTGCAAGTGGAAGACAAAGGAAACCAGCTTTTCCTTTGCAACCAGTAACTATTGAGCAACCATTCGAACAATGGGGGCTTGAAATTATTGGTGAGATAGTTTCTCATTCTTCCAAATAGCACAAGTACATCCTTACTGCAACTGATTACTTTACGAAATGGGTAGAGGCAATCCCATTGAAGGTAGCCAATTCTGATGCAATTATTGATTTCATAGATCAATTCATCATAACCAGGTTTGGTGTACCTCAAGCTCTTGTTTTTGATAATGCATCTTACTTCTCTGGAAATAGTTTAATTGAATTTGCGGTCAAAAGAGGTTTTAAATTAAAATATTCAGCAAATTATTATCCACAAGGTAATGGTTTGGCTGAATCCACTAATAAAAACCTTATCAAAATCATTAAAAGAACCGTTGATCAAAATCAAAAGAATTGGCATAAATCTTTAATCTTTGCGTTATGGGCTGATCGTATCACTGAAAAAGCTTCAATAGGGACTTCACCTTTCAATCTGGTTTATGGAAAAGAAGCTGTGATACCTTCAAATTTAACTTTTCCATCATTAGCCCTAGTACAGTTTATTGAAGAAAATCCTTCATCATCCATTCAATTGAGATATGATCAAATCCTTAAACTAGAAGAAGATAGGGATAAAGCAAAAATTACTCATGAAAAACATCAACAACTTGTAAAATCTTCTTTTGATGCAAGTTCTACCGGCTCAAAAATTTTGTCAATTGGTGATCCCGTTTTGAAATGGGATAAAGCACACGAAGAAAAGGATAAACATACCAAATTTCAGAAAATGTGGCTTGGACCATTTCAGATCGTTGAGAAGATAGGCTCAAATACATTCATACTCCAAGATCTAGCAGGTAAGAGAGAATCTCATCCTGTAAATGGGCTTATCTTGAAGAAATTCTTTTCCTAAGGAGGTAACCCCTTCTTAAACTGTATATATTTCTTTCTGCAGATTTTGATTGTTTTTATTTTCGCAAATAAAGGTTGTTTATGAGTCTCTGATTGACTGTTTACTATTTAAGAAAATTTCTTCGGAAAAATATTATAAATATTTATTTCGTGTAAATAAGAATTTTTAAAAAGTAATGATTACAGTTTTTGAATAGTTTAAAATAAGATGTTAAGACTTTGAAAAGATTATTTAAATCATTTACATGATTTTTTGAAAACTTGAGGGAAATGTAAATCATCATAAGTTTATCAAGCAGAGAAAGGTTATCTGTAAAAGTAAAGATTTTTTCAAAGTTTTGGAACTCAAAAAACTCTGAAAATTGTCATCCATTCATTCTTAAGGATAAAACTATTTCACCCCATCCATTTAAGTTGTGATTTTTTAGAATGTAATTCTAAGAAATTATACGAAAATTTTGAGAGATAAGAGGTCTCATTATGAGCCGACTTACTATGTTCATAAGGAGTAATAAAACTGACATTACCAATACTGCATACCAAAACAGGGTAATGGCTTATAAATATAAGACAAGGGGTCTCATCACGAGCCAGCTTGTTCAGTTTAATTATAACTAGTGAATGGCATTGTTATCAACTGGCCACCAAACCAGAACAATGGCTCTTAAAATAAAAATAAATAAAAGACAAAAACATGAGATAATAGATCTTATGAATTTATCTTTTAAAAGGTCATAATTTTAGTTGGATGGAACAATGAATGGTTAATGGTTTAAAGGTAACCCTGTCGAGACTATAAACGTTTACTGGCAGCAGAGGCAATACCTATGGCAATAGAGTATATTATAAAACCAAAAGTTGGAGAGATCCACTTACTTCATTATTAACACCAATCAAAGCTTGAGATAACCCAAAATGTTTTTATTTTTCTTGAGGAATTAGAAAGAAATTATGAAATGATTTTTATTTCCCTTTCATAGTTACATTTTATTTGAATTATCCTAAGATAGTTTTCATCATCTTTAAAAATCTTTACTTACTAAAGATAGAATGTTCATTTTATTTTTCAGAGATAACTGTTTCTTCCAGTGAATCGCCAATTGTTGTGGCTAGCAACAACCCCCCTTTTTATTTTAGTAATAATACTAAATAAAATGGGGACCCTTAGTTAAAAATCCAAAAAACAATTAGGATTTGTTTGCCTTAGAAAATAAAACTTTCTATCATAAACCTATAAAAATCCCTTTGAAAGAATATTGCGAAAATCTTAAGTTTATGATAGATTTTAATAAAACTTCTCTTTGAACAAGATAGCGCATCCATAAATAATATATACCTTTGATAAAATGCATTGGTCACAGATCGCATAGCGCAGAAAACAGAATTGGTTAATGAATATCTTTTGCGCTCTTTTCAAACATGTGCTTTTGCGATTTTGCGTTATGCGCTCTTTTCAAATATGCGAGCATGCGATTTCACGATATGCGCTTTTGTGATTTTTGCGATATGCGCTTTGCGCTATTGCGCAATTCCCGTTTTTGTGCTATTTTTTATGACTGTGATGTCTTCATATTGCGATATTGCGACATTGCAATATTGCGCAGCAAATCGCAGATCGCAATGTCACAGATTCATGTAGGCGCGCTATCCCAAGGCAATATTTCCATATGTCAAATCTGTTATGCGCTTTAATGATTATATTAAATGTTTGGATTGATTATTAATGTGAAATGAGATTGTGTTTAGAGTGAAATTCGTTTCACAATTAAAATATTATATTTCATCCGCGTTCATATTCAAAACAGTCTCATCACCTTTCTAATATCATTACTCTCATTTATTCGTAAAACGCAGGCACGAAGGAGTGAATTACTATACAAAGCTTCTGATATACACTATGGGTAAGAAGGAGAGGAGCTCAAATTCTGAGAACAAAGAAATGGCTTCGCTATACGCAGACACCGCCTATAACAAGGATGCCGGCATATCCACTTGGGAAGGAATGTACAATCTGTTAGAAGATGAAAACCCTGTGGTGATAAAAGTTGTAGCTACAGCAGGTTCCAAAGATTCGTCTGAAGCAAATCTTAGAGACTTGGCTTGCTCATTTCTGCATAGAATAGCAACAAGGCCAAGGATTCTCCCATACACAGACATGGTGAGATGGGTCCTGGACAGCGTTGATATTTCAGACAGGCAATTCAAGACTCCATCTGAAGAGCTAATTGGGTCATTTACCATAGAAGATGTGAGATTAATGTATAAGCTGCCAGAACCACAGGCGACTTACAACAAAAAATTCATGGAAGATTTTGCCAGAGAACACGCGAATTTGGCAGAATGCACAAAGGAGTGGACTAAAAGAAGTGAACCATTGAAGAAAAACAAGCAAGGTATGTACAACATGGGTTCGCTTACCTCTCCTTATTGTTTTACTGCTGCCATGTTATGCAGGCTTTTTGGAAAGCCTGACATAAATATGATTTTACCCGAATGGCTTCCTTTGTTGAATGCGGCCGTTAATTCTACAATTGTAGATTGGGCCAAAATCCTATCTGATACTATGACCACTGCTATTTTTCAATACCGGACCAAACGAAATGTTTCCCAGCGGGTTTATCTGCCTTTTTATTTATCTGCTTATGTCATGGACGCCATCTGCTATGTCTCTAAATTCCCTGTAATGGGCTGGAAATGGACTATCCAAGACCCTTTGCCCATTCATGTGTACCATAAAGAACTGTGGGAATCTAAATTTGTTCCCCATTTTTACCAAATTTGTCATGGAATCATGCTGCCATTGTACAAAACATTCTATAATAAGGATGCCCCGAGGTTATCCTCAGAAACAGAGGTTGATATTCTCCCCATCGCAAGATGGTTTGGGGAGGAATTTTTCACCTATATTAGGGTTTTTGGAAGTTATGCTTCTCCCCATGTTTTACCCTTATATGTTCCAGATAGACTTGTAGCCCGGGAAATTGCTTATCAGACCTATGGCCAGGGAGGTATAAAAAAAGATTTAAAAGACAAGAAAAAGGGCATTTGGCCACAATTTCCCATAAAATGTGGAACATTTTCACTGTTGGATATTGGTCATGCATTTCATGAGATAGGCAACGTTACATGCCTACAGCTGTTCAAATTCTCAAGAAGTTTATTTGACCAAAATGATATTGTTAAGAATTTTACCAATGCAATCAAAGTAAAGGAATTTGTCGCAGAGCAAGATCTTTTTGATGATATGTTCCAGGAAAGAAATTCATTTAAAGAGGTTTTGAATTTAGCTAGAGAGCAGCTATCTCCAGGGGATTTTTAGGAATTCAAGTTGTACAGAGAAAGGAGACTAATTCCTATTCCTTTGGATAATCTACGCATAGAGTCTGCAAAGGAGAAAAGTCCTAGTGTTAGTCTTAACAGCAGTTCAAGCACAGGTAAATCCAAATCAAAATCTGACAGAGATTCTGAACACTCCAATACATCCAAAGAAATGGAAGATAAAATGGAAGAATCCATCAAAGATTCTACACAATCTAAAGAGCTCGCTCAACAACAAATTTTGATTTCTCAACAAACAAATCCTCCTTCACCCAATGTACAGCAACAGCCAGTGACTATGGAGTTATATAAAGAATGGGAAACCTTTAATCAATTGATTAATGTAGAAGGACAGAATGTACAGACCCCTGTCCAAACAACCAAAGTTTTGAATGCAGGAACAAGCAGCACAGCCGCAGTAACAGAGCACATTCCAATCACACCCTCCTCTGAAATTGTACTTAATGTAGAGGACATTCCTCCTCTAGATGTATTTTACAACCAATAATACAAAGCAGTAGTAAAGAGACAAAGGAAAAAGAGAAAAATAGAAAGTGCAATTGCTACTGAACCAGAACAAGTAGATGTTTTGTGGAAAGATCCTGCTACAGAGACTACTCATAATCTCACTAAATTATCTCAAATAACAGGAGCTTATGCTTCTGCAACAATTGATAAAGCAGTTGAGATACAACTTTTGTTGGATGAAAAAGAAGAACAGATAAAGGCTCTGCAACAACAATTGCAACAGGTACAGGCCAATCAGGAAGCCCAATTAAAACTTTAAGAGTTACAATAACAACTTCAAGAAATCCAAGAACAACATAAGGATGATCCTAAGCTTCCAGAATTCATTTCAGAAACCATCTCTTTGAACAATCAACTACTGCAACAAGAGGAAGTTTTCTGCCAAAAAATATTGCAATGGAATTCTTTGTGCCAAGAAAGTGATAAAATCACAAGTCATGTCGTAGATCTACGAAATGATTATGATTTGATTAATGAAAAGATTAATGATTATTTAGCATGGCAAAAGACAGAAGAAGGCAGAAAAGCTGGTGCACCCATCATTAATGAAAACCATAAAGAAATATTGTTCACTAATTGGGATGCACAAATCAGAAGAGCAGAAAGGGCAACAGAGGAGGCATCTACAGCGGCAAACACTCTCACTGATTGTGTAAATGACAATTTACACAAAGCTAACTTGATTTCTGAAACTGTTCCAGGTTATCTCCCACGGGCAAATCAATTGCAAGCAGAATGGAGGCAAAAGGCAGAAGAAAGAGAAAAATCCATCCAAGGGCTGACAAGATTGAATTGGGACTCATACTGGATGTACTTGGTAAAGCCACACAGTCAGCACAGTGCACTCAATTGTATTATCAATGCTACAGAGAAGATTGCTCCTACGCTTTCCGACTCTGTCTTCTCAGGACAGTTGAATTCAGAAGTCGGTCAACCGCATCTTCTCAAAAGTATGCTAGATGCCTGCAAGATCAAAGATCAAGTTCATAGATAGATAGATTTATTTTTAATTTCACTGTATTTTAGCCTAGGAAAAGGACGATCATTGAACCGAATCCTTATTTTTTGTAATAAACTATTTTTAGAGTTATTTAAGTAGTATTTAAACCCCTCTCATGCATTTAGAGAGGGGTCCTGGATCTTAATATTTTTGGACTTGGAGATTGCATTTCTGTACTCCATTGTCTTATATATTTTTTGAGAAGGATCACATCTAGTGATTTTCATGCGGAATTATATTTGAAGTGTTGCATTTCTGTACCTTGGAATTTGGTTTTGCATTATAATTACTGGATAGAGTATCAGAATGCATTTGAAATTCTTCAAGATGAACAAGGTATTTCTATCTGTTCACTGTTGATCTCTTTTGTTTTATGATATTCGTTTTAAAAATGCTATCATTTATATGTATATTTGCTTTAACAACGCTTCCTTTTATATATCATTTCTGAGTATAATTGAAACGTTATTTTTCATAGTTACATGTAAATGGTATACAATGATGAATGCAATATGTTTATATAACTCTGTTTAATTTCTTAAATAGAGTTATCTTTATTTGTTTCTGCACATTTCAATTTGATTAATAATACATTTTCATGGTTATTTTTGAATTTGAACAATCTTAAGTTGTATTCACATATAGCCACCCGAGTTAGTATTAGAATTTCTTTATCAGTATTTAGCTTAGATTAGATAGTTTTATTTCAGTTAGTTTAGTCTCATTTCCACCCATCCAATCCAATCCATTTAGTTACAAGGAAACTGGTCCTTTAAATCCAGTCAGAGCCACCATACCAAACGGAAAAGGAGCTGCCTTAAGGTCCTGACCGGGTGGTTTTCCCCGATGTTTGAAGCAGAGATTTTCTAGGCTTCAAAATTTTTGGCGCTAGAAGGAGGGCCTGAGCTATGAATGGCAAGTAAATATTTATCCACAAGTCATTCCGAGAGCAAAAAACCCTCATTAACTTCTTCAATTTCTTCTGAAATTTAAAATCCTAGAGAAGAAATTGCAGAAAATATTCAGACACCCACTACCAAAATCTCAAAACATTCAGACGATCAACATCCTGAGTCTCCTGAAGTTCAAGATCTAATTCATAAATTGAAAGGATTCTCATTATCTCTTGAAGAGTTTGAAATATCTGAAGGTAGTGTAACTTCAAAATTTGTTTCTTCCAAACTGCTTACTAGGCTTCAAAGTGAAAAACTTGGTATTTCTCCCAAAGAATTCCCTTTACCTAGTAGAGTCAAAACAAGAAAAACACAATCGGAATCAGCAAGTTCAACCTCTAATATCCAAATACCTGTTTCCAAAATCCCTTCTCAACAAAGTACAGTCGTTTCCATATCATCTCCACAAACATCTTCTCCTCAATCCTCATCAGTCTCAACATCATCCATTCCAACAACTTCTATTCAAACACCACCAGTTTCTACTATCCATCTAGTAGTTGTTCCGATAATGGCACAGAGACCATGGTCTACTCCAGGAGCAGTCAACATGGCTGCACCTTTACATGATTTACCAGACAATCCTGGAAAATGGCTTCCAAAGTTTAGCCCAGATCTTAACATTCAAGCTGAAGAACATGTCAATAACTTTATGCTGGCTATTAATTTGAACGGAGTCACACAGGAAGATGTTGTAGTTAGACTATTCCCTTATACTCTTCAAGGAACAACAGGATCATGGTACTTCTCATTACCATCAGGATCTATAACAAGTTGGGACATTTTTGCAGATCATTTTTTAACCAAATTTGGAGATGACCGATCAATTGCAACTTTACTCAATGATCTCTCAAATTTGAAAATAGAACCCAAGGAACCCATTAAAGAATTCAACGCTAGATTCAACAAACTCTTGAACAAAATTCACGTAGATTCACAGCCCAGTGAACAGGTCAGAATTGAATGGTACATAACATCCTTACCCTCAAACATAGCAATTTTCGTGGACAGAGCTGCAAAACCTACATTAGCTGAGAATATGAAAGAAGCTATTGCAGTGGAAAAACGTATCACTTATCTGGAAAATAAAAATGCTCTTGAAGAAATGAAATCAAAGAAGGTCAGCTTCAGAGATGATTCAAAGAAAAAGGCCAAAGATCCATATGACATGGAAGGTTTACAGAAATTTCTTAAAACCATGTCAAATGAAATGGTTGAAATAAAAAAACAAGTAGCTGAAACTTCTACCAAGAAACCATTCCGAAATTTCAGAAAGAACCAAGTTGAATCTAAACCTCCTAATACAATTTCAAATGCAGAATCAGAAGAAGAGGAAGAAGAAGAAGATACATCTGTAGTATCAGATCAAGAAGACGAAAATGAAGAAATAGCTGAATTAAATGGAATGTGGGATTTTATTCTCCCTAATTCTGATAGTGAAGAAGCTATGCCTGTAAGTACTAGGAGTAAATCTACAGCAGAACCAGTGCAAGCAGTTCCTAAAAAGAAAATTTCAACTCCAAGTACCAAAGACAAACCCATTGTGAAGAAAACTTCTTCACTGCCTACTCAAAATCAGCCATCCTCTTCTAATCCTCTCAAATCAACAGCAAAGACTTTGGTAGTGTCAGAACGCATGGAATACAACATTGTTGAGGACATGAAAAAGATCAAAGCTAACATTTCCTTACATGAACTCAGCAAACTAAAACACCAGCAAAAGTTGTTATTAAAAGAACTTAACGCTACACCAATTGCTCCTGTACCAAGCGGTGTAGTTGCAAAAGCAGCGAGAGGAATTGGTAAGCCACCATATAAGGTAGATGCTACTGATACTGTGCTCATTGGGGAAAAGTCAAATTCTCAAACTCCTCCTTTTCTTTTGACTTATGAGATGTACAATAAAAATCTGCACAATTGTTTGATTGATTCTGGAGCTTCCTCCAATATTATGCCTACTTCTGTCTGTTCTAAATTGAATATTGAACCACAGAAATCAGCAGTTCATATCGTTCAGTTGGATCGCTCTAAAGTTCAAGTGGTAGGAGAAATCAATTCAGTTACTATCAGATTAGCCTCAGATCCTAGATTTGTCCAAAGAATTTATATTTTGATTGCTGATATCCCTGAATTTTATGGATTAATCTTGAGTAGGGACTGGTCTGCGAAACTTAATGGTTATATCTCAACTGATTATTCACACATGTGGCTTCCCTACAAAGGGAAACCAAATCAAATCAAAATTGAACGAGAAAAACATATGACACACACTGTCACTGAATTTGAACAACCTAATGAACCTGTGGCATTCAATAACAATATTCTTGGAGGTTATTCTGCTGAATCATTTCTTGGAAATTTCAAAGCTCCTCAATCACCTTTTTCTGTAAATACTTTTGTTTCTCAGATAGAAATTTTTTCACAGTCTGATTCTTCCAGAATTGTAAATATTTCTGATGTAATTGTAGATAAGCCAATAGTTAAATCTTTATTTTGGTCATTATATTTCGATGGATCGAAGTCTAGTGATGGAGCTGGAGCTGGATGTATCTTAATTGATCCAAATGGGGAGAAAACCATGCTGTCATGCAGGTTAGAATTTGAGTGTACTAACAATACTACAGAATATGAAGCCTTGGTTCAAGGACTTTATAAAGTTATAGGGTTAGATGTTAAATACTTGAAAGTCTTTGGTGATTTCGAAATTGTAATTAAACAAGTTAGGAATACTATTCATTTCCTTTCAGGACATCTTAAACACTATCAAACCCTAGTGCAAGATCTCACCACTCATTTTTTAGCATTCAATATTTCTCCTATTCCTAGGAATCAAAATACATCAGCTGACTTGTTAGCTAATGTTGCATCTAAACTCCTACCTACTGAAGATTGCAGTCCTGATAGGTTTTCTGTAGAATTGATTTTTCGTCCATCTGTCCCAGATAATGTTACAAATTGGAGAGTTTTCTATCATGATCAAGATATTCTAAATTTCATGACTTCAGAGAAATCATATGATGATCAAATTATTTACGAAGATGATCATGATTTACAAATTGCTTCAAAAGGTAATGAAAACCCCATTCCAAAATCGGTTGTTAAATTAGAGGATTTATATGACATTAGAGACAGATTCAAGAAATTTGTTAATTCGAAACTTCAAAGTTCCACTTTGAAGTTTGAATTAGTAAATCTTGGTTCTGATTCTAAACCTCAAAACATTAATTTAGGACTCAATTTAACACCAGAGGAAAGGAGTGCATTCATTAAACTGCTGAACAAGTATAAAAATGTGTTTGCTTGGAATTATGATGATCTAAAAACATATGATACTTCAATTATCCAACACACAGTTCCAATGATTCCTGATGTTAAACCTGTTCAACAGAAGTTGAGAAAGATCCATCCAAATCTCGAGAGTCAAATCAAATCAGAACTCAATAAACTTTTGAAAGCCAAAATCATTTTTCCAGTCAGGCACTCTAATTGGGTTTCCAATATGGTACTTGTAAGGAAGAAGAATGGTGATATAAGAATCTGTATTGATTTCAGAAATTTAAACAAGGCATGTTTAAAAGATAATTTCCCATTGCCAACCATGGAACAGATACTTCAAAAGGTAGTTGGTTCTGAACTTATGTCTTTTCCCGATGGGTTTTCGGGCTATAATCAAGTTTTAGTTCACCCAGATGACAGATTGAAGACAACTTTCAGAACAAAATGGGGAACATACGCTTATCAGAAAATTCCTTTTGGTCTAATAAATACAGGAGCAACTTGTCAAACAGCCAAGGACATAGCATTCAAAGGTCTGATCAATAAATCAGTTGTTGTTTATCTTGATGACATAACAATATTTTCAAAAAAGAGAGCCAATCATATACATGACTTAAAACAAATATTTGAAAGATGTAGAAGGTTTGGTATTTCCTTAAATCCGAAGAAATCTTTCTTTGCTTTAGATGAAGGAAAACTCTTAGGATTTGTTGTGTCAAAAGATGGTATATATATTGATCCAGATAGAGTAAAAGAAATTTCTGATATTTCTTTACCACATAACAAAAAATCCATGCAATCATTTCTTGGACAGATCAATTTTGTTAAAAGATTCATTCCTGATTTTTCTTTAATTGTTTTACCTATGCAAAATATGATCAATAAGAATTCAGTATTCAAATGGGGGCACGAAGAGAAAGAAGCCTTTAAGGAAATTAAACAAGCAATCATTAATGCACCAGCACTGAATACCCCAGATTTTTCTAAAGATTTTACTTTGTATACTCTGGCCACTGAAACATCCTATGCAGCTGTTTTAACACAATTCAACGATCAAGAAATCGAAGCACCGATTTCTTTCTTTAGCTCAAATCTGCAAGGAGCTGAGCTTAATTATTCCGATGTTGAAAAACAAGCCTTTGCTGTGTTTAAATCAATTAAACATTTCAGACCTTTTCTCTTGAAAACACATACAAAAATTATTGTCCCATTCTCTGCAGTAAGGCAATTATTAATTCAGAGAGAAGTAGGAGAAAAGAGAGCTAATTGGGTAACAACCTTACAAGAATATGATATTGATATTAAACCAGCTAAGATTGTTAGAGGACAAGGTTTTTGCAGATTATTAGCAGGAGCTCATAACATACTAGAAAGTCAAGATTCAAATCAAGATATTCAAGTAAATCAGATAAGTGTTACAGATGTTGAATCTCAGTATGCTGATCTCATTTATTACTTGAAGAATGGGTATGCTCCTTCTAACCTCAGTTATAAGAGAAAACGTGCTTTAAGGTTAAAGGCTATTAAATATGATATCATTGATAATGTGTTATTTAGAAAAAATTATGATTCAATTTTATTAAGATGTCTTGAAAAGACTGAAGCTGAAAAGGTTTTGCAGGAATTACATGATGGACCAGCAGGAGGTCATTTTGGAGGTGATACCACGGCTCACACAATAATTCGTGCTGGTTATTACTGGCCTACCCTTTTTTAAGATACGCATGATTACGTAAGGAAGTGCCAAATTTGTCAAACTGCAAGTGGAAGACAAAGGAAACCAGCTTTTCCTTTGCAACCAGTAACTATTGAGCAACCATTCGAACAATGGGGGCTTGACATTATTGGTGAGATAGTACCTCATTCTTCCAAACAACACAAGTACATCCTTACTGCAACTGATTACTTTACAAAGTGGGTAGAAGCAATCCCCTTGAAGGTAGCCAATTCTGATGCAATTATTGATTTCATAGATCAATTCATCATAACCAGGTTTGGTGTACCTCAAGCTCTTGTCTTTGATAATGCATCTTACTTCTCTGGAAATAGTTTAATTGAATTTGCAGTCAAAAGAGGTTTTAAATTAAAATATTCGGCAAATTATTACCCACAAGGTAATGGTTTAGCTGAATCCACTAATAAAAACCTTATCAAAATCATTAAAAGGACCGTTGATCAAAATCAAAAGAATTGGCATAAATCTTTAATCTTTGCGTTATGGGCTGATCGTATCACTGAAAAAGCTTCAATAGGGACTTCACCTTTCAATCTGGTTTATGGAAAAGAAGCTGTGATACCTTCAAATTTAACTTTTCCATCATTAGCCCTAGTACAGTTTATTGAATAAAATCCTTCATCATCCATTCAATTGAGATATGATCAAATCCTTAAACTAGAAGAAGATAGGGATAAAGAAAAAATTACTCATGAAAAACATCAACAGCTTGTAAAATCTTCTTTTGATGCAAGTTCTACCGGCTCAAAAATTTTGTCAATTGGTGATCCTGTTTTGAAATGGGATAAAGCACACGAAGAAAAGGGTAAACATACCAAATTTTAGAAAATGTGGCTTGGACCATTTCAGATCATTGAGAAGATAGGCTCAAATACATTCATACTCCAAGATCTAGCAGGTAAGAGAGAATCTCTTCCTGTAAATGGGCTTATCTTGAAGAAATTCTTTTCCTAAGGAGGTAACCCCTTCTTAAACTGTACATATTTCTTTCTGTAGATTTTGATTGTTTTTATTTTCGCAAATAAAGGTTGTTTATGAGTCTCTGATTGACTGTTTACTATTTAAGAAAATTTCTTCGGAAAAATATTATAAATATTTATTTCTTGTAAATAAGAATTTTTAAAAGTAATGATTACAGTTTTTGAATAGTTTAAAATAAGATGTTAAGACTTTGAAAAGATTATTTCAATCATTTACATGATCTTTTGAAAACTTGAGGGAAATGTAAATCATCATAAGTTTATCAAGCAGAGAAAGGTTATTTGTAAAAGTAAAGATATTTTTCAAAGTTTTGGAACTCAAAAGACTCTAAAAAATTGTCATCCATTGATTCTTAAGGATAAAAATATTTCACCCCATCCATTTAAGTTGTGATTTTTTAGAATGTAATTCTAAGAAATTATACGAAAATTTTAAGAGATAAGAGGTCTCATTATGAGTCGACTTACTATGTTCATAAGGAGTAATAAAACTGACATTACCAATACTACATACCAAAACAGGGTAATGGCTTATAAATAAAAGACAAAGGGTCTCATCACGAGCCAGCTTGTTCAGTTTAATTATAACTGGTGAATGGCATTGTTATCAACTGGCCACCAAACCAGAACAATGGCTCTTAAAATAAAAATAAATAAAAGACAAAAACATGATATAATAGATCTTATGAATTTATCTTTTAAAAAGTCATAATTTTAGTTGGATGGGACAATGAATGGTTAATGGTTTAAAGGTAACCCTGTCGAGACTATAAACGTTTGCTGGCAGCAGAGGCAATACCTATGGCAATAGAGTATATTATAAAACCAAAACTTGCAAAGATCCACTTACTTCATTATTAACACCAATCAAAGCTTGAAATAACCTAAAATGCTTTTATTTTTCTTGAAGAATTAGAAAGAAATTATGAAATGATTTGTATTTCCCTTTCATAAGTTACATTTTATTTGAATTATCCTAAGATAGTTTTCATCATCTTTAAAAATATTTACTTACTAAGATAGAATGTTCATTTTATTTTTTCAGAGATAACTGTTTCTTCCAGTGAATCGCCAATTGTTGTGGCTAGCAACAACCCCCCTTTTTTTATTTTTTTACTAAATAAAATGGGGACCCTTAGTTAAAAAATCCAAAAAACAATTAGCATTTTTTTGCCGTAGAAAATAAAACTTTCTATCATAAACCTATAAAAATCCCTTTGAAAGAATGTTGCAAAAATCTTAAGTTTATGATAGATTTTAATAAAACTGCTCTTTGAACAAGATAGCGCATCCATAAATAATATATACCTTTGATAAAAACGCATTGGTCGCAGATCGCATAGCGCAGAAAACAGAATTGGTTAATGAATATCTTTTGCGCTCTTTTCAAACATGCGCTTTTGCGATTTTGCATTATGCGCTCTTTTCAAATATGCGATCATGCGATTTTGCGATATGCGCTATTGTGATTTTTGCGATATGCGCTTTGAGCTATTGTGCAATTCCCGTTTTTGCGCTATTTTTTATGACTGTGATGACTTCATATTGCGATATTGCGACATTGCGATATTGCGATATTGCGCAGCAAATCGCAGATCGCAATGCCGCAGATTCATGTAGGCGCGCTATCCCAAGGCAATCTTTCCATATGTCAAATCCGTTATGCACTTTAATGATTATATTAAATGATTGGATTGATTATTAATGTGAAATGAGATTGTGTTTAGAGTGAAAGTCGTTTCACAATTAAAATATTATATTTCATCCGCGTTCATATTCAAAACAGTCTCATCACCTTTCTAATATCATTACTCTCATTTATTCGTAAAACGCAGGCACGAAGGAGCGAATTACTATACAAAGCTTCTGATATACACTATGGGTAAGAAGGAGAAGAGCTCAAATTCTGAGAACAAAGAAATGGCTTCGCTATACGCAGACACCGCCTATAAAAAGGATGCCGGCATATCCACTTGGGAAGGAATGTACAATCTGTTAGAAGATGAAAACCCTGTGGTGATAAAAGTTGTAGCTACAGTAGGTTCCAAAGATTCGTCTGAAGCAAATCTTAGAGACTTGGCTTGCTCATTTCTGCATAGAATAGTAGCAAGGCCAAGGATTCTCCCATACACAGACATGGTGAGATGGGTCCTGGACAGCACTGATATTTCAGACAGGCAATTCAAGACTCCATATGAAGAGCTAATTGGGTCATTTACCATAGAAGATGTGAGATTAATGTATAAGCTGCGAGAACCACAGGCGACTTACAACAAAAAATTCATGGAAGATTTTGCCAGAGAACACGCGAATTTGGCAGAATGCACAAAGGAGTGGAATAAAAGAAGTGAACCATTGAAGAAAAACAAACAAGGTATGTACAACACGGGTTCGCTTACCTCTCCTTATTGTTTTACTGCTGCCATGTTATGCAGGATTTTTGGAAAGCCTGACATAAATATGATTTTACCCGAATGGCTTCCTTTGTTGAATGCGGCCGTTAATTCTACAATTGTAGACTGGGCCAAAATCCTATCTGATACTATGACCACTGCTATTTTTCAATACCGGACCAAACGAAATGTTTCCCAGCGGGTTTATCCGCCTTTTTATTTATCTTCTTATGTCATGGACGCCGTCTGCTATGTCTCTAAATTCCCTGTAATGGGTTGGAAATGGACTATCCAAGACCCTTTGCCCATTCATGTGTACCATAAAGAACTGTGGGAATCTAAATTTATTCCCCATTTTTACCAAATTTGTCATGGAATCATGCTACCATTGTACAAAACATTGTATAATAAGGATCCCCCAAGGTTATCCTCAGAAACAGAAGTTGATATTCTCCCCGTCGCAAGATGGTTTGGGGAGGAATTGTTCACCTATATTAGGGTTTTTGGAAGTTATGCTTCTCCCCATGTTTTACCCTTATATGTTACAGATAGACTTGTAGCCCGGGAAATTGCTTATCAGACCTGTGGCCAGGGAGGTATGACAAAAGATTTAAAAGAAAAGAAAAAGGGCATTTGGCCACAATTTCCCATAAAATGTGGAACATTTTCACTGTTGGATATTGGTCATGCATTTCATGAGATAGGCAATATTACATGCCTACAGCTGTTCAAATTCTCAAGAAGGTTATTTGACCAAAATGATATTGTTAAGAATTTTACCAATGCAATCAAAGTAAGGGAATTTGTCGTGGAGCAAGATCTTTTTGATGATATGTTCCAGGCAAGAAATTCATTCAAAGAGGTTTTGAATTCAGCTAAAGAGCAGCTATCTCCAGGGGATTTTCAGGAATTCAAGTTGTACAGAGAAAGGAGACTAATTCCTATTCCTTTGGATAATCTACGCATAGAGCTTGCAAAGGAGAAAACTCCTAGTGTTAGTCTTAACAGCAGTTCAAGCACAGGTAAATCCAAATCAAAATCTGACAGAGATTCTGAACACTCCAATACATCCAAAGAAATGGAAGATAAAATGGAAGAATCCATCAAAGATTTTGTACAATCTAAAGAGCTCGCTCAACAGCAAATTTTGATTTCTCAACAAACAAATCCTCCTTCACCCAATGTACAGCAACAGCCAGTCACTATGGAGTTAGATAAAGAATGGGAAACCTTTAATCAATTGATTAATGTAGAAGGACAGAATGTACAGACCCCTGTCCAAACAACCAAAGTTTTGAATGTAGGAACAAGCAGCACAACCGTAGTAACAGAGCACATTCCAATCACACCCTCCTCTGAAATTGTACTTAATGTAGAGGACATTCCTCCTCTAGATGTATTTTACAGCCCAAAATACAAAGCAGTAGTAAAGAGACAAAGGAAAAAGAGAAAAATAGAAAGTGCAATTGCTACTGAACCAGAATAAGTAGATGTTTTGTGGAAAGATCCTACTACAGAGCCTACTCATAATCTCACTAAATTATCTCAAATAACAGGAGCTTATGCTTCTGCAACAATTGATAAAGTAGTTGAGATACAACTTTTGCTGGATGAAAAAGAAGAATAGATAAAGGCTCTGCAACAGCAATTGCAACAGGTACAGGCCAATAAGGAAGCACAATTAAAACTTGAAGAGTTACAACAACAACTTCAAGAAATCCAAGAACAGCATAAGGATGATCCTAAGCTTCGAGAATTCATTTCAGAAACCATCTCTTTAAACAATCAACTACTGCAACAAGAGGAAGTTTTCTGCCAAAAAATATTGCAATGGAATTCTTTGTGCCAAGAAAGCGATAAAATCACAAGTCATGTCGTAGATCTACAAAATGATTATGATTTGATTAATGAAAAGATCAATGATTATTTAGCATGGAAAAAGACAGAAGAAGGCATAAAAGCTGGTGCACCCATCATTAATGAAAACCACAAAGAAATATTGTTCAGTAATTGGGATGCACAAATCAGAAGAGCAGAAAGGGCAGCAGAGGAGGCATCTACAGTGGCAAACACTCTCACTGATTGTGTAAATGACAATTTACAAAAAGCTAACTTGATTTCTGAAACTGTTCCAGGTTATCTCCCACAGGCAAATCAATTGCAAGCAGAATGGAGGCAAAAGGCAGAAGAAAGAGCAAAATCCATCCAAGGGCTGACAAGATTGAATTGGGACTCATATTGGATGTACTTGGTGAAGCCACACAGTCAGCACAGTGCGCTTAATTGTATCATCAATGCTACAGAGAAGATTGCTCCTACGCTTGCCGACTCTGTCTTTTCAGGATAGTTGAATTCTGAAGTCGGTCAACCGCATCTTCTCAAAACTATGCTAGATGCCTGCAAGTTTAAAGATCAAATTCATAGATAGATAGATTTAGTTTTAATTTCACTGTATTTTAGCCTAGGAAAAGGATGGTCATTGAACCGAATCCTTATTTTTTGTAATAAACTATTTTTAGAGTTAGTTAAGTAGTATTTAAACCCCTCTCATGCATTTAGAGGGGGGTCCTGGATCTTAATATTTTTGGACTTGGAGATTGCATTTCTGTACTCCATTGTCTTATATATTTTTTGAAAAGGATCACATCTAGTGATTTTCATGCGGAATTATCTTTGAAGTGTTGCATTTCTGTACCTTGGAATTTGGTTTTGCATTATAATTACTGGATAGAGTATCAGAATGCATCTGAAATTCTTCATGATGAACAAGGTATTTCTATCTGTTCACTGTTGATCTCTTTTGTTTTATGATATTCGTTTTAAAATTTCTATCATTTATATGTATATTTGCTTTAACAACGCTTCCTTTTATATATTATTTCTGAGTATAATTGAAACGTTATTTTTCATAGTTACATGTAAATGGTATACAATGATGAATGCAATATGTTTATATAACTCTGTTTAATTTCTTAAACAGAGTTATCTTTATTTGTTTCTGCACATTTCAATTTAATTAATAATACATTTTCATGGTTATTGTTGAATTGGAACAATCTTAAGTTGTATTCACATATAGCCACCCGGGTTAGTATTAGAATTTCTTTATCAGTATTTAGCTTAGATTAGATAGTTTTATTTCAGTTAGTTTAGTCTCATTTCCACCCATCCAATCCAATCCATTTAGTTACAAGGAAAATTGTCCTTTAAATCCAGTCAGAGCCACCATACCAAACGGAAAAGGAGCTGCCTTAAGGTCCCGACCGGGTGGTTTTCCCCGATGTTTGAGGCAGAGATTTTCTAGGCTTCAACAGGATGTCAAAGTAGTAGACAGGAGCAGGAGGAGAGCTACACATGCCAGATCATCAGCACTGTCTCTTGGGAGGATTGATCCTTATTGGAGATCTCAGCTCTTAGTAGAGTACTCCAAGGATCTTGGTCCATGCATGATTCTAGATGACCCGGATAGAGATGATGAGTATATGGTGGATGATGTGGTCATCTATTCACATGGTAGAGTCTTCTTGAGTAGAGATTATAGTCTCAAGGAGAGGTTGCTACATGAAGCACATGAGAACTTCTTTTCCATACATTGTGATGCATATATGACCTTGGCAGAGGAGTTCATTTGGGAGGGCATCCAGCAAGACATACATCAACATATGGAGAGATGCATATCCCAGATGATGATGGTGAGGATGCCATAGCCACCTTCCTACTCATTGAGAGTAAGGGAGCTTCTTCAGTTGAGCCATTTCAGCTCAAGTCTTTGAGTACATAAAGGAGGATGTATAATTTCACTTTATGATTTGTACTTCTTTTCTTTTTATGAGTAGTATATTGTCACAAGGAGGATTATTTCTTCTTGCATATTGTATGATAATGTACTTGAAACCATTTGTAGCATTGATATTGGCTATCTCATTGGTGGTTTGTGGGGAAAGCCACATGATTCTTGGTGTGCACCATTGGCACCAAATTGTACTTTCATGTTTATATTTTGTAAAATGATTGTGGCAGCATACAAGTGGTTGGAAGAGCACTTTCTTTTATTTGATTTGATGTAGGCAAGGGATGCATTGTGCTGGTTCCATGGGAGGAACTATGATTCACTCTCTGGTTGTCATTTGGCAACTTGTTCTTATTGTACTTAGCGTCCATGTATTGCTGATATGTTTATGTTTATGGGGAGATTTTATTGGAGAGTGGGCTTGAGATTGAGGATGCTCATTGGGAGCATGAATCTCCTTACTATACATGTTGTACATTTCAGGAGAAACCATGGGCCAACCATGAGGGCCACATTACATTTCTTGTCTTCTTGTGGGAGGAACCACTTGAATAATTTGAGGAGGCACTCCATGGATTATGAGGAGATGGAGGAGTTAGCACAATCAACTCTTTTTCCTTTGAGGATGAGGGGAGAATCATATATGAGCCACTCCATTTATATGAGAAAAACATATGGTAAGAGTATTGTTGGCTTCCATATTGATTTATCTCTATATATGCATCTCTTAACCATACATGTGCATGGATTTGCTCAAAGGAAGGATATTCTTCCTTCTAGATCTGATGGTCTACATGAGGCCATTGTGGATGTTCACTCCCTAAGAGGAGATGGGGAGGAAATTTCTCATGGAGAACATATATACATTGCACAATACATCATTGACTTTCTCCAAGAGAATGGGGCAACAAGAAAATGATGGGGAGGCCACCCATCATTTTATTTTCTATGGCAGTGGAGAGTCAAACTGCATTGGCTACATTTGAGGGACCATTTTCCTTGTCCTTTACTTCACATGGTAGCTAGCATGATTCTCCTTGTGGTTCCCTTGATTGATATTTCTAGAGCTTTTCTTGGGAGCATGATTGGAGGAGAGACACAATGGGTGAATGTGTCCTTGGAGGGAAGAATTCCTCACACTCTTTGCACTACATGTTCTAAAGGGAACATGGGACATGATATGGTTACCTTGACAACACATTTATCACTTTGTGAGGTGATTCATATGATGGAGGAGATGCCATATAATGATGACTTCCAACTCATCATATATGGAGATACTTGGGCCAGCACGATTTATAGCGTTGCAGGAGAGAACTTTGGAGATCTAGTCTTCATCTTGCCACTTGGGGGAAAGTATTTTGCAGCCCAGGATCAACAATCTCTCTACACTTATCATGAGTGGAGAGATGGAAAACAGAGGGTAGGCTACATTGTCTACCATGAGCAGATTTTCATCCCACCTACTTTGCTGGAGCCAAAGGTGGAGGACAGTTTCTAGGAGTTACCTAGTTGGAAGGTAACTCATTTTGAATGGATATTTGATTTGGGATTTAGGATCCACATGAGGAAGATGTTCAGCAAAAAATTCATAGAATCCATGCCTTGAGAGGAGGCTTTCTAGTTTTTTCCTTGTAGTTCCTTGAGGACAAGCAACATTTGGGAGGGGAGGACTGTAATATTCCAAAATTTTCTGACAATAATTTGGAATATTAAATTTTACTAATTTAACCTAGGAGAAGAATAAGTGGGTAAGGATACCCATGCATAATGATATTCTCAATAAAATCCCTCATAATATGAAAGGGGATCATCTTTGGAGCTGGTTTTCACACCCTCATGTGTGAACATGGTTATTTGCAAAAAGGCTTGGTTAAGTTTGACCAAGTCAACAACATTGGGCCAAGAGGTGGAGCACACTTAGAGAAGCAACGTATTATGAATGAGGAAAGGGTTATTTGGTGGAGGAAACCCTAAAAGGAGTGGGACCCATGGAGAGGGGCTTTCATTTGTTTAAAAGGAGGACTAGGCAACCATTCTTTCTAATGTTTATGATTATCCATCTCAATTGTCCATTAGACCATTGTGCATTCTTTGTTGCTTAGCAAGAATTGATGGAGGAATTCCTGTTTAGGATTACTTCTCCTTCTTGAGAGGTCTCTTGAGGGATTTTTCTTCATTTTCCTCACATCCAGGCTTGAGGCCAAGCATCATCCATCAAGACAGCATTATTTCTGCAGCAGATTAATGTTGTGTTGCTAGGTGTTGCAGTGAGGGTTCACTACACTATCTACTTCAACTATTTTTCAGAGGAGGAGTCCCTCTTTCTTTTGGGATATTATTTTGGAGGCATCTCAAAGCTTATTGTAGACTTTGGCATCAAGGCCAACTCATTCCATAGCCCTACAACACAATTCCATCCAGTGACTGTGTTATTTTGAGAGGAGCATTTGCAGTGGGGCTCTTGCAGAGTATTGGAGGGAGAGATATTTGGTGAAGGGATCAGAATTTCACTCGAAAGATACATTGGGGGAGGCACATTCAGTTTGAGCATTAGATTCAACCATCTCCATCCAGTTCTATTTCTGAGTTGCTGCAGCTACCCAGCAACTTCGGCATTTCTGTAGAATTTCCATTTTGTATGTTTTGCAGCCAATCCTTTTAGGGATTGTGCATTATTGTTTCCAGGGGTTGAGATATTTCTCCCCATATTGTATTTGAGCCACATATTGACATATTTTTGTATTGACACTTTTATGTAGCAGTTTCACTTCATGAACTGCGCAGTCATAGCTTTGGCACACATATGTAGTAGTGATTTTGTCATGGTTTATGTACTTGTTCTTAGACACTGAGCATTGCTCATCTTGAGTGTCATTTTTCTCAATATCTTGTTCTCTATTGTTGCTGCTATTATTTAATGAAATGGCTATGGATTTCTCTCATGTTTCTATGAGTTGAGTGTTGTTGCTGCACCATTATTATGCTTTCTTATTTATGGAGCTCCAAATTTAGAATATCTTGAGATATTCTCATTATTGTAGCATTTTACTGAAAAAGGAATATTACAAAAAATCACTAACTCGTTGTTCAGAGCAAAAATGGCCCAAGCTGCAAAGGATAGATTCTGCGTACTATGGCTAGCACCATCAGCATATACAAAAAATGGTTTCGAAGATTCAGATACCTTCCATAAAATGTAAAGCGGATTACTAACGTCAAGAAAACTCTAAAAAACAAACTAAGATAGTGAATGAAAATCAACAACATATAAACAATATAATACAAAAAATTACTACGCTCATGATTAAGCATAGTAACGTTTAAGATACAACCCATTTCTAGGCTATGCCAATGGAATCCCATCGTAATCGACTAACTCATAGGCACCCTTAGCAAGAACTATTTTGATAATATAGGGGCCATGCCATAATGGCTCGAATTTCCCTGTACCAATTACATCGGCTTCCTGGTTGTAAAGAAGGACCAAGTCACCCTCTGAGAAGTGCGAGGCTGGACATTTTTGTCATATCGTGCCTTTGTACGTATCTTATGCACTTCGTTGGCCAATTGGGCTTCACAACGTGTTTCATCAAGATTAATGAGGTTAAGCAGATGTGCTTCTTCTTCAGAGGTGTCAGGTAACAAGTCTATCACGAGTTTTAACGATGATATTTCGCATTGGATTGGTAAGATAGCTTCCAGACCATACACCAATTCAAAAGGAGTAAATCTGGTTGCATCTCTCACCAAGGTTCGATACACCCACAAGTCAGAGTACAGGATCAAGTGCCAGTTCTTTTTACAGACTCCTATCATTTGCTAAAGCATTCATTTAAGAAGTTTGTTAATAGCCTCAACTTTTCCATTCGATTGTGGATAATAAGGAGTAGAATTATCATGCAAAAATCCTAACTTGGCTATCAGTTCAGAAATCATATGGTTGCGAAAATTCTTCCTATGATCCGTAACTATAGCCTGTGGGACCCCAAACCATGCAATAACGTGGTTGAAGAAAAAAAATGTAGCTGTTTGTCTTGTGTTGTTGAATGTAGGCATCGCTTCGGCCCATTTGGTAAAATAGTCGACTGCAACAATAATATAACCATGCCCCCCAGACGAAGGAGGGTTACAAGTCATGAAATCGATACCCCATTTTGTAAATGGTCCAGCAGAGACAACAGGATGCATTGGCACTGGCGGTTTGCGGATTTTACGATCATAAATCTGGCATGCATGACAATTTCTGACTGCGAGGATGCAATCTCAAAAAATAGTAGGCAAAAAGTAACCAGCGCAAAGTATCTTCTGCGCGGTAGCATATCCAGATAAGTGTCCACCACAAGCCCCAACATGACAATCATTTAACACTTTTTCAACCTCCTCATGAGTGAGGCACCTCCTTAAAATAGTATCGACACCACGATGATAAAGTGTATCACCGACTATCAGATAATATTTTGCTTGGTATCGAATACGTCACTGATCAGAGCAAGAGGTATTAGGTTGAAAATTTTGGGTTTGGAGATCAATGATGAAATCCCCATACCAAGGATTAGATGATCCGATCATAAACAAAGACTCATCTGGAATAGATGGTTCTGACGTAGTAGGATTACTATCAGAGGGAAGGTCACAGAGAAGCTCAGCCAAAACAAAAGACTTCTTTGACTTGGATTTGATGAATTCAAAATCAAGTTCCTACAAAATGACAATTCATTTTGAATATTTTCCCCCTAGCAATTGACGTGATAAGATATAAGTCATGGGGCTGTAATCTGAAACTATTGTTGTTTTTCAGAGTAGGATATCATGGCGAAATATTTGGACAGCTTGAACAGCTACCAAGGCAAGATTTTCCACGTATGAGTACTTAACTTCTGTATCATTGAGATTACGACTCAAATAATAGATCGGATGTTCAATTCCATCTTCTATTGGACCAAAACGATAGCGATGGTCGTCTTAGCCACGTCAATATATAGGAAATAATAGTTTTGATAATTCGGGGGATACATTAATGACGCTCAGACAAGATGGTCCTTGAAAGCATTAAAATAATCTTTCGCAACTTGGTCCCAATGTAAGGGAACCCCCTTTTTCAATAACCGAGTAAATCCTTTAGCCATTTCGGCATAGTTTGGAATGAACCTTCTTAGGAAGTTAGCCTTTCCTTGAATTTTCTATATTTGAAGTAAGTTTGAGGGTGTAGGAAAATCAAGAATGGCCTGAACCTTTAGTGGGTCTATTCAAATTCCTTATTTTGAGACGATGCATCTGAGCAATCAATCAGAACCAACAAAAAACACACATCTTTGTGGCTTGAGGCATATCTTGTAGTGTCAGCAGCGTAAGAAAATGGCTCTCAAATGCATCAGGTGATCAGTCTGATTTCGTGAATGCACTGGTAAATCGTCTAGATATGGTTGAACAATGTGCTTGATGTCATTGAAAGCATAATCCATTGCTCTCTAAAAATTTTCCCCAGCATTCTTTAAACCAAACAGAAGTTAACAATATGCGAATGTGCCCCAGGGACAGATAAATGTTGTCTTATGTTGGTTATATGGGCGGATATTGATTTGATTGTAGCTAGAAAATCCATCCATAAAAGAAAGTATTTCGCATCCAGCACAATCATCAATAATCTGATCGATAAAGGGTGTAGGATAGTTTTCTTTTGGACAGGCATGATTAACATCCCAATAATCAACGCACACTCTAATAGTTCCTTGTTTTTTCATAACAGGAACGATATTGGAAACCCACTTAATTAGCAGAACAGGGTAAATGAAACCAGCACGCAAAATTTTTTCAACTTCTGTTTTGAAGGCAGCGACTTTCTTTAGATGAACAAGACGAAGCCGTTGACGCATTGATTTGACATTAGGATATATATTAATAGTGTGTTCAACTATACTAGTATCTATGCCTAGCATTTCCTCCTAAGACCAAGTGAATACGTCATGAAATTCACAAAAAAGAGAGCGATATAAATCAAGTTCTGATGGAGAACAAGATACACCGACATGAATATTTTCTACAACTCCAAGTTTGGTCAAAATATTGATAGAAATTGTTTCTTCGATATTTGATAAGTTTTTCTCAGAATCGATTGCATTAATGGGAAAAGAATTCAAAAATAAATTTTGAATGGATGGGTGATATAGCTCACTAAGATTGTTTTCTTCATAATCTAGAATATGGGAACGATGATGATAATATTCCCATGGTTCTCCGTCTGATATCATAGCTTCCAAAATATTTTCATTTGTAAAATTTTTTGAGGAAAATGGATCAGATGGAGTACCAAAAATCTAATGAACGATCAACCCAAACACTCGACGACACTGATTTTGGATTTTCTGCCCAAGCCAAATAGATTGATTGCTATGCTAGCTCAATAGGGCTGGGCGGTAAAACATCATCCAACGTAGAAATATCAGAAACACCAGTACTCTCCCTTAAGCCAGATGGAGTAGAAGAGATCATGTAACAGGTCTCTATGCTTGCAATTTCTACTGACGTCGCGAGCGGCGGTAATGCAAAGGTTCCCATAAGAGTGGAATCCTTTAAGAGTCCTACACCAATGTTCTGGATTTTTAGTTGGGTAGGTGAACAAATGAAACGCTTCTAGTTACCTGTGAAGCAGAGGTAAAGAAGGATAATTGATTAATGACTGTTATTGAACCTTTGTGTGGAAAGGAAATCATTCTAAAATATGTAGAAACAATGGCATTCATCGCATATACCCATGGTCTTCCCAGTAAAATATTATAGTCAAGGCATCCATCAACAACTTTGAAATCAATACTTACTATTTTTCCCCATAATTCAACATGCAGGTTATTGATAATACCACAAGGTTTATATGTTCTTCCATCAAAATCCTTCAACGTCATTGATGATTGTGATAATCGTGGCGAGACAAGTGAATTCCAATAGTTTAGAGACATAATGCAGGTAGATGCTCCCTCATCAATAATAGTACGATGAACAAGGTGATTGAGAGCATTTACTTGGATAGAGAATGCCAATTCTGCTGGTAGTTGTGGTACATAGTTCGTATGATTAAAGACGACAAGATTAGAATCAGTCGGATCAATTCCACCAATGGCCGACAATAAATCCTGCTTCTCGGAGGGAAAATTTTGCAATACCTTAAGAGCAGACATAGCTGAAGGGGATTGAGCCAAATATTCAACTATATTATAATTTTTTGCAGCTCTTGCTCGAGGATTATATGTCAATTTATGAATTACTCCCTTTGGTGGCTTAATTTTCAATTCAAGAATAACAGGAGGTGGTACTGATTCATTAGATGTATTTGTTGTCAAGGTAGTAGTTTGATCAGCCGGACTAGCATAGTATTTATTTCACGTCGACACCAAAATATCTTGTGAAGGTTTTTTAGTGGATAAAATTAACACTTGGGAAGTAGGATTTGGATCCGTAGCAACCAAATTTGTGTCTAGATTTGGAAATGGGTCTCTCAACACAACCGATGCATTTGAAGTATTGATGATTTTTGAGACTTCAGCATGGTGAGGAAAATCCCTAACAAAGTGTTCCTCGTTACAGATTATGCATGGATAAAGAGGTTTCTGTGGTCCTGACGGTTGATCATATGATCATTCCTGTGGGTTAGAAGTTTGCTTTTTCTTTGATTTACCCTGTTTCTTACTTCCTGGTTGCTTGTCACTTTTGCCTTTGTCAAATGACATGACATTAATTTTGGAAGTAGGAGCAGGATCAGATGCAGTAGTGTTGTGTGTATTTATAGTGCTTATCAAGATGTCTCTGTCATGAGAGTCCTTTATTTCAGGAGGAACATTGAAATTATATCACAATGCATTTGGTATTTTTCTCATCGAGCGTGCTAGATTGAGTGTAAATAAATTGTAAATATTGGGCACGAGCGATGACTTGCTCTTATGTGACGACGCCACCTTTAGCCACATCCTCTGTTCTGGATGGTAACAAGAATTTGATGAACCATTCAGCAAGGAGCTAATCGGGAAAAAATGTCCTAACCTTTCATCGACGGCGACGCCACTCATGAATATGATCTGAAATGTGAGTAGCATTTGTCTATTTGAAGTTGATCAAGAGTTCTGTTCCAGTTTCGTATCTGATCAGTAACTGGAAATGGGTCAAAAATATAGTAGCTAAAGTAGTGAAATTGTCAAATGAAGCTCTAGTTAATTCAATGTATCATTTAGCTGCCGGACTTGTGAGCATTCTATGGAAACGACATAATCGAACACAATCATAATTTAGGGAATTTGATGAACACCATAAATGATAAGTCATAACATGAGTTGATGGGTCTTCTCCAGGGTTTCCATTGAATTTAGGAATTTCAGAGGGTAATTTATCTGGTATCACCAGCCACCAAGGAGCATAATTAATAGGATCATTAGTTAACTAGTTTAAATCTGGTAATTCCAAGGTTGCAACAAAAGGCAATTGTTTATTAAGGTCAAGTTGAGCATAGCCAGGATACGATGGAATTTCTTGGGAAATAGGTTTCTGAGCACCATAATATGGGATTTGATGTTGCTAACCCAGATAAGGGTTGTTTTGCATGGAAAACGCTTGAGAGTGTTGTTGACAAAAAAACCTAGATATGTTACTTGTTGAAATGAAGTTTGCGGAATTTGCACCTGTGGCTGCCAAGGGGTCTATCCACCAGGATTATAACCTAGATTTGTATAAGTTGGATTCGTTTTATATGTATAAGTAGGTTGAATTTGTGATAGCCCATCAAATGGTACACCAGCTTGTGAATAAATAATTCCTGATGCAGGTTGTTGTAAATTAACCAAAGGATTTTGATATTGAGTTGAAGAACTCGCCTGATAAGGTTGATGTACAAGATTTTGATTCTTTAACAGGGGTATAGATGCATTAACAAGTGGTAATGAAGTGGGTGTAATAGGTTGACCCAGTTGATACGATTGGAAAACCATTTGTGGTTGGATAGGCAGAGTGGGCTGCCATTGAAAAACATTTAAATCAACATTAGTCTGACCAAAAAGTGACTGAGTACTATCATATTGGCTAACCAAAGGTTTCCCCCCATCATAAGGAGGATAATAAGATGGAAAATATTGTTCATTGAATTCTGGGAGTCTAGTTGATAAATGAATTGACCCATAATGACCGACTTGATATTGCCCTAATGATGGATTTAATGAATCAAGTCATTCAGTACTGACTATAGGACTACCAGTTAAAACACCAGATGATGACATTGGCAAAGACCATGAATGTGAAGGTGCACCAGAGAAAGCGCCAGATAGTGATTTGTAACCTATTGGGACCAAAGGGCCACCGTGCAAATATGAATCTGGTGATGTTGTGAACATCAACGGGGTAGCGAGGGTAGGAGCTAACGTAATTGGAACAATAGACCGAACTAAAGATGCTGGTTCAAACATGGTTGTTTGACTAAATGTATACCCTCGAAAATCGATGGGAGATTGAATGGAAATAGGATCAACAAAAGAAGATGGAAACAATTGAGGAAATTACTGGTACACGTAAAGGTCTCCCCCAAAGTGGGTTTGACTTAAAGGTGTATCATGTTGTGGGATTTATTCAATCGCGATTAAACCAGGAGGAAGAACTTCACCGTCAGGCCCAAAATATATTTCAGACGGTTGACTGTGCAATATAAGAGTTTCAATAGCTATAGAAATTTGTGGGATGACAAAGGTAGGAACAACTTCTGGCTATTCAGATTCAAGATTCAGAGATTTTGGCAAAGAAGAGACATGGTCTGGATCAAGATGTGTTTGAACAACGTTGGGTCCAGGAAGTATGGTCTCAGTGATTGAATAGATCGTGACCACAGGTAGTTGTGAAGACTCCATTTCGACAACAATAGATGAATCGGGATGTGTGGAAACAATTTGAGCTAACTCTATATTAAAAGATGATGTTTCTCCAGAGGTACGAATTGTTCTTGATTCGACAGATCGTGATTGCCTTCGCCTACCAGAGATAACTTTCGGTGGCAAAGGTGGTTTTAAAGCTAATATACATGAATGACGGGGGTAGGATTGTATTCCTCCACTATTATTGATTTATTTTATCCAAAAAAAAATAAAAAAAAAGAGGGTAATGCTAGGCAAAAGGGTTTACCAGGAAACTGTGAACTGCAGAATACCTCTTGGCGAACCAAGAAGTATGGGCAGGTAATCTCCCTGAATGTTGTGTTTGGTGTATAAAAATTTCAAGGCAGCTGACTCGGTTCACTATGGATGGATAGCACCTAAACTTTGTCCTCACAAATATACCCGAAGGTACGTGGAGGCCCAAGTCCGTATTAGCGCTATCTGATACAAAACCGCACAGTGAGAGCACCCCTTTATACTTATCGTACTGTAACACCGCCCGATATACCAGAGAGTACATGGACGAGATACGATACACTTACATACATGGAGTGAGGTATCACAGTCGAAATGTATCACAGACAAGTTAACAACAGTTTCTATGTTTTATGAAACCGGAACACGTCTCTAGCCTAGACCTCTAAATGTTATCGTTAATGTTCCAAAGCACTGTTAAGTAAATTGAGATTTATTTTATGTTGATATTGATTAACAGATTTCCTTTCAGGTTTACCATGATGATGTATATGAAATTCCTAAAATGCAAGCTAAGAATGATAAACAAACTTTCACTTTCATCTTTTTCAATGAAAGACCTAGCTACTAAGGGAAGAGAGAAAATAATTTGAGAGAAAAAAAATCAATGAATCTAAAACTAAATGCAGATTTCCTAATGTTCCTTTTGCAAAAAACACACAATCCTACATGCACATGAAAGTTTTTATTTTCATTTTATTTAATGTTATGAATGTAGAAAAGAAACTAGGTGCACTAGATCAATAATCGAAATGCTTTTTAC
Source organism: Pinus albicaulis (assembly GCA_034641835.2). Classification (NCBI taxonomy): domain Eukaryota; kingdom Viridiplantae; phylum Streptophyta; class Pinopsida; order Pinales; family Pinaceae; genus Pinus; species Pinus albicaulis. The sequence goes on along the minus strand of CM076571.1, from coordinate 368,445,285 downwards.
TTTTGATAAATGAAGAATACAAATGATAATTTCTCTTTTGAAGGAAAAATGAAGATTTTAACTTCAATTTCTCCTATCAAGGAAATGAAGATTTTATGACAATTTCCTATTCCGAAAGAAAATGATTCTTAATGCGACCATAAAGAATACTTTGAAATCATCTTGTCAATGATAATGAAAAACTTTTTAAAACAACATTGAACAATTTTTCAGTCAAAGGAGAAGAAATATATAGAGCTACTTGTCAATTGAGCATTAAACCTTTCAGAACAAATCATCAAACAAAACTAAAGCAAAGTACAAATTCAGATTCAAGGGAATTTGTTCCTTTCAGGAGCCAACACAGTCTCCAAGGGGAGACAGTGCTTTGCAAAGCACTGTGCCCTGAGGAAGGGTGCATTGGGTGCAGTAAACAAAGAAAAAGCTACTTTTTGGCTCACTAACTTTGCAAATTAAGCTCTAAAAATGTCTAATATTTATGTGAAACAACTACTGGGTGGATTTAGAAAGCAGATCAAAGACTAAAACACCAAGAAACAAGAGAAATTCTCCCTAGCAGAGTCGCCAGTTTGTTGGGCCAAAATTGTAATCTACGGATAAACTACGCTTCCCTAGACCGGTGTCTAGTCTAGAGAAATAGGTGAAAGACTATACTACCCTTTTTCCTAACTCAGAACAGATACACAGAGAGGATTGGATGCTTACTTGTTTCAGTCGCTTCCAAATGGCTCCTTTCTGTTTCTTCCACTACAGCTTCAAATTCAAGCGGTTTCAAATAGCTGAATGCTTCCTGCAAGAAAGAACACTGAAACAATAGTAGATGCAATAATATAGATATCTATTCAATCTAGTTAGCTAAATCAGTTAAGCATAAACTATATTCATCAACCAAGATCTTACAACATGGAAAATCAAAGTTATCATAGATGCATGTAGGGAAAAATAAGTACTCTTTATTGATGATAGAAGGAGAGGTTACAACCTAGTAACTGATTTGAGGTGACCTTCCAGCAGAGTTCCCAAGTCTCATCATAGCATAAGTCTCTCCAATAGTAGCTCCACAAATCAAACTCTCTATTGAAAATTCTCCAGCATTTCTCTACTCAAACTCTTTGTCTTCAAACTCTTAGATCTGTGTTCAATTTATAGATGAACTGTAGGTAGTTTTGCAATAAATTTCATTCAAAAAATAGGCAAGACATGTTTCCATTCATGTATATGTCAAATGGATAATTGGATCCGAAGCATGACACATGTTAACCCTTCTAGAAGACACTGGCCAAGTGGAGATTCTGGAACAATGAGAATTTCGCTCCCAATGTGACCAACGCACCTTTGAATGTTGGGAAGTGCTCTGCAGAGCAGTCTTGAATGGGGCTACTGGCATATGAAACGCACTTAGGCCCCTTAGAGCCTCTTTTGGTGAGCTCTCATATGTACAATAATAAGCTTCAAACCATGGAAAAGCCTTGCTTTGATGAAATTCACTGTTTAATTCATGTTGTTTCCTGTCTTAGGGCATATAGCAATGAAGATGATAGGGAATGATAGACCCTTTGATCATCAGTCTTGGAGATGATTCCAAGTTAACCAGGTCATTGTGAATGGTGCCCAAATTGACCTATAACACATATATTTTTTTCTTTCCTTATTGTTTATAAGAAAATTATGCCTAGGATTTGTCTCGAATACCATGCTCTGGCTTAAAACAATATTTATGTTTTCTTCTAAAATTTGAATGTAGAATTCAGATAAGGTCTGCTCTGCATTTAGATTGAACCCTAATTTTTTCTTCTTTTCCATCTCACAAGGTGTAAAGATCCACTGACATGATTGTCTTTCCTGGTTACACATTATCTTAGTTATTCATTCGTTTAAATCAGCTTTGACTTTTTGACTCCATTAGCCCAATGACCCTCTTCAATTGTCTCAACCAAAAAAACTCAGGAAACCTTTCTATCCTCAAAACTAGCATAACATCTGATCCAAACAAAGCTTAATCATACATAGAGATCCCTATCTGAGTTTGGGAGGGTTATATCCTTGACTCAAGGCGGTTTTGATGTTACCTCCAAGGCTCTGTCTTCAGCCTCAAAATTACGGAGTGCTAACAGAGGGAATGGTGAAAAAGGCTGGCTTGATGATCACTTTCTCTATGCTGCACTTGCTCTACCACTTTAGCTAAGCTCTTGTAGAGGTATTAGGATAGGTTGAGAGGTTTTACCCTTGTGAAGTGCATGAGATATATGACATGATACTTGTACAATCTAGAAAATTTTGCCTCACATGTAAAGTACTTCATAATGGCCCTTATCAATGGAGAAAAATTATTGAACAACTGACCAAAAGGAAATACTTTCTTAATGTCATATTTGTAATGACATTTGATGAAGGGTTTGTAGTTCTGTACATTCAAATCTAGGCTCTGTTAGGAATCTATAATTATCAATATTGGCAAAGTCCAATCACAGAAACAACATCGTTTCAACCACTTTGGGATTCTAGGATCTAGCCCTACTGAATCCGGAGAGGGATCTCTCCAATAAGTGAAAAGATGGATTAGTCTTTGAATTTTGGGCTAATGATATTAGGCTAGTTATGAAGGCCGAGGGTTTGTTTTGTTTTTGGATGTTTGAGCATGATTATTGTCTGAGGGGAAAGTTATAAGTGCAAAGAGTTTCAAAGGTGAGAAGTTGCAAGTGAATAGAACATCTTTGTCTAAAAATATAGATATAACGCTGGTTTTTAGTCTATTGGGCTATGGAGTCATAACAGGGCTTTAATTGAGCAACAACATCAAGAGTGATCCAAGGGGAAAGTCATCTATATCACAATATTATTGAGATTAAAATGATGGAATGGAAACAATAAAGTGTTGGAGGGGAGGAAAATGATAATAATTTCACGAGGGATTTATAGTCAATCCAAACAAGAAAAGCCTCTTCAGTAACTGTTTAAAACCAACCAAGAATATGGCTAACCATAGACTTCTTGGGCAAGTTTGTATTAAAGTAGCTTAATTGAAAAATAATCTAGTAATCCACATAATTACCTTCAGAAAGTATGAAAACACATAAGAGAAAACAAAATGTAACCTAAGATCAGATAAGGTACTTTTAAACCTAGTCTGCTTTCGGCCAACACCAAGGGAAACCTTCATAATCTTTCTTTGGTGAATAGGAACTAGAAACAGGGCAAACCATCACTTTTCTAGTCTAAATTTAATAAGAAAATGATGAAAATAACTTTCAAGAATAATGTTTAAATAAAACAGTAGGACGAGGGAACACCAACATTCATAACTACTTAAACTGTATTGAATCATTCTTAAATAAACAAATTGGAGGAAAAAATTGAGGTAAAGCTTATCAGTTAGAGAAGGGTACTAGTAAACAGTAAATCCTAACTCTATAAATGTTGTTCTTTATCAGAGAATACTGAACAGTATGAGATACATAGATGGAAAAACAATAACAATGAAAGGGGCACTTCACCAGTGATATAGACCAAGATCCCAAGAAATAGCTTGTTATTGATGTCAAACTAGTTACAATCTTCAGGTCCAATGTTTCAATTCAGCAATCATCTTCACTATTCAGCCTAACTAATCTAAACACAAACAGAGCTTCAAGGGCCAATGAACACTATTTACAATCAGAAGTTTAAGCTCAAATATATTTCAAAGTTCTACAACCAACAATTTCTCATCTTCTACAAAAGTATTTATAGAAGAATGAGGAGGTGAAATCTTATAAAAGATCTCTCAGGACAATTAATACAAAATGATGACTTCTCATCCTTTGAGGGGATCGATGGATAAGTTTACAAGTGTTTTTCTGTATTAATGTTTTACATTTAATATTTAAGCTTGATGGGAGCTTTTTTTTGACTTTTGAGGCTCTGTGTCATGTTGGAGTAACTCTGCAGATATTTTTGCATTAAGTTCCTTGCAGAAGTAACTCTCTAGCTGTGCTGAGGAAAATATCTTCGTTTGATCAATAACTTCAGCCTCTTATGGATGTTTTTGGCTACAGGTGGCACTGTGGTAGCTGAGAGGAATCAATTTTCCTTAGATGTGGCGGTGGAGGATTTTTTGTCTAATAGATCTTTTGATTTATCTTTAATTCTATTTTAATTTGGGGGATTAGGCTTTTGATAATCAATCTTAGCCGTGATCCCCGCAAATCTGTCTTAAATCTTATGTTCTGCTGTGTTCTATCTTCAACACTGATACTATTTTAATTGTGATTTAAAATCACAGTGTCTTGTTGATGTGCAGGCCGCGTAGGGCTCTCAAGGCATCAATGCCCATGAAGCATTGACGAAACGTGGATCTTGAAATCTGCAAACATTTTTCCTTTGAAAAATAAAAGGTGTGGGAATCTTCATTCCTGGCCCTTCGCCTTTTCTTTCAACATAATGGAAAACCATTAATCCTGCAAAACACACAAAATATCAAGAAATCCTGCGTTGTGGGTTTAACTGCTGCAGAGGATGTGGGGAGGAGCGTAGCTGTTGGATGGCAGCATCCAACGGTGGAGATCAGCCAAGAGAATGTAGAAAGGAGAGCGGAGGGAAGAATAATATGGAATGATTTGGGACTGTCCGATCTGGACATGTGGACCGTCCAGATCCAATCGAAGGATCGCAATTGGCGGAGAAACAATGTTTAAAGTGCTTGGCAAAAAACTTGTGATGCGATGTAGAGCGCGCCGTTGATCTGAGGATTAGATCAATGGTGGGGAGTGAATCAAAACTCAGCGATCGGAGGGGACAAACAAATGTACCGATCGAAACATGCGATGTGATTGAGCGATCGGGGAGGGCGATGCGATTGAGCGCTATCCTTCGATCTTCAGATTAGATCGACGATGGAAAGTGAATCAGGGATCGACGATCGGAGGGGGCATTATGTTAAATGTGCTGAATGAAAATGTTGCGATGCGAAGTTGCGCAAGCTGTTTGATCAGCCCAAGATCAACGGTTGGGGATTGCTTTTTAAGCGAACCGACGGAAACCCTTTATAATGCATAAAAAACCCAAAGTTTTAATATAAAACAAAGTTTTGGTGGGTCGGGGCAGAAAATATATATAACATTGTTAGGCCCCCGACTGCGGGGCCTTGGTCTATATGGAATGATAATAGGCCCGAGGCATATACAATAAAGGGCCAATTGCAATCGGAGCTTCGGGCTCGGGCTTTTCAATCTACCCATTGGAATTTTGCGATGTGATTGGCACCTCGGGACTTCAACTTTTGGTCCCGAGTGTAGGTTATATGGAATGAAAAACAGCGGGGGCGGGGTTTACATATATGTGAGCCAATCGCATTGGAAAATTTGATGCGGGTCTTTTTAATCTAATCATTTTTCATTTAAAAATCGTTGTATGGGCGCGTTAGACCAAAAATTTGGATAAGTGGGTTTTATGTTTTAACGAAGGAAAGAGACCATTGGGAATGAATTATTTCAATGATTTAGCACCCGATGGTAGGCCCATGGGTTACATGAAATAATAATGCGATCGAGGGATATGTACATGGGCTTAATCGCATCGAAACTTTTTAAACATGGCAAAAAGACTTGTGCATTTGGACTTTTGTGATGCGATAAGCACTATGAGGAGTTAGCGCCTGGTTCTAGTGCTAGGCCACATGGAGGGGAAGTGGTTTAGGTTTAGCCCAAGGGGCTTAAGCCTTTATAAAAATTGGTTTTTTATATATTTTCAATGGTTTTCAAAGGAATTTTAGGGTTTCGGTAAGGTTAAAAAGTGAGTTCTTAACCTTGTAAAAATGATTTTCATGAATGGACGAAGAGGAATCATGAAAAATGGAGGAATGTTATGGAGAAAAAGGTGAGCAAATGAAGGTTAGTTTTGAGTGGAGGAAGGGGAAAAATGATGATTTTGCTGCAGTCTGTCCTTATGAAATCAACAGAATCTCTGAGTATAAAATAGGAATAGCAGTGAAGATTTGGACAGAGGCATGAGGCCTTCAACAGTCTTCAAGAGCCAACACTTTTTAGTAATAAAATTTGTTCCTTGAAGGCTCAAAAAATTTTAGCCACCTTTTGCTATAACAAATTTTATAGGTGGCTAACAATGGCTCCACTTGGGGATGGTGCCTTCTTGAAAGCATCAAGAACTTCAGACTTGCATTCTCTGGGAGGCTGACCTGTGCCACATCCATTGTGTTCTCTAGGAGGCTGACCTGTGCCTCATTCATTGGGCTGTTTTTCTTTGCTTGAATGATATTCTTTTGAAAACATATTAGCAGCCATAAAAACAATGGATTTTTTATCAACAAGCTTTCTACCTACCCAATCCTACTGATCTAACATTTTTTCTTCTTTAGAGTGCACTTGGATTGGCAAAATCTTTTACAACATGTATTCTTTTGAAAGTAGGAAATTTAATATATTTCTACTCCTTATTTCTCCATGGAATCAGATTAAGCAGTTGAGTCCATATGATTCTCTACCTAATCTACTATCTATTGGGATTAAACTGTCCAACATACTTTTTTCTCTAAATTCTACAACATAATTTTTTTTAAAAACAATTGAGTCAAGATTGAAGAGTCTAACTTGATGCTGGTCTATGGCATAAAAACAAGCTACACATAGACATTATTTTGCACAAAATTTAAAACAAAATGGAAGGTTTGAGATCTGAAATTACAAAGCATTTCCTTCCTCTTTTCGACAGCTCTGTTTTGACTCTTACTTGAGTTGTCTTTCCTTTGCTAACTGGCTCAGATTTTAAGCATGTTAGAACCATATTTACATCTTTTTGACTCAGAAAATAAAACAGATTTGAGTCATCTCTTTTTGGAAACTTAGGTTCAAATTTTGAGCTTGTTTGAACCTTTAATTTCTAACCTAAAATATATATTGATAAGCCAAGATTAAACAGTTTGGCAAATCAAATTCACTATCCTATCAGCAAAAAATTTAAAACTAATTAGTCAATATTAGGCTGTTTGACTAACTAGAAGTGTGTTCTTTAGGAGTGGCATTTGAGCTGGCACACTTTTAGATTTGTTTCTCTTTTTTGGTATGGGGATGTACCTTTCTTATTTTCACAATCTGCCCTCTTTTCTTTCTTTTCTTTGTTTTTGTATTTTTGTTCCTTTGTATTCTTCAAAGAAGAACACAACAACTAACTAAATGCTCAAAGGTTGAGCTTTATCGACATTTCCTATCTAACCTATTCTAAACATGGAGTATTTACATATTCATATGATACAAAAGTTCCAATGCAGCCAGCTGAGGAATGTCAAGAATAAGAATAAACTCTGGCTGCTTGTCATAGGTATCCATAGAACATATTGAAGACTAACCTTCAATATCAAGGCTATCACAGAAGGTGCCATATTTTCATGTCTCTGGCTCTTGCAAAGGGTCACTGCTTGATAATTTGAGCCAATTGGTATTTCCACACACTCTTCCAAAGGATCAACAAAGAAAAGATGATGGTTCTCTTCTTTTTGGTCCTCCATGTCTGGTAGATTGTCTGCTTCCAAGTCTTCATCTTTGAGGAGTATACCTTCCGAAAGTTGCTTGGAAGCTTCATCATTCTTAACAGAAAAGGAAGAAGATTCTTCTTGAGAAGATGGTATATTCTAAGTAGGACAGTCTTCTATTTGTTTCTCTCCCTCTTCTTCATCATCATCTAAACTGGAGGACTCATCATTTTTGGAAGTGTTGTCCTCTTGTAGCCCTGGTAAGCTCTAGTTTAGCATACTGTACTCTATGAGGAGGTTATTATATTCTTGAGCAGGGGTATGTTCAATTGCTTCCTCTTTTTCAAGGGAAGGCTCATTGATTTCAACCTACCCAAAAATTTGTTTGTTTCTTTCCTCCTCATCCTTTGAGCTGAAAGTTTGCTGAGTCCCAATCACATGGAAATTATTACTGATGATATGAAATGAAGCAGAGCAAAGATCGAATGAATATTCACTCACTTCTATGCTTTGAAAACTTTCATCATCGATATCATAAATAGTTTGCACTGGCTCATTACTTCTTTGAAGGAACTGATCTTCCTCCCATAAATCTGCTAATGATGATCCTGGAAAATTAATCTTTGTTTGGGAAGCATCATCACTAGATAGATCAAAGTTAGGAGAATCATGAATATAAGTAATACTACCAATCAAAAATACTGGGTTATCAACAGGTCCTTCTTCATTCTGATCTACAAAAGAACTTTCTAAATATGTACAACAAAGTTCTCTATGTGAATGGGCAAGAGTGTTTGTTTTGCAGAAAGTTTCAGAGACTGACTGTTTATAAATAGTCTGATCTATCTCTTTTTCTGTCAAAGGGGAAGATGTTTGTATGTTCCTTTGAATAGGATTACAACAGTTCTCTATCTCTTGTGAAGACCGATTTCGAGGCTATATTTCTTCTTGAGCCTTAGCTATAAGGGATGATGAATCAATTTTTGAGTTTTTAGGGATATCTTGAGGAATGTTCTTTATTTCTTGGATAATCTCTTCCTCAACTGATTCATCTATGTTCTTAAAAATTTTCAATAGGATATTAAACTCATGAATGGCTGTTAAAAGATCTTCAGGATTCATCTCTTCCAAAGATTCCTCATTATCTATAATGTGTTGGGTGATGTTTTGTGATGGATCATAATATATTGCACCCCATGATAATGATTTATGTTTTCTTTATAGTTCTCATAGAACACATATTCAAGGTCTCTTAAAGAAAAAAAACTACTAGATCTTAAGCATTCATACCAATCCCTAGCTTTTCCTTCTAATGTTAACATGAACATTTTCATTAGGAAGTCTTCATGCCATTCAAATTTCAACCTCCATACATGTATATGAAATTTGATGAGATGTAATAGAGGTTCATCAAACTTTTCGCCTTGAAAAACAGGTAGGTTGTCATCCCAATTCACCCAGGGCATCTTATGTGGAAACCCAGGGATATGATCTCTACTAATTGGGGCATATCTTTGTTGTATTCTTGGAATCATGTTTTTAAATCAAGAAAAAGGTCACTGTGTCTAGTCAATTAGTTCAGGGTCTTCTACCGGTGGAGTCATTTGGTATTTTGGGAGTTTCAGAGTGTGGAGTCGCCCAGTGGAAAATTTTTAGCTCGTAAGGAGGTAAAATGTTTTATGGTTCCACCACCATGTGTTTCTTGTAGAGCTACAAGGTTTTCAGGAACTGAATTAGCTCTCAAGGGTGATTTGAAAATAGTTGATAATTTAATCTTAGGAGACTTCCTAAGGATACTTTCTAGATTATCAACTATCACAGGTGGATCAAGGTCAGGATGGGCTCTAGTGTGAATCTTTCTAGGAGCCACTATGTTTTGTTTTTCAGACCCAAATAAATAGGAAAAGCTCAACCAGGTACGAAAATCTTTAAGAGGTCAACTAATTCTGTTTCACAAATTAAAATCCTACAGTCCTCTAACTGAATTTTAAACCATGTTATAATGACAAAGGTTCTTCCCAGTGGAGTCTTAAGGTCTGTTAAGGATTGTGGAGTCACCAAGTGGAATTTTTTAGCTCCTAAGGAGGTAAAAGGTTTTATGGTCCACCACCATGTTTATTGAATACCAATCTGAAATATTTTTAGGTGTTTTTTGAGTTATTTTTTAGTTGTGTGGTTTCTAATAATATTCTAACTCTGTTTCACAACTTAGCTATGGGTATGAGACAAAGACAATCTACTCTTATGGCTAAGCCAACTGATTTTTCAAGGTTATATAATGTCTTATGAGAATCCTAGGGTTTGCCTAGTTTGTCACTGATTAAAACAAGTTTTATCATGATTACCATTCTTTGGTAGTGCTTGAAAAGGCTGCTTTTTACTCACAAGGTTTTTATTTAGTTTTAAGGGAAGTGTCCCCAGCGGAGTTTCCAGAAATGTTAGTTGCTGGTGGCTCAGGTGGTTAACATAGCAAAGGTTCTTTGAAACGAATCTCTGATATCCTATGGTTACCTTAAAATGAAAATGATTCTGGGTTTTGTTCCCCAGCGGAGTTTCCAGAAATGTTAGGAATTTGTAATTAGAAAGATTGGCAAAGTCCAATCATAGAAAAAACATCGTTTCAACCACTTTGGGATTCTAGGATCTAGCCCTCCTGAATCTAGAGAGGGACCTCTCCAAAAAGTGAAAAGATGGATTTGTCTTTGAATTTTGGGGTAATGATATTAGGCTAGTTATGAAGGCCGAGGGTTTGTTTTGTTTTTGGATGGTTGAGCATGATTATTGTTTGAGGGGAAAGTTCTAAGTGCAAATATTTTCAAAGGTGAGAAGTTGCAAGTGAATAGAACAAATTTTTCTAAAAAGATAGATATAACGTTGGTTTTTAGTCCATTGGGCTATGGATTCATAACATGGCTTTAATTGAGCAACAACATCAAGAGTGATCCAAGGGGCAAGTCATCTATATCAAAATATTATTGAGATTAAAATGATGGAATGGAAACAATAAAGTGTTTGAGGGGAGGAAACTGATGATAATTTCACGAGGGATTTATAGTCAGTCCAAACAAGAAAAACCTCTTAAGTAACTATTTAAAACCAACCAAGAACAGGGCTAACCATAGAATTCTTGGGAAAGTTTGTATTAAAGAAAATTAATTGACAAACAATCCAGTAATCCGCATAATTACCTTTAGAAAGTATGAAAACACATAAGAGAAAACAAGATGTAACCTAAGATCAGATAAGGTACTTTTAAACCTAGTCTGCTTTCGGCCAACACCAAGGGAAACCTTCAGAATTTGCCTTTGGAGAATAGGAACTAGAAATAGGGCAAACCATCACTTTTCTAGTCTAACTTTAATAATCAAATGATGAAAATAACTTTCAAGAATAATGTCTAAAGAAAACATTAGGACGAGGGAATGCCAACATTCCTAACTGCTTAAACTGTATTGAATCATTCTTAAATAAACAAATTGGAGGAAAACATTGTGATAAATCTTATCAGTTAGAGAAGGTTACCGGTAGACAGTAAATCCTAACTCTATAAATGTTGTTCTTTATCAGAGAATAGTGAAAAATATGACATACATAGAAGGAAAAACAATAACAAAGAAAGGGGCACTTCACCAATGATATAGACCAGGATCCCAAGAAACATCTTGTTATTGATGTCAAACCAGTTGCAGTCTTCAGGTCCAATGTTTTAGTTCAACAATCATCTTCACTATTCAGCCTAACTAATCTAAACACAAACAGAGCTTCAAGGGCCAGTGAACGCTATTTACAATCAGAAGTTTAATCTCAAGTATATTTCAAAGTTCTGCAACCAACAATTTCTCATCTTCTACAGAAGTATTTATAGAAGAATGAGGAGGTGAGATCTGATAAAAGATCTCTTAGGATAATTAATACAGAATGATGACTTCTCAGCCTTTGAGGGGCTCGATGGAGAATTTTACAAGTGTTTTTCTATATTAATGTTTTACATTTAATATTTAAGCTTGATGGGAGCTTTTGTTTGACTTTTGAGGCTTTGTGTCATGTTGGAGTAACTATGCATATATTTTTGCATTAAGTTCCTTGCAAAAGTAACTCTCTGTTTGTGCTGAGGCAAATATCTTTGTTTGATCAATAACTTCGGCCTCTGTTTGGATGCTGGTGGCTACAAGTGGCACTGTGGTATCTGAGAGGAATCAATTTTCCTCAGATGTGGCAGTGGAGGCTTTTCTGTCTGATAGATCTTTTGATTTATCTTTAATTCTATTTTAATTTGGGGGATTAGGCTTTTGATAATCAATCTTAGCTGCGATCCCTGAAAATATGTCTTCAATCTTATGTTTTGTTGTGTTCTGTCTTCAACCCTGATACTCTTTTAATTGTGATTGAAAATCACAGTGTCTTTTTGATATGCAGGCTGTGCACGGCTCTCAAGGCATCAATGCCCATGAAGCATTGAAGAAACGTGGATCTTGAACTCTGCGAATGGTTTTCCTTTGATAAATCAAAGGCGTGGGAATCTTCATTCTCAGCCCTTGGCCTTTTCTTTCAACATAATGGAAAACCATTAATCCTGCAAAATACACAAAATATCAAGAAATCCTGTGTTGTGGGTTTAACTGCTGCAGAGGATGTGGGGAGGAGCGTAGCCGTTGGATGGCAACATCGAACGGTGGAGATCAACCAAGAGAAGGTAAAAAGGAGAGAGGATGGAAGAATAAGATGGAATGATATGGGACCGTCCGATCTGGACACGTGGACGGTCCAAATCCAATCGGAGGATCGCAATCGGCGAGAAATAATGTTTAAAGCGCTCGGCAAAAAACTTGCGATGCGATGTAGCACATGCCATTGATTTGAGGATTAGATCAATGGTGGGGAGTGAATCGAAACTCGGAGATTGGAGGGGACAAACAAATTTACCGATCGAAACATGCGATGTGATTGAGAGATCGAGAAGGGTGATGCAATTGAGCGTTGTCTTTCGATCTGCAGATTAGATCGACGACGGAAAGTGAATCGGGGATCAGCGATCGGAGGGGGAATTATGTTAAATGCGCTGAATAAAAATGTTGCGATGCGATGTTGCGCGAGCCATTTGATTGGCCTGAGATCAACGGTCGGGGATTGATTTTAAAGCGAACAGACGGAAACCCTTTATAATGCATAAAAAACCCAAATTTTTAATATAAAACAAAGTTTGGTGGGTCGAGGCAGAAAATATATATAACATGGTTAGGCGATCGACTGCGGGGCCTTGGTCTATATAGAATGATAATAGGCCCGAGGCATATATAATAAAGGGCCAGTCGCAATCGGAGCTTCAGGCTCGGGCTTTTCAATCTACCCATTGGAATTTTGTGATGCGATTGGTGCCTAAGGACTTAAACTTTTGGTCCCAGGCATAGGTTATATGGAACGAAAAGCGGCGGGGGCGGGGTTTACATATATGTGACCCAATCGCATCAGAAAGTTTGATGCAGGTCTTTTTAATCTAACCATTTTTCATTTAAAAATCGTTGTATGGGGGCGTTAGACCAAAACTTTGGATAAGTGGGTTTTTTTTTTTAATGAAGGAAAGAGACCATCGAGAATGAATTATTTCAATGATTTAGCACCCAATGGTGGGCCCACGGGTTACATGAAATGATAATGTGATCAGGGGATATGTACATGGGCTTAATCGCATCGGAACTTTTTAAACATGGCAAAAAGACTTGCGCATTTGGACTTTTGTGATGCGATAAGCACTATGAGGGGTTAGCGCCTGGTTCTAGTGCTAGGGCACATGGAGGGGAAGTGGTTTAGGTTTAGCCCAAGGGGCTTAAGCCTTTATAAAAATGGGTTTTTTATAGATTTTCAATGGTTTTCAAAGGAATTTGAGGGTTTTGGTAAGGTTAAAAATTGTGTTCTTAACCTTGTAAAAATGATTTTCATGAATGGAAGAAGAGGAATCATGAAAAATAGAGGAATTTTATGGAGAAAAAGGGGAGAAAATGAAGGTTAGTTTTGAGTGGAGGAAGGGGAAAAATGATGATTTTGCTGCAGTCTTTCCTTATGAAATCAGCAGAATCTTTGAGTATAAAATAGGAATAGCAGTGAAGATTTGGACAGAGGCATGAGGCCTTCAAGAGTCTTCAAGACCCAACACTTTTTAGTAATAAAATTTGTTCCTTGAAGGCTTAAAAATTTTTAGCCACCTTTTGCTATAAAAAATTTTATAGGTGGTTAACAGGCTCTTAAACCCATTTTCCCCATTGTTTGGTATCCCTGTAGCTGTAGTTACGGCCTTAATTGAGATTGTAAATCTCACCCCTGCAATTATAACCTTATCTCTCCAAAGGTTAGTGGAAAACAAGCTTGTCAACTTGGCATGATATTTGAATTTTTGAATTTTCTGACAAAACCTTAAACACTCTACATTCTAAAAACATTGACTGGAAAATGAAGAGGACATAATCTCATAAGTGTTGAGTGGTTCAAACCTTGAAACTTTACCTCCCTTCTTATAATATTTCCTTTCTCCCTCCATGTTGCCTGTTTGCAGGGCAAAAACCATAGTGGGAAAAATAGGGGTAGTGAGTGAGGGGAAGGGGTGAATCGGTTAGGGAAGGGATATGAGGGTATGAAAATTGAGGGAAGTAGACAGGTATTTTAGGGATATTTGGGAAGTGGAGGGGGGTGAAACAAATTTAGGAATTATCCTAGGGAATTTTAACATAGCCTTAGCCTTAGAAACTACCCAAAACACAACATGGAGCTAAGGTTTAGTTGTTGGGGATTGGTAAATGAGAGTAGGGGAGTGTAAGGGTTGTGGGAAGTGTGTTTGAGTGTGAGGGATGGTAAAATGTATGTGGGATAGGTATTTTAGCTTGTAAACTTAAAAAATGAGGTTTCACCCACCAAAACGCAGTGTGGGGACAAATGAAGGCTTTGCACCATAAAAAAAAGGAAATAAAGATTAGATGATGTATAAAGGCATTTAACTTGTACATTGATGATGAAAACTTCAATTTCCCTTCCAAACCCTTGGAAGAAATATTTTTTTACTTTTGGAGTGAAAACACAACGTAGAGGTGAAAATGTAGCGTGTTGCCTGAAAACGCAGTGTGGAAGCTTGGAATCACTTATTTGGAGTAACCTTTGATGCTAAGAGTGTTGAGTGTTATGAAACCAGCTCTAAAAATATAAGAAAAGAGAGATCAATGCCTTATAAATAAGCCACTTCGAGGGGGAAACCTCCTTTACATTACATAAATGAAAAATTCTTGGATGAGACAAATGAAAAAACCTCCTTCTATATATAGGAGTCAATGGGGTCACAATATAATCCTATCCGACCTAATAATAATAATGTAAGGGCACAATAATAAAAATATTGGGGTTACAGGGGCGCAACAATAATAATAATGGGGTTATACTAACAACAATAAGGGACTACACTAGTAATATAGGGACCTAACATACCCCTCTCCTTCAAAAAATTGTCTCCTCAATGCTTGAGTAGCTCTGGTGGGTGAAACCTCATTTTTTAATTTTACAAGCTAAAATACCTATCCCACAGTGTGGGTGAAACCTTCGATGTCTACTTTTAGATCCTTCTTCATGTTTTCCATGTTGTCTTTCATTTTTTCATCGATCTTAGCTTCCATGTCATCCATCTTAGCTTCCATGCCCACTTCCATGCCATCCATATTAGCTTCCAAACCATTCATCTTAGCTTCCAAACCTTTCTTCAAACCATCCATCTTAGTTTCCATGCCTTTCTTCAAAACTTCCATTTCATTTTTTGATGTTCTTTGCGAGAGCGAAATTTGTTGCACTTGCTCTTGTAATTTTGATATGTCCTGTTGCCATTCTTCGTCTTCATGAGTCATAGTAGAGCCTTCTAAAGGCTTAATGGGTGTTGAATTCTTTTTAGGGGCCATTTTAGAATCCAATATTGATATCTATTCTACAATATTCCCTTGCAATCAATTCAACGTGATTCTTCAAACAAGACTTATGCAATTCAAAAAAAACAATACACACCTTTTACTTGCTTTGAGAAGCTCGATATTGAAATTGTATTATCTCTATGATTGTGGATCATCAATATCTGAAATTCAGCATTGAAGTAGCCCTATAGATTATCTTTTGAATGCCACAGGTCTGAGCTGATTTGGATTCTCCAAGACAAAGTTGTGTCCAATCTCCCACAATGACCTAATTATGGACTGGTTCAGTAGAGAAAACTTGTGCGACTTGCCACGTGTCACTGTTTCGTATTTTGTCTCTGAAATTGATAGCCACGAAACTACAGTCTATGTAATTGTGACCAATTTTTACGGCACACCAATCCGATGCCCAGAGAGAGAGTTATTGAACTTTTCCCATGAACACTTCTTTGAGATGCAATTCAGGAGCCTAAAAAAGCACTACCTTCCACAGATCATATCTCCAAAAATATTGTGAAAAAAGCTTTGAAATTTTTTGAAAAATTTTCTCAGGATTTCAGATTCGTACCATAGGAATTTCAGATTCTGAAACTTCATAGAACAAAATTTATAGTGCAAATTCCACGATGACCTGTTTAGGAGCTTGAAAAAAGACCTAACTTCCACAGATCATATCTCCGAAAATATTGTGAACCAAGCTCTGAAATTTTTAGACAATCTTCCTCAGGATTTTTGCTTCACACCCTAAAAATTTCAGCTTCTGAAACTTTGTAGAGAAAACGTTATAGCGAAAATGCCACAATGACTTTTTTGGAGCAGCGAAACCCTAGAATCCAAAGCATTGATACCAAATGTTGTGTAACCAGCTTCAAAAATAGAAGAAAAGAGATATCAAAGCCTTATAAATAAGCCACTTCGAGGGGGAAACCTCCAATACATTACATAAATGAAAAATTCTTGGATGATACAATTTACAAAACCTCATTTCTATATATAGGAGTGCATGGGGCCATAATGTAATCCTAGTGGGCCACAATGTAATCCTAGCCGACCTAACAATAGTAATTTAAGGGCACAATAATAACAAAATGGGGGTTACAAGGGTAAAATAATAACAATAATGGGGTTACACTAACAATAATAAGGGACTATACTAGTGATATAGGGACCTAACAGCTTCTGTATAAAATTATCATCCTCCAATGTAGAATCTTCAGTGGGTAAGTTCTTCCACTTGATGAGGTACTCTGAAATTGATCAATTTCGTAGTTGTCAAGTTCTTGTCTCTGTGACTGCTTCGGGTTCCAATCTGATTTTTCCTTCCTCATAAAGTTCTGGAAATATTGTTTGAACTGAAATTTTTTCACCTATAACCTTCTTTAAGCATGAAGTATGGAAAACTGGATGCACTCGCAACGAAGAAGGAAGGTCCAATTTTTATGCCATAGTACCAATCTTTTGCAACACCTTGTAAGGACCATAGTACTTTGGCGATAATTTATTATCCTTCTTAGCTTGCTTGAGGGACATTTTTTTGTATGGTTTTAGCCGTAAAAATACCCAGTCTCCTACATCAAAATTTATCTCGCTACGATGTTGATATGCTTGTTGTTTCATTCGATTTTGTGCCAAATTTAGGTTATCCTTTAAGAGTTTCAGAACTTCTTGTTGATTTTGGATGTGATATTCCAATGATTGAACCTTATAATTTTCTCTTAAGGATGATGTGATGGATGGTGGATGAGATCCATAAAGTGCCATAAATGGGTTCATTTTTGCTGCAGTATGGAAGGAACTGTTATACCACCATTCAGCGAGAGGTAACCACTAGACCCATTGTGTTTTTTTATCAAATACAAAAAAATGAAGATATCCTTCCAAACATTTATTCACTATCTCAGTTTGACCATCAGATTGAGCATGATAAGATGAGCTATGAGCTAGTTGAGTACTCAAACAAGAAAATATTACCGTCCAAAAATTTCCAGTAAAAATGGGATCTATGTCACTTACAATAATCTTTGGGTTTCCATGTAGCTTTTGAATTGTTTCCATAAATGTAGTAGAAAATGTACTTACTTTAAATGGATGAGATAATACAAAAAAGTGTGCATACTTGGTAAGTCTATCAACTACTACCATGATGACAATATTTCCTTTGGACTTAGGTAAACATGTGATAAAATCCATTGAAATATCCTCCCACCATTGACTTGAAATGGATAAAGGTTGTAGAAGACCTTAATTTCTCAACTTTATTTTGCTGGAAAACCAAACATTCTGCAACAAAATTTTGAATATCATAGCCAAGGATATCCCAAAAAAATTATTTCTTCACCCTGTGGTAAGTTTTTAAAAATCCTGAGTGTCCTCCTAAAGGATAAGTGTGCAATTCCAAAAGAATCTTTTGTTTTAGTTGAGAATTCTTACAAAGATAGAAGTGATATTTGTATCATAAGGAATCATTTTTCCAACTAAATGTATCAAATGTACTAGGATCTTGCTGCAAATTTTGAATGAGTGTCCACACTCCTTCATCATTCCTCCATTCATCCCTTGCTTCAGTTATCCAATCTGGTTAGATAATAGAAATGGCACAAAGCAATGCTTCTTCATTATTTCTTGAGATTGCATCTACAACAACATTTAGCTTCCCTTTTTGTAGATGATTTCAAAGTCATAACCCAACATCTTTGTGACCCATTTTTCCTACTCTTCTAAAGATAGTATTTGTTCCAAAAAGTGTATAAGACTATCATGATCAGTTTTTACCTTGAAGTGTCTTCCCATTAGGTAAGGTCACCATTTCCTTAGTGCATGTAGTATTGCTAACATTTCCTTCCCATAAATAGCTTTATGTAAATACGTTCCTTTGATTAGACAACTTTCAAAAGCAATGGGTCTTCCTTCTTGCATTAAAACAACACTAATTCCAATTCCTAAGGCATCACATTCCATAATAAAGGATTTTTTCAAGTCTGGCGTAGCTAAGACCGATGCTAGGCACATTGCCTCTTTAAGATGTTTAAATGCCTTAATTTCTTCAGGAGTCCATGAAAATGCATCTTTATTCAATAATGTTGTTAAAGGTTCTACTATTCTCCCATAATTCTTAACAAAATTGTGATAATACCCTGTTAACCCAAGAAATCCTGGCAACTACTTTATGGTTGTGGGGACTTTCCATTCCTTAATGGCTTTATTTTTGTTAGGGTCTACCTTAACGCCCTTGTGAGATACAATATGACCCAGTTATTCCACCTCTTGTACTCCAAAGAAACATTTGGATGTTTTTCATATAATTGTTTCTCCTCCAATAGTTTTTGCACCCTGTCAACATGTTGAACATGATCCTTCCTAATGTAGAAAAACAAATTCCCACTTTAATGTTTAGTATAGAAAAATCATTAAATTTTACTAAGTCCCAAATAGGTTCACTCTCCACATATGATGGAAATTATTCGTTCCTTATCTCTTAGTGTGCAACTTTGATTTCCATGCCATTTTAAACACGTAGAAACAATGATCCATATTACAAACTCTACAAGTTACAATTTCTTTTGTAACTTCATTATTTAACTTATGAAAATATGCTTGCATTACAAAAATAGATGTAATACTTAAGGAATCATTGATATATGTAACAATGTGAAGACAACAAAGTTAATACGTTAATTACCAACATGGGACAACACATTTGGAAGAAAAATGTTGCACTATTGCAGTCACTACCAACACAAGCCATTCACATAGGAATATCAAAACAAATGCAACCAAATATGACTTCAAAGCTGCCTGCAAACATTAACTCACAACTTTCCTTTATTGTGTGAATTGGAACACCATTGTATATATATCTGTGCTTACCACAATACCAAATGCTAGCCCATCACCATGACCCCACGGGGACTGTGTTTAATATTTCATGCAGTCTCGCATGAACTCGATCTGAACACACCAAAACATAGTAGCTAGATCATGTTGATTGCACTCCACGTTTTCACCGTGACTGTGTCAACCTGCTAAAACAACATCGAGTTCAGTCCACATGCATCCAACACCATATCTCCACAATGAAACTTCTTCTCCATCGCCTACGTTCAAATCAATCCATGTTTTTGTAACCGAGAGGCACTCCACTGTAAGGCATTAAGGCTGCAATTTCATTGCTGGTTGTTAATACCACACTCCACGCAATGCGTTAGGACTGTGCACGGTCTCTCCACAGTGAACTCGTCTACCTGCAATATTTATACTAATCTGTGGCATATCAATATATTGCTACAAAACTAAACAAAATGCAAAATGAAAACATGAGATTATTGAAAATATAGATATATTGATTCGCAAGGAAATTATGTCTTTAGTTGCCCTTTTCATTTGCAGACTTCACACTGGCGCTCTTGGCTTTTTCTCCCTACTTTCCTATTATTTATACTTGAAATATGAAATTTTTCCTCCTAGAATAGACTTCTACTCGATTTTTTCCAACAAATCAATACCTCCCTATTTTGAAGTGCTTATCCCTATTTTGGCTCTATTTCCACGCAGGGAAAGAACCCAATTCCTAATTTTATTCATAATTAATTAAAAATTAAAAAATAACTAACTATTCTCATAAATAAATAATAATAATAATAAAATAAAATAAAATGCTAATATTTATTCTTTTTGGATTAGCCACAACATGTGAACAAAACATCACATTGTTGGCTAAGCTGAGATGCTCCTACAGCAGACTCCTGGGGAAGAAAACCGATCTTGTAATGCTTTGGAATCTACTCCCAACTTCTGTATCTCTGCTGCAGTCATCCAACTGGTATCTTCCTCTAGTTTTTCTTTCCATTTGACTAAATACTGATAATAGGTTTGGCTCCTGGTTTTCTTTGATACTCTCTTCTCCAAAATGGCTTCGACTTCCCTCTTTCATGTTTTGGGCATCTACTCTTCATGGTTTACTATCAGGATTTCTTCAGCTGTGGAGTCCCCTTGTGGTTCTTCTGGTTCTCGGTATAGATACAAATTTGCAACAATGAAGATTTGTGATATTCCAATTCCTGTTGGCAGTTTAACTTCATATGAATTTGAAGAAAATTTCCTTACAATTTTACATGGCCCTATCTTCTTCAGTTTTAATTTGTGATAAGTTTTAACAGGAAATATTTCTTTTCTTAAATATACCATGAATAATTCACCCACTTGGAAATATTTTTTTCTCCTCCTCATATCGATTTTTTCTTGTATTTTCTACTACTTTCCTGCAATCTATTTTTGACATCTTCTTGTAGTTCTTGCATCTATTCTACAAATTCTTCAGCCTTTACGCTCCTTAACTCCTGTTTTCCCGGATCCCTGAGTTCATACACACCTCTTGGATGCATTCCAAAAACAATATGGAATGGACTCATAGTAGTAATTTGATTTTGGGTATCATTGTAAGAAAAATCAACCTGAGCAAGGGCTAAATCCCACTGTTTAATATTTTTATATACCAAAATTCTCAAAATGTTTCCCAAACTTCTATTTACTACCTCAGTCTGTCCATCCGTTTGAGGATGATATGCTGAACTGAAACTAAGGTTGGTAGCTATTTGCTTCCACAGAGTTCTCCAGAAATGTCCCACAAACTTGGTATCCCTTTTAGACACAATGCTTATAGGTAATCCATGTAATCTTACGACTTCTGAAAACACATATTAGTAATATGTGTTGCATCACTTGTTTTCTTGCATGCAATAAAATGAGCCATTTTAGAAAATCTGTCCACAACAACATTAATGGAATAATTTCCCCTTTGAGTTTTTGCCAAACCCAAAACAAAATCCATACTAACTACATCCCATGGTCGGTCGGGTATTGGTAATGGCTGATACAATCCTGTATTCTAACTTTTCCCCTTAGCATGCTGACAAATCCTACATTTTTCCACAAACCATTTAACATCAATTTGGATCTTCGGCCAGTAAAAAAAGTATTTACCTGAGAAAAGGTTTTGTCCTGTACAAAATGTCTGGATAGGCCTCCACTATGCTTCTCCTTAATTATGTTTTCCCTCATAGAACATTTAGGAATACACAATTTATTACTTCTAAATAGTAATCCCCCTTGGATAAGATAATCCAACCACTGGATTCTGTTATGGACTATTGGATTTTCTACAGCTGCATAAATTTCTTTAAACTATGCATCATCTTTATTCATGTCAACCATCTCCTCGAACCCTACAACACAAACTTGTAATTCCTGAATAATTAAGTTCACCCTGCTCAAAGCATCAACAAATTTATTCAATTTTCCACTCATATATTTGATTACAAAAGTGAGACTCTGAAAATATTCTACCCATTTGGCATGTTTCTGATTTAATTTCGGTTGGTTGTTTATAAACTGTAATGCATGATTATTAGAATATAACACAAACTCTTTTGACAACAAATAATGTCTCCATTTTTTTAAAGCCTGTACAACAACATAAAACTTCTTGTCATAGGATGAATATTTCTTCTTTGCTTCATTTATTTTTTCACTGAAGTATGCAATTGGTTTCTGATCTTGACTCAAAACTACTCCAATCGCAATTCCACTAGCATCAGTTTCAACCTAGAAAACTTTCTCAAAATTTGGTAAAGCTAGAACTGGTTTTTCAATAATTTTTCTCTTCAGAAATTTAAAGTTTTGGTCTACTGCTTATGTCCATTTGAATGGCTGCTTATTTTTTCTAATTTTTTCAATAATGGGTGCAAAAATCTGACTAAAACTTTGAATAAATTTTCTGTAGAAACTTGCAAGACCATGGAAACTTCTTACCTCAAATATGCTTCTAGGAGTTGGCCAATTCACGATTGTTTGTATTTTCTCCAGATCCATTTTCAACCCTTCCTTAGAGATTAAAAATCCCAAATAAATTAGTTCTTCCTTCATAAAGATGTACTTCTTCAAATTTATTAGCAGTTTTTCTTTTTGCAAAGTTTTTATAACTAATTTAAGGTGTTCTAGGTGCTCCTCTTTACTTCAACCGAAAATGAGAATATCATCAAGATAAACAATTACAAACTTGCCTGCATATTCCTGCAAAACTTCATCCATTAACCTCATGAAGGTACTGGGTGCATTAATAAGCCCAAAATGCATTACTAACCATTCATACAAACCACTGTTTGTTTTGAATGTGGTTTTCCTCTCATCCCCTTCTCGAATCCTTATCTGATGATATCCACTCTTCAAATCTATCTTAGAAAAATAATTCGACCCACTCAAAAAATCCATTAAATCATCCATTCATGGTAAAGGAAAACGATACTTGATGGTGATTTATTTATGGCTCTAGAATTTGTGCACATGTGCCATTCACCTCCTTTCTTTGAATTGAGTATTGTTGGTACAGAACATAGACTGTGGCTTTCTCTGATTAACCCTTTATTCACTAATTCTTGCACTTTTCTTCCCACTTCGGCATTTTACTGTGGCGTTAACCTGTAGGTTGCTTTATTCGGGAAAATAGCTCCAGGTATTTGATCAATGTGGTGACTAATACTCCTGATGGGTGGTAACTCGTTTGGAAACTCATCCACAATAATATCAGTAAAATAATTCAACAGATTTCGAATTTATTTAGGTAAATATTATAAATTTGTAGAATTCAAAATTACCTTGGGTCTCCCTACAATAGAAAAATGCATCTCCCAACCTTTCTCGACTTCTTGCAATAGGGTTTTTCCACTCATCAACATAACGCTGTTTCTAGGCGCCTCTTCATCAGCTTCAGCTTTCAATGGCAGCAGCGTATGCTTGTTCCCATATTTCTCAAGAGTATAAGTGTTTCTTCTACCATCATCTATGGATTTCCAATCAAACTGCGAAGGCCTTCTTAACAATATGTGACATACATCCATTGACATTACATCACATAAAATAACATCCTTATAAGTACCAATCCGGATTTCGACTTTACATTTTTCAGTTACAATAATTTGATGGCCTTTTTGGAGCCACAATACTTTATAAGGAGTGGGGTGTACTATCTTCTCTAACTTCAATTTTTCCACCATTTCTGTAGAAAACAAGGTTATCAGTACTTCCGCTATCAATTACCAATTTGCAGCACTTACCTTTTGACTTACACATAGTTCTGAACAGATTCTTCCTCTGAGCTGGTTCTTTTGATTCCTTAGTTGCTTTAAGTAATATCCTTTTCAACAACAAGGATTCTCTGGATTCAGGTGGTTCCTCTTTGGCTGGAGTCTGAGGAATTTCTTCTTTTGTTTCAACAAAATTCACATTTCATTAGGTTGTTGGTCTATTGTGAGGACAATCCCATGACACATGTCCCCACTCACCACATGTAAAGCATCGAATATCTCTTCCTTGGTCTCTACCTCTGGGTACAAACCTTCCACGACCAGAGTCTCCTCTCTGTGGTGATCTATTACTCGAACTCCTTGCTTCATTTCGGGAGTGTTGAAATATGCACTTAAATGTTCCTCTTCCTTTTGCCGGACTCTTGCCTCTATTCCTATGATTTTGTTTGCGCAACATTTTCTCCTCTTCCCTCAAAGCTTCTTGATAGACATCCTCAATCATCTTCAAATTTAATAAGTTGATTTCATCTTGTATTTCATATCTTAAACCATTTACATATCTAGCTACATTTTCTATGTCATCTTCAACATGTCTCGCTCTAATACGCAGCTTATAAAATTCTTCAATATATTCTTTGATAGTCATCCCTTTTTTCTTTAAGTTTTGCAATTGTCTAAAAATATTTAATTGATAATATTTCGACATGAATTTACATTTCAGTTTACTGACCATCTTATCCCATTGCTTGATTTTGGGTTTCCCTTTTCGTTCTCTAGACAACAACAATTCATCCCACCACAGGGTTTCTTGACCCTTCAATGTCGTGGCTGCAAACTTCACTTTCTTTTTGTCATCGACTTCTTCATAGTTGAAATATTTGTCTAACTAATTGATCCAGTCCATTAGTACTTCCACACTAAGATTTCCATTGTATAAAGGTACTTCTACCTTTGGTCTGCTACTGGCCTTTTCTAGCATCTTCATAACTTTCGTTGTCTCGCTTTCTTTCTCTATTTCTTCTTCAGTAGTTTCTTCTTCATCTGCATGGGAAATTCCATCATCGGTTTCCCTCATTTGAGTAGTTTCTATTGTGGCCATCCTTGTACGCAAGTGCTGGATATTTTCAAGCAGAACTACTTTTTCTATAGGTCTTCCTCGACCTATTCCAGCTCCCCTTCTAGGCGGCTTTTTCTGCAATTCTCAAGAACAACTCAATGGCTCTGATACTGAAAAATTGATGTCGAAAAACAAATTCCCACATTAATGTTTAGTATATCATCAAAAAATACTGTAGATTAGTATATCATCAAAAAAATACTGGCACAAATTTTCTAAGGAAGGGTTTGAAAATGGAATTCATCAACCCTTGAAATGTAGAAGGTGCATTGGTAAGGAAAAAAGGCATGACCAAAAATTCATAATGACCGTCATGAATTCGAAATGTTGTTTTCAGAATATCTTTAGTCTTCATTCTAATTTGATGATATCTTGAACGAAGATCCAACTTAGTAAAATAAATTTCTCCATGTAATTTGTTATCACAAAATTATACATGATAAGCTACCAATCAAATCAATCTTGTGTAACTATTTCAAACCAATCTTTTGATTGAGGCTTAGCCTCCTCAACCTGAGAGGGCTCTCTAAAAGGTTAATGATTTTTCATAGAAATATAGATGGCTAACTCTATGTGGGGTAATAATAAAATAAATGATAGAAAATGGTTGTAAATCACATTAGCAAGTGCACATTGGGCTTATGGAGTCATAATAGCTTCAATAAAACCAAAAAATATACTTAGCATGGAATTCAAGGCATATCAGAGTTCTAGTCCAGAGATACACATGTGAAACTGTAAAGCACATAGTTAGTTTGTCTATGAAGGAAGTCAGAGCATCAATGATGAATTCTGAGTAACATAAGAAAATACCACTGCAATAGAATAGTAAAAATATTCCATTAGAAAAAAATCACACTAGAACTCCTTATTAATCTTGAGTTGGCTAAGTAGAAAACCCTGTATTAAACTGAAAACAATCACTTATAATAAACACAATATTTTTGCTAAAAAATGTCCAACCCTTAGAATTTCAACTTTTTC
Organism: Pinus albicaulis; assembly: GCA_034641835.2. Classification (NCBI taxonomy): domain Eukaryota; kingdom Viridiplantae; phylum Streptophyta; class Pinopsida; order Pinales; family Pinaceae; genus Pinus; species Pinus albicaulis. The sequence goes on along the minus strand of CM076571.1, from coordinate 368,419,707 downwards.
ATCTTTATAGATCTTTTAAAATCATAGGATAACCTTATCCTCATCTAGATACATCTAATTCCTACTTTTTGACACCTTTCCTAATCACGAGACATGTTATTTATTACAAAATGACAGTTGCAAACCTAATGAACAGTCCTATTACAAATAGGACTCAAATCATTAACTCTACTCATAACAACCTTATCTAAAATATATTACATCATTTTCCAATTGAATTCCCATGAAAATAATTTTCCAATTCAATTCCCATGAGTTCAAATCTAGATGATAAGCTCCAGCACTTTATGACCTGAATGTTGATCTCCATTAAACTAGGAAACTGTCCCCTGTTTTCTAGGCATGGGATTCTTTGTTTCCTTGAGACACTTTAACCATCATGAATCCATCACTTCGGGGTTATTTTATGTTAGGAACTGAAGTAACACCTGTCAAAAAACTTCACCAAGTCCCAGCTATTCAAAACCACCATTAGACTGTCCAAAATAGCAGAAGTAAAACTATGCTACGAAAACAACACAGTTTCGTAGAGCTTTTCATAACGCAGTATTTTAGCCCTTTTTTCCTAAAAATTTTGGTTTCATTCTAACATATTTGTCTTCATTATCAATTAACACAACTCCCCTATAATATTTAGGTCATAATCCATAGTTTTTCCCTTCAAAAAGCTATAAGAAAGGGTGAAAAAAGCTGCTACAACAGTTTCGTAGCACTTTTCGTAACATAATTTAATTCATCAATTTATCCCACTAACTAATTCATTTGAAGAAATGGAGAGAGGTTTTTTTATTTAGTTCTGTTAGGAAGAAAAACCACTTTCATTTTTCCCAAATTCGTTTTCAGTTGCTCAGACACCTCCTTGGATGTTTACTGGTAAAAACCAAAAACATAATTTTTGCTTCATGACTTTCAGCAGTTTCGTAGCACTTTCTGCCCTTTTTACACTGTTTGTGCTATGAAACTAATGAGTGAGAATTTTTGTTCATATTTCTTCAAAATTAAAACCAAAATTGTGCCAAAAATTCAGAATACCACTGATTTCATCAAAACAAACAACCATATGAACTAAAAACACAATTTTCATGAGGTTTATTCTTCATTTTCCATTTGATTTTGCCTTTTGACTTTTCGATAATTTTTTATTCTGCACCTTTTTTTTTAGTTCATCCTGAGTCAACTTTAGCTGTAGTTACAAATCCCCCACTTGATCTCTTAGTCTTCTATTACCGGCTCTCAAGTGGTTATTGATTACTCTAAAAAATTTAGCTTCTTTGATACCTGGCACTGTCCATGTGAAAAATTGTTCTGCACCACTTGGAATCTCATACCTAGAAATATTTTGGCCTTCCCATACTGCCTTCAACATATTGAACTCTATTTTTTCGATGCTGTGCTTTCTGGCCCTTTTTGTCATTATTACAATCTCTTGGTTTTCTAGCTTCAATCTCTCCTCAAGCAATTGACACTCTGTCATGTGTTCCTTTCCCTTCATTGTCTTATTGACTGCATGCTCCACTATTGGTGATGAGATATCAACCACCTCTTCAGGGATTTTGGTTGTTTCAATAGTTACTTGGACCTCTTTACTACCTTCTTGGAGTTTATTTTCATGCCTAGTTAAAGGTTTCCTTGCTTGGAAAATAAAGGCTGCATTTTCACCCTCAAATTCAAGTTTTTTAGCTGATTTAACTCTTTTTTATTTGTGTTCATCCACTCCAATGAAATGAGCTTGCACAATGGGTGATTCCTCTATATCAATTGCATGAAGGATGTCATCTAAATTTCCTTTTATCACTAGGCTATCTTCTGTACCTGAAAACATTGTTTTTCCTTTTGATGTTGCTTCTTGGCTTCTTGTCACTCTCTAGATTTCTTGCTTACTGGCTACTTGTTTTTGTTTTGCCTCTTTTGAAAATTTCTAACCTTTTTTTGTCAGGTGATGGAGTTTTTGCAACAAGCACCTATGTCCTCTCTACTCTTTTCTCAACCTGTTTTCTTGGTTTCAACTTTACAAACCTCTTTGCTTTTGCAATCACAGGCTGACTAGACTCTGCTGGTGGTGGTGAAGGAGTCTTTTTAGCTTTAGGGTTTCTAGCTAGGGTTAGGGTTTCCATTTAAAATCCACTCATAAAAAAAAATGAAGACCAATCCCTGCTTATTATCTCAATCTCATTCAAAACCAATAACTTTATCAAACCATGGTGATACAGAGAGGTTTCACACCCATCAGACTTAGCTTGTACTTTATCAGACATTTTGGCAAGGCTCCTATGTAAGTAAAAGGACAAGGCTAATGATATCCTACCTGTGAAATGCAACAGAAGCTTGAAATGATAATTATAAACTTCATAGTAGCTGCCTTCACATGTAAAGTATCTTTGATGCAGATCCTAGGTATTGCATTATTCAAGTCCATATCTACATATTGAGGTTTCATGAATTCCTTGCATGGTTCCATGTAAAAATTAAAACCTTTAAACCAAGGCTCCTGCCCCCTTGGTATCTCTATCACAGAAGCAATGATCTTAGGTGTGACTGGCACATTTGACATCCCAATTTTGGTATTTGTTCCATTGAAGTGTAAAGCAAACTCTTTATGCACCTGAGTGTGGCAACCCTGCATCTTTTCACAAAATCTAAGACAGCTTGCTTTGCTAAAAACCTCCATCACTATTTGATCCTCAAAAATAACATTTACATTCTCAGGTTCATATCTTAGACAATTTCCCCCTCTGTGGACCTTCTTCTCCTCTGCCATGCTTCCCTTGTAAAAAACCTGTCATCTTCTCTGGAATAAGTAAAGCAACCTCGCTTGATAACATAGAACAGCCTCACTTGAGAAAAAGGAACAACCTCACTTGATTATAGTGAAGATAGCCTTGGTATAGAACAACCACAAGCTTAACTTTAGTGTTTCAGAGCTTAAAAGGTTGTGTGGAGGAAAATGAAAACTAGAATGACTGAATTAGGCAAGATTTTCGAATTTGAAATCTCATATTAAAACTGAATGATGCCCCTATCATGATGATGATGACTGTGATATGCGTAAGTACTTTGAATATGACCTCTAACTGACTCACTATACCCTTGTCCTATCATTTATTAACAGATTTCTGACAATTTCTGGCTTACTTGACATGACAGTTAAGAAACCGTGCTTTTGTAGCACACACAGTGTATTTTCACAATTTTCGCTATGAAATTAGCAGTTCTTTTGTAGCGCAAAACCTTTTTTTGAACTAACAGAGCTACGAAATAGAGGATTCTTATCTAATTGTAAAAATTTAACCCAAAACTTAATGGAATGACCTCTAAATGAAAAATGTAAATATTTGATCATGGAATGGACCTCTAAGGACTTTACTTGAAATCAAATGATGGTCTTTAAACCTATAAAAACTATGACCTACCCTTAACCAAAACTTAATATGACTTTCAGACCAATTTGAGACCATGAGAAAAAACAGAGTTGAAATACAGTGTTATTTTAAAAATTTTTGGGTGATAACAGTGGCTCCACTTGGGATAGTGTGCCCTTGTGGTACATTAAGAACCAATAGTTCCATTGCTATCCATCTTCTTGGAAATAAAAATTCTGAAATTTATGAAAAATTTGCCAAGCTCTTATGGCCTTCTGCTCGAGCTCAAGCTTGATGATTACTGCTGAAAAACCAACTTTGCACCTACTGAAAAGATGCTCAGTCAACTTTGAGCTTATTCACACACTCCTACATACCCTAACAATTGTAATCTCCATTTTTAACTCAAGGAACATGAAACTTCTAATGAAGCCAGTCATTGATTTGATCTGACACTTGAATCTCTTGATTGTGCTTCAACCAAAAGTAAACATGATTCTGAAATGACCAAGGCAACAAGAGATGTAACTGATATTCATAATAAAAATATAACTGGAAATCTGGACTGTAGAACCTCTCCATGTAGTCAACTATAGGATCAAAGAAAACATGATCTATTTTATGTTTCTCATGACATTTTTTAGCTTTGGAAAACTCATCCATACTTTGATCAACCACATAAGATTTCAGTTGTGTACTCTCAAACTACTGTTCAAACTGATTTTCAAAAATAGTATATTCTTCCTCAATCTCAAAAGAAAAAGGAAGAAACACCTTCTCTTTGTGTTCTAGCATGGAAATATTTTGAAAAGACTGATCTTGATCTTGAAGCCTATAAGATTGAATTTTATTCTCTAAAACTTTAATGTCCTTTTCAATGTTCTTAGTAACTTCATCCACAAACTGAATGCTATCTTCTGACTTGTACTCAAATGATTTTATATTATAATACAAGGATAAAGAAAAAATTTCACCCACTTCTTCATTAATGTAATCATCATTTGATATAAAGTGATAGAATAAATGACATGAAGAATCAACGTTTTCCTGTACCTGTGAATTGTAGCAAGCATTTTCCAATATTTCCTCTTGTTGTTTGAAATGATTCTCATACTCCCAATGATCAAAAGACTGATCAGTCTAATGCAAATTTTCATCAGACTCAGAGGATGTATCATAATTTTCATAAATAAACTCCTGCTGGGTTTCATTTTCATCCAAGGAAGAGGCTATCCTTTCTTCTTGGTGATGAAAGGGATTTTCATGAAGAGCTTCTAAAATTTCTTCATCCACAAACGCATCATCTTCATAAAAATTCACTAAATATTCAATAAAAGTCACAGAGTGTTTACAATAGTCTTTGACCAGCAATAAGGATGGATGACACTCTTTATACATCTCATAAAATGCAACATGGAAATCAACAAGAGAATATAATTAACCATTTGGCAAGCTTTCATACCAAGACCATGCTTTTCCTTCTAAAGTGACCATAAAAATATTCAGAAGACAATCCTCAGGGAACTAAACCTTAAGAATGTGTACATGCATATGGAATCTAACCAAATGAAGAGCAACATTGTCTTTATTTTCATCTTTGAATATAGGAACATCAGTTAACCATTCAACATCTGGCATAGGATTTGGAAAACTAGGGATGTGAGACTGATTCATAGGGCCATACCTAACATCTATATTGCAATGGAACTCATTCTGAAACTTCATCAAGCTACTGATCTTCAAGAAGTGGAGTCACCTTCCAATTAATTATTTGATGTGTGGAGTCGCCAAGGTAGATGCAGCCTCGAAAAATCTCCTGAGCTCCTACTACCTTCAGAAGTTCAACTTCAAAATCTCGGGAAAGTATAATCTTTAGACTCCCAAAAGATGCACCAAAATTTTATCGCAAAATCAGACCTGATAGGCTTCCAATCAAATCAATCTTATGTAACTGTTTCAAACCAATATTTTGATTGAGGCTTAGCCTCCTCAAACTAAGAGGGCTCTCTCAAGGGTTAATGATTTTTGATAGAAATATAGATGACTAACTATATGTGGGGTATTAAGTAGATAAATGATAGAAAATGGTTGTAAATCACATTAGAAAGTGAAAATTGGGCTTATGGAGTCATAATAGCTTCAGTAAAACCAAACAATCTACTTAGCATGGAAATCAAGGCATATCACAGTTCTAGTCCAAAGATACACATGTGAAACTGTAAAACACACAATCAATTTGTCTATGAAGGAAGTCGGAGAATCAATGATGAATTCTGAGTAACCTAAGAAAACACCACTATAATATAATAGTAAAAATATTCCATTAGAACAAAAGCACACTAGAACTCCTTATGAATCTTGAGTTGTCTAAGTAGAAAACTTTGTATTAAACTGAAAACAGTCACTTACAATAAACACAATATTTTTGCTAAAAAATGTCCAACCCTTAGAATTTTTACTTCTTCATCTTAATATATCATTTTCAATCATAGGATAACCTTATCCTCATCTAGATACATCAAATTTCTACTTTTTGACACCTTGCCTAATCATGAGACATGCTATTTATTACAAAATGACAGCTGCAAACCTAATGAACAATCCTATTACAATTAGGGCTCAAACTCATTAAATATACTCATAAAAACCTTATCTAAAATATATTACATAATTTTCCAATTTAATTCCCATGAGGTCGAATCCAGATGATAAGCTCCAACACTTTATGACCTCAATGTTGATCTCCAATAAACTAGGAAACTGTCCCCCGTTTTCTAGGCATAGGATTCTTTATTTTCTTGAGACACTTTAACCATTATGAATCCATAACTTTGAGGTTATTTGATGTTAGGAAATGAATTAAAACCTTTAAAACAACTTCAACAAGTCCCAGTTGTCCAAAACCACCACTAAACTGTCCAAAATAGCAGAAGTAAACCTGTGCTACGAAAACAACACAGTTTTGTAGCGCTTTTTGTAGCGCAGTCTTTTAACCATTTTCCTTAAAAAATTTGGTTTCTTTCTTCCATATTTGTCTTCATTATAAATTCACACAAATCCCCTATCAGCTTTAGGTCATAATCCACAGTTTTTCCTTTCAACAATCTATAAGAAAGGGTGAAAACGCTGTTATAGCAATTTCATAGTGCTTTGCGTAGCACATATTAATTCATCAATTTCTCACACCGCCTAATGAATTTGAAGAAACTGAGAGAGGTTTTCGTAGCTAGTTATGTTAGGAAGAAAAACCTCTTTCAATTTTCCCAAATTAATTTTAACTGGCTCAGAAACCTCCTTGGAAGATGACTAGTAAAAACCAGAAAACATATTTTTTGCTTTATGACTTTCAGCAGTTTCGTAGCACTTTCTGCCCTTTTTACACTATTTGCGCTACGAAAATATCGAGTGAGTATCTTTTTTTGGATTTATTCAAAATTAAAACCAAAATTGTGCCAAAAATTCAGAATACCACTGGTTTCATAAAAAAAAATAGCCATATGAAATAGAAACACAATTTTCATGAGGTTTATTCTTCATTTCCCATTTGATTTTCCCTTTCAACTTTTCAATAATTTGTCATTTTGCACCTTTTTTTTAGTTCATACTAAGTCATTTTCAGCTGCAGCTCCAAATCCCCCACTTTATCTCTTATTCTTCTTTTACTGGCTCTCAAGTGGTTATTGATTACTCTAACAAATTTAGCTTCTTTGATAGCTGGCACTGTCCATGTGAAAAACTGTTCTGCACCACTTGGAATCTCAGACCTAGAAATAGTTTGGACTTCCCATACTGCCTTCAACCTCTTGAACTTTGTTGTTTTGATGCTATGATTTCTGGCCCTTTTTCTCACTATTTCAATCTCTTGGTTTGATAGCTTCAATCTCTCCTCAAGTAATTGACACTCTGTCATGTGTTCCTTTCCCTTCATTGTCTTGCTAGATGCATGCTCCACTATTGGTGATAAGAAATCAACCACCTCTTCAGGGATTTTGGATGTTTCAACAGTTACTTGGACCTCTTTACTACCTTCTTAGAGTTTCTTTTCATGCCTATTTAAAGGTTTCCTTGCTTGGAAAATAAAGGCTGCATTTTCACCCTCAAATTCAAGTTTTTTAGCTGATTTAACTCTTTTCTATTTGTGTTCATCCACTCCAATGAAACAAGCTTTCACAATGGGTGATTGCTCTATATAAATTGCATGAAGGATGTCATCTAAATTTCCTTTTATCACTGGGCTATCTTCTATACCTAAAACCACTATTTTTCCTTTTGATGCTGCTGCTTGGCTTCTTGTCACTCTCTGGATTTCCTGCTTACTGGCTACTTTTTCTTTTTTTTCCTCTTTGAAACTTTCTAACCTCTGTTTTTCAAGTGAAGGACTTTCTACAACAAACACATGTGTCCTTTTTTCTCTTTTCTCAACCTGTTTTCTTGGTTTAAACTTTACAAACCTCTTTTATTTTGCAATCACAGGCTGACTAGACTCTGCTGGTGGTGGTGAAGGAGTATTTTTAATTTTAGGGTTTCTAGCTGGGGTTAGGGTTTCCATGTCAAATTCACTCATAAAAAAAAGGAATTCCAATCCCTGCTTAGTTTCTCAAGCTCATTCAAAACCAATAACTTTATCAAACCATGGTGAAATAGAGAGGTTTCACACCCATCAGACTTAGCTTGTAGTTTATCATACATTGTGGCAAGGCTACTATGTAAGTAAAAGGGAAAGTCTAATGATATCCTACCTGTGAAATGAAACAGCAACTTGAAATCATAAGTATAAATTTTATGGTACCTTCCTTCACATGTAAAGTATTTTTGAATGTTGAAAAACAACTTGGCATAGGTATCTTTGATGCAGCTCCTAGGTATTGCATTATTCAGGGCCATATATGCATATTCATTTTTCATGAATTCCTTGCATGGTTCCATGTCAAACTTAAAATATTTAAACCAAGTCTCTTGCCCCCTTGTTATCTCTGTCACAGAAGAAATGATATTAGGTGTGACTAGCACATTTAACATCCAAATTTTGGTATTTGTTCCACTAAAGTGTAAAGCAAACTCTTTAGACACGTGAGTGTGGCAACCCTGCATATTTTCACAAAATATAAAATAGCCTGATTTGCTAAAAACCTCCATCACTGTTTGATCCTCAACAATAGCATTTACATTCTTAGGTTCATATCTTAGACAATGTCCCCCTTTGTGGACCTTCTTCTCCTCTGCCATGCTTCCTTTTTAAAAAACTTGCCAGCTTCTCTGAAATCAGTAAAACAACCTCTCTTGATTATGAATGAAAAACCTCGCTTGATAACATAGAACAAACTCATTTGAGAAAAAGGAACAACCTCACTTGATTATAGTGAAGAGAGCCTTGGTATGGAAGAACCACATGCTTAACTTTACTGTTTTAGAGCTAAAAAGGTTGTGTGGAGGCAATTGAAAACTGGAATGAATGAATTAGGCAAGATTTTCGAATTTGAAATCTCATCTTACAACTGAATGATGCCCCTACCATGATGATGATGACTGTGAGATGCGTAATTAATTTGAATATGACCTCTAACTGACCCACCATACCCTTGTCCTATCATTACTTAATGGATTTCTGACAATTTTTGGCTTACTTGACATGAGAGTTAAGAAACCGCACTTTCATAGTGCACACAGTGTATTTTTCGCAATTTGTGCTACGAAATTAGTAGCGCTTTCGTAGCTCAAAACCTATTTTTTGAACTAACAATGCTACGAGATAGAGGATTCTTGGCTAATTGTAGAAATTTAGCCTGAAACTTAATGGAATTACCTCTAAATGAAAAATGTAAATATTTGATCATGGAATGGACCTCTAAGAACTTTACTTGAAATCAAATGATGGTATTTAAACCTATAAAAACTATGACCTACCCTTAACCAAAACTTAATATGAATTTCAGACCTATTTGAGACCATGATCAAAAATAGAGTTGACATACAATGTTATTTTGAAAATTTTTTGGGTGATAACATAATTCATCCCATAATTAATCAATCACAGGAATGGGAAATTTATATTTAATAGTGAGCTTATTGATCTCCCTATAATCCGGACACATGCACCATTATCCATCCTTATTGTGCACCAATACTACTGGAGCAGTGAAATAACTTTGACTAGGTTGAAATATACCAACCTCTAACATTTCTGCAATAATATGTTCAATTTCGCTATTTTGGACATAAGGATATCTATCAGGCCTGATGTTTGGAGGAACACTTCCTGGAATCAAATGAATAGCATGATCATGATCACGAATAGGTGGGAGTCCTTTGGGACTTTCAAACACCTTGGAATGATTGTCCAAGACTTTTTGGAGATCTCGAGAAATATATTATTTTGATGTTGGAACTTCTAGTGAGCATAATTGTGAGATTACGCCTCATTTTTATTTATTCAGAAGATTTTTCATGACATTAGAGCTTATTATATTTCCTGGTTTCCCTGTGATACCCAAGAATTCGACTTCCTTTCCTTTCGAAAAAAAATTGAAGAAAAGTTCTTGAAAATTAAAAGCTACAGTCCCCAAATATTGTAAGCATTGTACTCCTAGTACAACATCAACACTGCCCATTGGAATGGAAAGCATTGGACTATTCAATACATATTCCCCCATGGTTATCTTGATATTATGACATTTTCTAGATTAATTTATAGTTCCTCCATTTGCAATCATCACTTGACATTATGGTACTGGGTATAAGAAACAATTCAATTCCTTGGCTACCTTACAATGAATAAAATTATGGGTACTACCTTGTTGGAACGAGGTCTCCTAAAAAGCTACAAAATTGGTCCATTTTGAAAATGTTTTATTATATTTATTCTTGCGCAGGGGTTTTGGGGCGGGTCAAAGCCTTGAAAGCATTGTAATCGGTGAAAGGGTAAACTAGGGGTCCGAAAACCATGGGTTGCGGACCATAGGAATGTCTAGGCTAGATTGTTATAAATAGAGATGCATTTTGTATTGTAAAGGATAAGAAATGATGAGCTATTGATGTGATCTATTGTCTAAGCTATCTGTTTGGGTTTTGGGGAATAGACTCCTGTTGGCTGTGTGCATGGAGATCCAAGTTTAGCTGTGTACGGACCCTGCTGCTGTGTGTGCAAGTTGGGAAGGGAATTGTAAGGAAGAATTGATGAATGAATGAATGTGAAATATTGTTAGAGAACTAAATATGTGAGTATGTTTGCATGAATTGCTGATAATTGCTGTGTTGTGCAATTTCTGTCTTTTAGCTGTGAAGATCTGTATAACTGAATTCTTGGATCTAGATCTATTCCGCTTTGTTTATGTAATGCTATGTTAATGTTATAAAAAGAATATAACTATATATCTAGTGCACGTGGATGCGAATAGAGCTTAATTAAGTCTGCGCAGAACAAGGTAATTTGGGAATTACAAGATCTAGCACAACTCTGCCTGCCTTACCCTTCCTTTCTTAGGGTGCAGAAACCTAGTTCCAGCACCCACCCATACTAATTCGGCTGAGACTTTGACCTGCGCAAGTAGGTCACCGCCTAAAGGGCCAGTAGTATAGGGGTTTGTTGGAAAACCTTGCACACCGAACCTGGGTCAGGACCCCTCAAGCCAACAAATGGTTCCGTTGTCGGGACCTAAAGAAGTATGAGAGAGGAATCGGGTAATGATAAGAGAATAATGGAAGCCTGAAAGAAAAGAGATCGAAGACTGGCTCGAAAGATAGATCTAGGAGTTCACAGTAACAGAAAATCACAGTGAAACGTTAACGTCGGAAAGGTGGAAAAATAGGTATGTTCTTACTGAAAGCTATGAAATATTCTTTGTTACCTTTGTGATTGAACTCTAGGAGTGGCTGCCCATACTAGTGGAATTCTAGAACTGCTAGAAGGATGAGCGAGTCACTCAGTGGACCCCAGAGCTGCTTGAGCAACTGGAAAAAATTGATAATACCATCACATGCACAGTGGATCACTGGGTGGATAGTGTGCTAGAGGATTTGTGACAGAATTTTCCATTGATCAGTTTGTATCATACTCTGAGGCCGAATGAAGATTATTCAAAGGGTTCCAGGGAAAATTTCTGAGAACATTACCATTGCTGATCAAGAAATTACTATGCGAAAAGAGCGCTTTGTGTAGTCATACTAACTGAATGACCTCGGATCTAGACGGGAGTGCGATGCGCAGTGGTAAATACTATCAAACCAACCTGGATGGAGGGAGATCCACCTATAATCTGTTACAATAACCAACTATGCAAGATCCCCTAGCTACATCGTCACCCAGGCCACAGAAAGGTAAAAATTCACCCATACCACCACCCCCCCCCGAGACAGTGATATGGCTGCGCACCTGAAACTATCTACCTTCAAGGGGGTAGGAGACGAGGATATGGACCAGTTTTGGTTCATTGCAGACTCTGTCTAGATTGCACAGAATGTGGAAAGTGACATGATAAAAAGGGCGCAGCTGTCGCTGGCCTTTGAAGACAGGGCCCTGGACTGGTATATGTGCTACATTTCCCAGAATGGAAGCACATCCATTCAAGATATCAAGGACACTTTGAAACAAAAATTACGAAAGCCAAAATCTTATTCCTAGCTGGTAGCAGAAGTGAAGGACTTTAAACAAGGTGTGTCTGAATTAGTATGGGAGGCTGATCAGTGATTAAAGAAGAAAATCACTGAAGGAGGCTTCGAATCTGATGATAGACAACATATGGAATGGTTCATCGCTATGTTGTTACCTCACTTGTGCACACCAATGAGTCATCAAACCTTCAAGTTGTTAGGGTCCCGTGATTTGGCCGATTGGTGAGCCAAATGATGATGTAACATCAAACCAAGCTTTGGAGCATGAGGACCTAGCCTTCCTGGACTCAGAGAGGGCTCTCTCTATATGTGTAAAAGATATCGGTGTGTTTGCTTATGGTTTTATGATATTAGGCTAGTTATGAAGTATGTTTTTAGTTTTTAGTTTTTAAGTTTGTGAGGGATAACACTGATCAAAGATATAAACTGGATAACAAGATGTAGATAAACTGGGCTATGGGGTCAAAAAGGTCAAGGAAGCAATCAGATAATGATGTAAGGCTGCTGTAGGGCCGATTTGATTCAAGGTAGAAAGGATCTTTGGGAAAAATGGAGTAAATGAACATCAAGTTTGTGAAAGACGAGGGATTTGAAGTATAACTAGTTGATAGCAGACATAAACATGTTATAGCAAGCCATTAATCATGCTAGATGTAACTATGAGCTAATTAATACATAGAAATCAAACATTCCAGCCATACATAGAAGTATAAGACCCTCTAACTTTGGGAAATGGCTATCAGACTTTGGGGAAAACACATAAGAAGGACTAACAACTCAAAATACTATGCCGGAACACCTAAGCACAGTCTTTAAGTTATTGGGCACTTTGACAAGCAAGCTTTCATATTTTTAGGCAAAGGGCTAGATCGGGACTAGGCCTCCTTGGTTCAGCAAGATGATAAACTAATCAGTCAAAGAGATAGTTTCATGGACAGAACTATGGACAGTTTATAGGTAAGCAGGGAACACCATAAATCCTACTCAACATACATAGAACTTGTAAATAAAACTAGCAACAATACCTTAAGTTACTAAAGAGCAGTTAAGAATTCTTTAGTATGACTAAGGAAGAAGAAAACATAAAGCTATGAAGATTCAGGAATTTTGAGGTGCCTCCATGGGCATATCTCAAACTTAATCTCTACTGATATATAGCAGCAAGAAGCATGTATCATGAATGAAAACTAGAAGACAACAACAAAGAAAGAAACACTATACCATTCTACCATGTCATGGAATCCATCAACAATCCTTCATCATTCATCAAAAGCATCCAAGAGGCAGTCCAAAAATAATAACACAAGTATGTTCTTCAAAGCTCATATGACCAATATATTGATTCTTTTCTCAAGTTTAGCCTTGTTTTACAATGAAGCCTTGTGGAATAAATAGGCTTGAGTGAGGAAAACCTCATGGAGCAACCAGCTATCCCATTGGCCTAATCAAAATATCTAAACTTGTCCTTGAGGCTTTACAAAGCCCAAGGCACAAAATATCCCATAAAATATCTAAAAAAATGCTAAAAATGGAAATTATATTGACTTTGCACCATTTTCCAAGTGTAAAAATAGCTAAACGCACATTTGGAAAAAGCAGATTTTTGAGGTTCAAAAATTGCAAAAATACTTCAAATTTATATCAGAAAAAGGTCCCCTGACTTTCTAGAGACAAATGGCAGCCTTCCCGGTGTCGAAATGAGGCTCATGATAGTTCGTTGGAAAGCTTTCTGTGTCTACTTTCCAGCGCAACTGAAATCACCTCAATATGATGCGTGGAAGTCCAAAACTATACCTGTGTGTAAAAAGCCAGGAAATAGCAGACTGCTGATATGACGGGAAGAATGTGCAAAAAGTGAGCATTTTTCGCCAATTTGAGGGGGCGAATGATCTTCGAATGCTTTGAAAATTGCTGGGGACCTGCTCATAGAATTATGGCATCAACTGGTATCATCCTTCTCCCTTGAAAAATCTTCAAACTGAAATGGCGAAATTATGAGTTTTCGACCAAAAACCCAAAAAATGCCAAAAACAAAAAGTTGCCGAAATGGGCCCAAAATTTGCATGCATGACCCTCAGGGGTCCCTAGCAATATGATCCGAAGCTGAGGCCAAAATATCAAGGGCTGATATGCTTTTTTCCTCTTTCCGTGCCGGGCGCTTCCCCTTTGCCTTTTTCAATCTCTCTTGGGCTTCCTTTAGTTTGCGCCGGGCAAACTGATTTAACTTTCGAAAGTGTTGTGCCCTCTTTCTTTGTAGCTCTAGATCTCTGTTCGCCCTCTCAAGCTTCGTTTCCAAGTGTTTGTTAGCTCTTTCAAGCCATGCCTCTTTGTTTTCTTCAATTTCCTGCTCAAGGAGTGCAATGAGAGGAAAGTCTTGGAGATGGGCTTGTTCTTCTGCTTTCTGCTTTTCCAAGGCTCTTTTAAGCCCTATGGTCCTAGGCCTATTCCACCTAGGCTGGTCTTCCTCTTCTTCCTCATCAAAATCACCAATGAGTTCTTCTATCCTTGCTTGCGCCTTAGCTGCCTCATTCTTATATTTGATAGCTCGTGCTTCATGGACAGCTGTGTGAACATTCATCTATTTTTTTTGGATCTCTAAGAAGTGGTTGAAGTTCCTTGCTCTTTGAAGATCCTCCTCTAATGCCTCAATTTGCCCCTCTTTATGAATTAGGAGGTTTTCAAGAAGGCGGGCCTCATTATCACTGTCATCGCTTTGAATTGGAATGACAGCTAATGTATCTCCATGCTTGGTACTTTCTCCAACTTTTCTTTTCCCTTTGAAGGCCAATCTTGCGCTTTTCCTCCTTGGCATGCTAGTAGGTGTCCTTTTGGGCGGTTTCCTTTTGCTAGGAACAACCTTTGTCACTATTAGGGTGGCAACCTTAGACCCTCTCTTCCTTGCTGTGCTAAGCTTTGTTCTTTTTGGAGGAGGAGACATAACTGATTTACCCTTGACATCTTCCTGAACTTGCTGCTCTTCTTGAGGCTGTTGGATGTCTTCTTCTTGTTGTTCACTTTGCTGCCCCTGTTCGCCAACATTAGCTTGCTGTTCTTCATCAATGCCTTGTTCATTTGGTGCTTCAAACTGCTGCCCTTCTTCGCCAAAATCAAGCTGCTACTGTGCTTGGATGTCCTGCTCTTTTTGTGGCTCAAGATATGGCTCAATTTCCTGCCCAAGCTGCTGCTCTTGTCTTTCCATATCAAGTTGATGTTCTTCATCTTGTACTTGCTGACCTTCACCTTCTATTTGCTGCTGTTCCTCATCTCCTATCTGCTGCTGTTCATCCCTTTCCTCTTGCTGCTGTTTACTACCCTCTCCTTCTTCCTGTTGACTTGGCTGTCCTGTAGTCATTTTGAGCCTCTAGGAGTAGGCCTACTGGACAAAGGTACCGGGCGATGGATAGGCTGAGTGGAAGACACATGGACAGGAGGAACATTAGAGAAATCTGGATGACTGATGAATACATCCCATGGAACCTATTTTTTCTCTAGCTGGTGTAGGAAGATAATCTTGATCAGAGAATGATGGAAAAGGGAAGGTATTTGCAGAGGTGGGGCCTTCTTCTGGACAGTAGATGCCATCTTCTCGATGCTCTTGAATAAAAAGTAAGGGAGGTTTAGTTTCCTTCTTCTAGTAAAATGCATCAATAATCGGACATGGTAGGCATAAACTCGATCAAACCTCCCTTCACAAGTGAAATATTTCATTATGACTTTCATAAGAGGAGCATAGCTGTCAAGGAGATATGAAAAAGGGAAAATAGCGGTGAAAACATCTCTATGCTCAGGCTTGATGAAAGGTTTGTAATCTTCTAAGTCAAGATGAGCCTGTTTGAACCATTTTTCGCCATGATACGTAATCTTGGTGGCCTTGGACACATACCTTGGAGAAATCTTGAAATCAAGACCTGCCACTTGGAAATGTTTTTCTTTGAATCTCAGGGCGCACAAGTGTGTTAATGGCGAAAAACTTTTGACTTCTTCTATCTTCTGGCAGAAATCTAGGAAGCCTACTTCATGGAAGTTGAAAAGGACAGATGGATGAGCATTAACCTCTTCTGTAGAGATTGGCTCATATCTTTTATGCGGACCGCTCCTGCTGTCTTGCCTTGGAGGCATTTTGACCTGAATATGCTTTGGAAGAAACAAACTATCTCACTGTGTGTAAACTGCCCTTTTGGAGTCAAACTGTGTCAATGTACTGCTTTGACAGAGAAACAATGTGATTTGGATGGTTGCAACAAGTTTTCTTATAATACACAACCTCTGCTCTCTTAAAAGGTAGCCTTCTACCTTGAATGTACCTCAGTCAACAGAATTTCTCAATAAGAGACCAAACAGTGGAATGAAGGTCAAACTGTTAGGAGGAATTTGCTGTGAGAAGTGTCAAAGTCACCTTGTACTGGTGAAGTTTTAGAGGTCAATCAACACATCTGTATTTTTTCCCAAGGTAGACTTTGCAATCATTAACAACCTGCTTTGTCTAAGTGTGCCAACATTCAACAAACTTGCATATATGCAATCAACCCTTAGTGCAATTAAACAGTCACTGTCACAGTCAGAGAACAGAGGTGACAAGCTATAAAGTTTCAACAGAGATTGTAGCAGCTTATCTCTTTCAAAATAATCAGTGTCCCCTTATCAATGTAGCCCTAGCCTTTGTATAAAAAATCCTTTGCTCTACCTGAACATCCACTTTTCAAACAAGCTCGAAAACAAAAAGTCAGTCCAACAACTGCACAGTGAAAACTGCCTTTTTATGAGGAGCAGGGGCAACTTTACCCTGTGGTCTTTCAACTTATAAACTGTTCTCTGTCAAAAACCCTTTGTTCTGATTACACTTCACTGTTTTAATAATGTGGCAATGTTTTGAAGATAGTGTGAAATGATTTCTTCTAGATATAAGCCTTGTCTCTCTATAACAAAGCCTTCTTTTTGCCTTTTTAGAGGTTTCTTTTGAAGTGGCAATCAAAGATCTCTTAACCAACAAACTTCCTTTAAGCAAAACACTGTTCTTAGTTCAATCACATAATCTTTCCTGTAGGTGCCTTAAATAATACATTCAACATTTTATTACAGCTTTACACCTCGAAACCTCACACAGCAAAAAACACTATTTTTCTGGTATAGTGACAGAGTTTTGAGAGTTCTGTATGCTATGTTATGAGGAAATTGTAAGAGTCCAACACACTGTTTTCTCTTAGGCACTTCTAGCAGTGAATTTATCATTTAAACACAGCTTCATTAGGTCAAACTTGACAATTTGTTCCAACCCTTACCCTCACACCACAGTTTGATTTAAACCTTCATGTCACTTGGCACTTTTGAAACCGAGGGGGATGGTATGTAAAAATACCTTCAAATTCGATGAAAATCCTTTGGGGAGAGCTGGAGTTGCACTGGAGGTCTTTAAGCCTGCGTGACACTCTGCAGATAAAGAACAACGTGCAAACAACCACTCGGGTGGCCTGTCGGGTCGGGGTCGGGCTCCGTGTATAGGCACGTCGCGCAATTGTACAGGCGCGTCGCGCATACACTGACCGCCTGTGCAAAATCCCTTCCAGGCGCGTCGCGCAGTTTTCCAGGCACGTCACGCGGTGCTTAAACGGTGCAAACTCCTGCAATTTGACCCGAACCTCCTTGTTTCGATGCTAAGGGTAGTACAAAGCTTTGTTTGAAGTTTGAAAATGAAGAAATCACCCTTCAACCTCATTCCCTTAATATGTCATTTCAAATTCTTCAACGGTCACCTTTGTTTTCAAATGTAAAGTGAAATTTTTGGTTGGCTTTTGCAAGGTTTTCACAGCCTTTTTGACCTTTTCAACAATCCCCTCGGCGCATTTGCAACTTGGATTCACAAGCGATGCATGCGTTGGAGATTTTCTATGCTTTTAGACCGTGTTAATCATGGACCATCCTCTTTATAAAAACAAAAATGGCTTGAAAGGCCAGAACTCTGTTTTACTTATGCACAGGTGTTCGAAGGGTGATTCTTGCGAGTTTTTTTCTTTGGGTGACAACTTTAACACCAAAATTCAAACTTTGAAAAATAACTCAATAACCTTCATATCATCTCTGCCACTATGTTTTAAAATGCTGGTGATATGTATTATGTGAAGTAACCTCACTTTAACACTGTCAAGAAAATACCTGAAGACTGCTTTGTTTCTGAAAGGATAGGTTTTGTATTGTCAACATGCTTTGACAGCCTCGGTCCTTACTTGCTCCTTCAACCTTCTTCCCACTGTAGATGCCAAGTTTGCTGACCCTTTTTGGACTTGATCATGGCCTTCTGATTTGAGAAAGGCGCCTCTTTTTCAAAATACTTCCCTGCCTGTAGGTGTATCACCTATGATATCTCTGTCTTTTTGAATAATGAAAAATTGTGTTTGTTCCAAATCATCTAAACAATGACAGTCTATCAAAACAAACTCCTTTGCCTATTCATAAAATTGTATACCTATTCACAGTGTCCTTTTGGGAACTAATCTTGAATTGCCTCCCATCATTTGTGATGTATATCTGAAAGGGGAAATTAATGAACCAGGAGGAACAGGTCTCTTTGAAACACAGTTATCATTTCCTTTGATCAGTGCATTGATCTTTTTTGTAACAGACTCATTCCAAGGGTCAGATCTGTCCACTGCTTGACACTATTGGTGATATTTTTAACCTAGAAGAACCACTCAAGATCTGTCAAAGAGAATTGAAGGCTGTTTTGTTATTTAACAGGAGATGGTCTGTCTTCTTCCAACTTGTTTGATAATTTCTGCTTCCAGGTGATTTATAAGCTCCTCCTTGGATTGTAAGTGCCATATTTTAGTTGCATCCATTCATACTATATTTCTCTGTTTACTTGAAAGGAGCTCTTTTAGACTTCTTGGCATGTGACAGTGAGGTGTTGTTTGAACCCTTTTTTGTATTAATGGCCTGCATATTCAAATTGTCTCCTGTCCACTATGAGGTATAGTTTGACAGACATTTTCCCATGGGTAGGAAAAACAATATTTTTTGAAACATAAACACCATCTGTCACCTGTGTAAAGACTTTTTCTTTCTTTCTTTGTCTCTTTCCACTGCATCTTTTTACCAATCAGTCTTTAAAAACATTCAATTCCTTGGCCATCTGCTCATGAAAGAAGGAGGCCCTTCACTTGGCAGAGTATCTGAAGATTTTTTGATAAGCCTGCCTGACAAGGATTTTTCTTGGATAGGATGATAAGCAAACAAACTTGAAAACATTAATACTTTTACCTCTGCCTGCAATCACTACTGTGCTTCAGAAAAACCCTAGTCAAGGTGTCACTGTCTCACTGTACTGCTCTTTGCTGAGGGGAACTGAAAAGTCACCATTTGCCTTGGTCAACTTGTGAAAAATCATTTGAAGATGATCTCTGTAAGTATGGAGGTTAGCACCCTTTGAAAAACAACCACCCTTTCTTCTGCCTGTGTAATGACATGATTTATCAATATTTCCTCAATTTGGTTTTTCTGAACAGCAGGCTGCTTATGATCAGAATTATTTTCACTAATGATGTTTCTCTCTAAGATTTAACAATTCATATGATTTGAAAACTTCAAATGACTTCCTTTACAAGACCAAACTCTGTTTTCCCTTGAACTTGCATACTTCAGACTCTAGCTCTGTTATGATCATCACTTACACTCAGAAAACCTGGAGTCACTGTTTCACTGTTCAGTAAAAAGAAAACCTGGGCTTTTGCAATCCTTAAAGTCAATACTGGCCAGCGCCCTCTGCTTGTAGATGAAGGAGGCGCCCTAACCCTCTGCTTGTAAATGAAGGAGGTTCTGGGCTATGACAGATTACCAGTTTGTTGTGACAGTGGTGTCTTTCTCTTACTGTGATTTTCATGCTGGAAAGAAACTGCAAGGTCTTAATGAGTGACTCTCTGTTTTGCAGATATATCTCAGGTTCATGTTACATTTAGAAGCAGCTGTTCTTCTAACTGTAGATTCAAGCAATTTCTCCTGGGATGAAGTTATATTTCCTGCCTTTGTAGAATCCATAAAACACTGTAAAACACCTAATAATCAGCTTGAGATAGTGGTCTATGCAGTGCTGAGACCTAGGGGTATAAGTGGCGCGACTTAGAGCTGTGATCAACTTGTTTTGTAGAGTGGGAGGTCAATCATGATTGGTTTGTAGCAGATGGAGGCTTTTTGGCCTTTTGATGGTTTTCAAGGGTAAAATGTCTTAAAGCGCCACTTCCTAACTTAGGGGAGGCTTTTGAAACAGACTTGGATTTTCCTTTTAGAGCTGATGGGCAGACTAGTAGGGCTAAAGCTAGAAAAAATAGTGATAATGGGCTTTAACTTTGACATGGGCAGACTGAAAAGTAAGAGGGTGAAAAAAGTTTTATGAGGGTTTTCTAGATGAAAAATTGACATATGGAAATCATCTTCTAGAAAACTCAGCTATGGATTTAGTTATCACTAACAAATGAAAAATACTGATGGCTAACATGAGTAACAAGAGAAAGATGTGGAAGTTTCTATGAAACTAGAAGCTACACCTCGGGAAGATACGACAGCAGGGGTACAACAAATCAAGGAACAACTAGGGGCTATGCATATGGAGATACAAAACCTGCAAAAAGAGCGAGGACAGGATAACTATGCAGATATTTGGTTCATACGATGCTGGGTGTCTGGCCATACGAAGGATCAGTGCCCCCTATTGACGGATTACATACAAGCAAGAGGACCTAGTTCGGTACGCCCAGGGTCAAGTAAGGAACTCGTCCTTTTATGACCAGGTTCAAGTGGACCTGTGCTATGGTGCGACAATTGTCGGGTAGCAGGATTACATGATACGAACCATTTCCCTCAGCTAGGTGTGTATGTCCTAGAGATAAAGCAACAATGGTGCTGATTCTTCCAATCAGTAGGACATGATGAACATAACTATCATACTTATGACTTAATTATGGATCGTGGAAACTTATATATGGTACAATCGGACCCTACATCGCAGAGACTTTCTGCACACTTTGGAGGATCACCAGCCCGAGGAAAAAGAGGTTGGGGAGGAAACGCAGGGCGAGGACATGGGAAGCTAATCTATTATAACTGCGGAGAAATATGACACTTTGCCAGAGAATGCCAAAATCCCCCTAGGCCATCGTGCAAATATTGTAGGTAGCTGGACCATGAGGTAGAGGACTACCCAATTTTAATAGCCAAGATGCAGGAAAAGCAGCCCACCCCTACGCAGAACGTACAAAGAGTTAAAATCGAGCTAAGAAAGGTGGATCTAAGTGTAAAATTCATGAAATGTAGTGGCCTACTCACCTAGGGAGCCAAAGAAGAGCTTGCCTCTCTGGAAGGAGTGTATTTCAAAGAACAAGAACCACTAGCAGCCCCCGCGCATCCTAAGGGAGAAGATGGAGTTGAGCCCTTTTTGAAGGCATGTGTGAAGTTACCAAGGAATCTGCAGGCCGTCGGTAATATCCAAGAGGTACTGAATACCTACGTAGCTCAGCCCAATTTGATCCCTGAGACCAAGGATGTACAAAAATTATACAACTATAAGAAACGCACCGGAAGAGAGATGCGATTAACTACGCAGATCGATGTTTATGAGATGGATCAAGTTATCTTAGATCTTGGGTCGGATGTGAATGTATTGCCAAAGTAGACATGGCAACGAATGGGGAAACCTAAATTGGAATGGTACACCATCCAACTGCAAATGGAAAATCAACAGAAGATCATCCCTCTGGGTAGGCTACCAAAAGTTATGGTTGACATCGCAGGGGTAAGGGTCCTATCTGATATTGAAGTAATAGAAATTGTGGAAGACGCGGACCCCTATCCTGTTCTCCTCGAACTGGACTAGGAAATAGAGATGGGGAGTGTCATCAATCTCAAGAAGCGCAACATGGTGTTTGAAAGAAAAGGTACACATGTCATAGTACCACTAGATCCAGAAGAAGGTGTGCGATATACAGAGCCAGCCTATGAGAAGGAGGAATTAGATGAAATTTATAAAT
This sequence comes from Pinus albicaulis, assembly GCA_034641835.2. NCBI lineage: Eukaryota > Viridiplantae > Streptophyta > Pinopsida > Pinales > Pinaceae > Pinus > Pinus albicaulis. The sequence continues at coordinate 368,397,728 of CM076571.1, read as the reverse complement.
TAACTGCATAGGATGAAGATCGGGTTAACCCCACGGATGAAGGAATTCTCTGCTAGGAAAAGGATAGTGAAATTTTTTCTGAGTCCGATGAGGAGCTGGAAAATTGGCAAGGTTGGTTAAACGAAGTCTGGGCGCTTCGATGTCTTCAAACCATCAGGAGTTTTTGTCGCACCTCTACCACGAAAAGAAACCTACCCTGCTAGGAGGATGCAGGTGATAGTCAGAAGCCTGTTGAACCTAAGATTCCCATAGAACACAGGCTAGGTGCACTACAACTAACACTACGCGGAGCACCTAAGCATTAACCAGTATTCTTCACTCAGGAGAAGTATTGGAGTAGGGTGATCCTGTGCATAGGGACCCCAGTTTCCATATGGGCTCTAAGATCAGTCGACCTACGTAGATATTTGATGATTTGCAAAATTCAAGGGTGTGATTGAACCTTGCCCGAACAGGCTTGCCGGGGTACCACTAACCTAGGTGTACGTTGGATTACGGACCTGCTTGAACCCACGTGTAACTGGGAGAATTTGCGAAAACCTCACATAATAAATGGTAAAAGGACGTGTGACGCAGACCTACCATGCAGGGATGTCCTGACTGAGAGTGGAGCACATGGCTAAAAAATATTGATGGCCAACTTGCAGCAACACCTTGCGTCGACCTTAATTCAGGGTTCACACATGCGTCATCCATGGTCTGACATTCCATGGAAGCGACCTCAGGCATGAAGGACAACCGTAAGCAAATCCTGATTTGATCAAAAAGGAATCTTCCAAGTACACAAAATAGGCGGTAGATCATTAATACAACCATTTATGGTAAGAGTGATCCAGCTGATCGATGGTCAGTCTCACGAATGGGCTACTACACCATTAAATAGCTCTAGAAGATGTGCGGTTGGTTGGGTAACTTCGCTTCAGGCTATTTATTCAACCTAAAACATGCTCCTACTATCTGAGTACTGGATTTTGCTCTCATTAACATTCTCTGAGATGCTCATTTTATTATTGCTAATATGGACCCTAACTTGCCGAATGACCCAGTCCCAGGCTACTCGGCACTTGCAGATACCAACTTAAGAGGGCCTAGAAATGCTGAGTGTAGTCACAGGAGTGGGCACTGGCTTTCAGTAGAAAGGATTTCCTATAAGCCACACACAGAAGGAACGATGAGATACAGGGACATGTTGCACCTTCTTCGCAACTTTAGAGCGCATATCATCTGAAAACGATTGAAACCATGGACCGACACTACACTCCAGCTTGCCGAAGACACTCAGTCTGACATTCCATGCCTCCAATAGCTATTAGAATGGGTTACCATGGCTTGAGATGGCCCTGCCTCCCTGACACTGGTCAACCTTGCACAAACAGCTGCGGCCCAGAGTAAGGAAGTGCTCCCTTCGCTCCTCTACACTCTGGCTACCCTGTGCATGCAAATCGAAGCCGCACCACTGCAATGACTTGGGACAAGTCACAAGATTGTGTTGGGGGACTTTTGGAATGGGGTCTCCTAACAAGCTGTGAAATTGGTCCATTTTGAATATTTTTGGTTATATTTAGTCTAGCGTAGGGGTTTTGGGGCGGGTCAAAGCCCTGAAAGCATTTTAATGGGTGAAAGGGTAAACTAGGGGTTCGAAAACCATGGGTTGCGGACCATAGGAAAGTCTAGGCTAGATTGTTATAAATAGAGATGCATTTTGTATTGTAAAGGATAAGAAATGATGAGCTATTGATGCGATCTGTTGTTTAAGCTATCTGTTTGGGTTTTGGGGAATAGACTCCGGCTGGCTGTGTGCGTGGAGATCCAATTCCAGCTGTGTGCAGACCCTGCTACTGTGTGCGTAGGTTGGGAAGGGAATTGTAAGGAAGAATTGACGAATGAATGAATGTGAAATATTGTTATAGAATTGAATCTATGAGTACGTTTTACGTGAATTGCTGATAATTGTTGTGTTGTGCATTTTCTATCTTTTAGCTGCGAAGATCTGTATAACTGAATTCTTGGATCTAGATCTATTCTACCATGTTTATGTAATGTTGTGTTAATGTTATAAAAAGCATATAAATATAGATCTAGTGCACGTGGATGCGGATAGAGACTTAATTAACTTTGCGTAGAACAAGGTAATTTGGGAATTACAAGATCTAGCATAGCTCTGCTTGCCTTAACCTTCCTTTCTCAAGGTGTGGAAACCTGGTTCCAGCACCCACCCATACTACTTCGGGAGAGACTTTGACCTGCGCAAGCAGGTCACTGCCGAAAGGGCCAGTAGTATAGGGGTTTGTTGGAAAACCTTGCACACCGAACTTGGGTCAGAACCCCTCAAGCCAACATACCCGAATCAATCAACACTATTACCTTTTTCTTCTTCATATGTCCTTATATCTTGAGAGTTTGAGGAGTGGTAATTCCCGCCAATGCATTACATGATATGGTCTGACTCGTTTCTTCTTATTCTAGGGTTCGTTCCTGGTGTATATCCTCTTCTTTTGAAGTTTCTTGTTCATTTTCTTCCTCCTCTTCACAATTTATGTAAAATAATTTCTTCTTAGCACACTTATGACCTTTTGTATATTTGATATCACAAATTTTTAGGCGGATTAATCCCTCTTGTGTACAAGAGCGATCTCCCTAGTATCCTAAGAATATCTAGAAACAAACAGACAAATGTAGACCATTTTCTCTAGACCATTATGCTTAAGAATTACTAATTAACTGTGGATAGATGCTTCTACCTAAAGTCCAATGTTTATTCGATCTTCAATCCAGTGTATAAGATCTACAATCAAATACAAGTGAAAGAGATCAAAAGCATCTGCAAGATATGACAATTCAAAAGCAATAATCTATCTTAATGATCAAGGAATCCAAGAATTAAATTATTCAAAATATAAATGAACAACTTAATTAGAAAATAGAATCCATTTGTATTAACTTTGAATGAAAAGAAGAAACCTTACAACCTTGATGCCTTGATGTTTGTACAAGTTCTTCTGGGGTCTCGAATAGTCGTTTTCCTTAGTTTGACTAGACTTAAATGTTGATCAACGGTTGTCATTGATGTCAACCCAAGCAGCACCATGGGCTAACCCAATATTGCATGGGAATTTTGACCTACCAAATTAATATATTTTTGGTCAATAATTCTTTTGATGGTTTCTACTTGTCGAGATTTTTTCGTTGATATATGTCACACCATGTAATTCTTCACGGTTTGAGAGATATTCATGTTTGAAGTTTGTACCCCCAGTTAGTGGGCTAAAGCCACATGGGGTTGGGGCATGGGTCATTGAAAAGTAATAATTAATATTTTTTTAAGCTTCTAAAATCCCTCGCACGTTCACTTGTTGAAGCCCCTCTCAACCTAAGCATTTATATAAATTGTGATCTTCATTTCCTCCTTAGACAAGGGATTTCGCCATCTAAAATAGGTCATTGTGGAATTTTCGCTCTAAATTATTTTCTACAAAGGCTCAAAAGCTGAAATTTGTATGAGGCGAAGCCAAAATCCTGAGGAAGCTATTGTAAAAATTTCAAATCAAGGTGCGCAACATTTTTGGAGATATGATCTATGGAAGTCAGGGTTTTTGCAGGCTCCTGAAATTCATCTCAAAGAAGTGACCTTGGTAAAATCATCATAAATCTCTCTCTGAGTATTGGATTGGAATTCCATAAAAATTGAAAGATAGAGCATAGATGATATTTTTTTCTATATCAATTTCAGAGCTGAATGAAGAAACAGTGACACGTGGCATGCTGTACAAGTGTGCTCTTATGAAACAGTCCATAATTAAGGCATTGTAAGAGATTGGGTATAACTCTCTCTTGAAGAATCAAAATTGGGTCAGACCTATGGCATTAGAAAGATGACTCAGAGGAATACTATAGGACTGAAAATTCGATATTGAGGATCTGAAATAATAGAGATACACTAGATTCCTAGAAGGCAAGAAAAAGCTAGATCATGTGTTGTCAAGGGTTGCAAAGGACCAGACTTTATATGGTAGCAAAGAAAAGCAAGGTGCAGCAGAGGGTAGCATGACAAGAGCACAAACCAAGGTGCATAACAACAGTAATAAGTTCATCATATTAAGTCTTCAAGTGGGCAGCACTGCATACAATCATTGTAAAGGTATCATTGTACTTAGTCATTGTAAATAGATTATTGTACAAATTGTACTAGTGTCTATCTACCAAGGGTTGAAGAGGCAGTTTTGGGAGGTCTAGGATCATTATTAGGTGGTTGTGTCAAATTTGGGGTTATGTTCTATTATATCTTCTTCTTATACATCAATCTATATCATTGTAAAGTGGACCATTTTCCCTAGTATGGGAGTCCATTCTTCTTCTATTCTTCTATAGGGTGGTAGGGTGGTGCTAGGGTGAGTTGTAGCTCATTGGGTGTTGGGGCATCCATTCAATTGACTACTGAAGAATCTCGGGCGTTGGAGCATCCATCTAGTGGGAGTTGGAGAAGAATGATTTTCTAGATTCTAGGAAGTTAAAGCTTTATTTTCAATTGGAGTTGAATATTAAAGAATTATTAGAAAAGCATTAGGTGCTTTTTGTTCCAGAGTGGGCTTCCACCTTAAAAACTGTGTGCATTTGTGTTCCTCTTGTTTTCTGCTATCATTGTAAAAACACTAATAATAATTGAAGATTAACTAATACTCTAATTGAAAGGAATACCGATTGACCCCCCCCCCCGCTTCTCAGTATTTCCAACAATTGGTATCAAAGCTTGGTTCCTTCAATAGCAGTTTAACAGCTGGAAGGAGGTCATAGAGCATACCAAGATTGGTGTACCTCTATTCAATGAAAATAATTATGCACTCTAGAAAGGAAGAATGGAGGTCTATCTCTTGGTGCGAGGTTATGGAGTATGGAACACTGTTCAAAATGGATTTACATCAACTACGGATGAACAAGGTAATAAGAATTTGGTAAATGATGCAAAAGCAAAGAAAATTATTATCAGTGGATTTATTGAATCTTCTTATCATAAGGTGTTGGGTTTTAAAGCTGCCAAAAATGTATGGGACAAGCCTGAGAATATATATGTAGGTGACTGAAATGTCAAAGAAGAAAAGATTCAAATCTATAGAGCAAAATTTGAGCAACTCAGAATGAAAGAAGATTGCAACATTGCTGCATACTTCCAATACGTTGATGAAATAACCAATACTCTAGAAGGATTGGAAGAGCCAGTTGATGAGAAGACTATTATACAGAATATTCTTAGAATGTTACCAGGGAGATTCAACCCAAAGGTATCGGTCTTAGAATACAGTGCAAATCTGGACAAACTCAGCAAAGAGGAATTACATGGAGTTCTCATAGCATATTAAAGGAGACTTGATGAAGAAGAGGGTACTTCGCATCTAGAAACTGCATTCATTGCATCTAAGAAAACCAATAAGGATAAACAACCTTCAATTGAAAAGACATGCACTTGCAAGTGTGAAGAAAATGGAGATGATGAAGAAGGTCTTTCAAATGAAGAATATGCTTACTTCACGAGAAAACTAAAATTTGGTAAGGGACAATTCAAAGGTAAAATTCCATTGATATGTTTCATCTATAATGAGGTTGGGAATTTTGCAGAAAAATGTCCAAACAGAAGTAATGGAAACTCAAAGGGAAAGAAAGGCTTTAAGAAATTCAACAAGCAAGGATCCAAAAGGAACTTTCTCTCTAAAGAAGATAGCTTATCATTCGATGAAGAAAATGATAGTGAAGAAGAAGCCAGTGAGAGAGTATTATTTATGGCCAAGCACAATAAACCCAAGCACAATAAACAAGAGGTATCAAACAATGAAGAAGAAGGATGGACCATAGAAGTTTTTTATGAGGAAGCAATCAAGCTTATAAAATATCTCAAGGCAGAGAAGATCCATTCCAAAACTCTTGAAGAACAAGATCAAGGTCTGAAAATTGAATTTGGAGAACACAAATGCATTAAAGAGTCACTTGAAAAGAATTTGGAAGAAAGCAACCAAGAAAGGGAAGAATTAGAAGCCGAAGTAGTCTCGCTGCGTGAGGAAGTGAAGAAAGGAAAAACTATCCAAAAATATGTCAACAACTCAAGGGAATTGGAAGAACTCATCAACAATCAATGATCTTACAATGACAAAACTAACATCGGTTACAAAGAAGAATAAGAAGGACCTTCTACAGCAAAATACAATGAATCTATGAGATCTGACATGCATGTAGACTTTATTGGACAAGATTCACAAGAACAGCCTTGGAAGACAATTCATCGACGAAAATTTCCATCCAGGTACCAACATATTTTTTATGGCTACTGTTATTCATGTGGAAAATTTGGTCATAAAGCTGTAGAATGTCGCACGTACCCTAGGAATGAATAAAATTCCAGGAGATCTGTGAAATATGAACCTCCCAGGGCTCAGCGAAACATCAATAGATTTGAACATTTAAGAAATAATATTGAATGTTACAAATGTCGAAACTTTGGACACATAGCCAAAGACTGCAGACTTGAAAATCCTCTAGAAGAATCTTCAAAGCCACAGAACGAACGAACATGGAAGAAGAAGAAGAATGATAATTGTGCTCTTGCTTTCAAGGCTCAAAAGAACAAAGATGTGTGGTATGTTGATAGCGATTGCTCAATGCATATGACTGGAGATGGAAATAAATTTGTATCTCTGAAAGAGAAGAAGGATGGAACTGTGTCCTATAGAAATGATGAATCTTCAAATGTTATAGGATCAGGTACTTTCACTCTCGGAAGAAAATATGCTCTAGCGAAGAGTGTTCTATTGGTTGAAAAAATGAATCACAGTCTACTCAGTGTTGGACAAATGTGTGATCAAGGACACACAATACTATTCAACTCCACAAAATGTGAAATCAGGAAAGGCGTGTATGGTGAAATTGTGGCTACAGCAAGTCGAGCTCCAAACGACATACATGTTCTGGATGAAGCAACTAAAGCATGTCTAATAGCGAAAGAGGATGAAACAATAATTGGTAGCAATGATGATCGACTAAGTAAGAAGTTTGCTACAAAGGTGCAAAGTGATTTCGAGATGTCTTTACTTGGTGAGTTGACATACTTCTTAGGGCTTCAAATATCTCAGCAAGAGAAAGGAATATTTATATGTCAAGGAAAGTACATCAAGGAAATGCTCAAGAAATTTAAAATGGAAGATAGAAAACCCATGTTTACTCCAATGGTAACATGTTGAAAATTGAGCATAGACGACTCATCTAAGGATGTGGATCAAAGGTTGTACAGATCTATGATTAGCAGTCTTCTATATGTAACAGCCTCTCGACCAGATGTTATGCATGCAATTGGAAAAGTAGCAAGATTCCAAGGAGCACCAAAAGAATCACATATTAAATATTCGCCAGCATTGGAATATCTTCACTAGAAGCTTGGGATCCTCCCAAGTTCTCATTAGATTTTCCTTTTTTTTTTCAGAATATAAAGAGGGAGTGGAAGTAGATAACAGGTCTGCAAGATGGTTGTGTGTCAGGGGGAGTGGAAGTGTGTACAAGTCCATAGGATGGTTGTGTTTCAGGGGGAGTTACCCTTTTCCATTGATGTCAAAGGGGGAGAGAATGTTATAGGAAGAGTTGTCATGATCGCAGGGGGAGTACTTGTGTTGCCATCAATGCCAAAGGGGGAGATTGTTGATCAGTGGTTGTCATTGATGTCAACCCAAGCAACACCAGGGGCTAACTCAATATTGCATGGGAATTTTGACCTACCAAATTAATATATTTTGTGTCAATAATGCTTTTGATGGTTTCTACTTGTTGAGATGTTTCCGTTGATATATGGCACGCCATTTAATTCTTCACGGTTTGAGCGATATTCATGTTTGAAGTTTGTACCCCCAGTTAGTGGGCTAAAACCCCATGGGGTTGGGGTATGGGTCATTGAAAAGTCATAATTAATATTTTTTTAAGCTCCTAAAATACCTCCCACGTTCACATGTTGAAGCCCCTCTCAACCTAAGCATTTATATAAATTGTGATCTTCATTTCCTCCTTAGGCAAGGGATTTCACCATCTAAAACAGGTCATCGTGGAATTTTCACTCTAAATTTTTTTCTACAAAGGTTTAGATGTTGAAATTTTTATGAGGTGAAGTGAAATCCTTAGGAAGTTGCTGTAAAAATTTCAGATCAAGGTGAGCAATATTTTTGGGGATATGATCTGTGGAAGTCAGGGTTTTTGGAGGCTCTTGAAATTCATCTCAAAGAAGTGACCTTGGTAAAATCATCATAACTCTCTCTCTGAGTATCGGATTGGAATTATGTAAAAGGTGACAAATAACGCATAGAATTTATTTTTCTCTCTATCAATTTCAGAGCTGAATGAAGAAACAATGACACGTGGCACGCCATACAAGTGTGCTCTGCTAAAACAGTACATAATTAGGGCATTGTGAGAGATTGGGTATAAATCTCTCTTGAAGAATCCAAATTGGGTCATACCTATGGCATTGGAAAGACAACTCAGAGGACTAATACAGGACCAAAAATTAGATATTGAGGATTTGAAATAACAGATATACACCAGATTCAGTATCACGCTCCTAGAAGGCAAGAAAAAGCTAGATCATGTGTTGTCAAGGGTTGTAAAGGACCAGAATTTCTATGGCAGCAAAGCAAAGCAATGTGCAGCAGAGGGTAGCATGACAAGAGCAGAAACCAAGGTGCATAACAGTAGCAAGAAGTTATTCGTATGAAGTCTTTAGGTGGGCAGCACTACATACAATCATTGTAAAGGTATAATTGTACTTAGTCATTGTAAATACATTATTGTAGAAATTGTACAAGTGTCTATCTGCCAAGGGTTGACGAGGTAGTGTTGGGAGGTCTAGGAGCATCATTAGGTGGTTGTATCAAAGTTGGGGTTATTATCTAGTATATCTTCTTCTTCTACATCATTTATATCATTTTAAAGTGGACCATTTCCCCTGGTACGGGAGTCCATTCTTCTTTTATTCTTCTATAGGGTGGTAGGGTGGTGCTAGGGTGAGTTGTAGCTCATTAGGTGTTGGGGCATCCGTTTCGTTGACTACTGAAGAATCTTGGGCATTGGAGCATCCATCTAGTGGGAGCTGGAGAAGAATGCTTTTCTAGATTCTAGGAAGTTGGAGCTTTATTTTCAGTTGGAGTTGAATATTAAAGAATTATTAAAAAAGCATTAGGTGGTTTTTGTCCCAGAGTGGGTTTGCACCTTAAAAAATGTGTGCATTTGTGTTCCTCTTGTTTGCTGCTATAATTGTACAACACTGATAATAATTAAAGATTAAATAATTCTCTAATTGAAAGGAATACTGATTCACACCCCCCCCCCCCCCCCTCCTTAGTATTTACAACATTAAAATCTTTGAATTAGCATGAAACTATGGTGATGAGTATGTAATATTTCTCATGCCAATGATGCCAAATGTAGAGAGTATAATTTATTCATCAATTCACCTCCAAACTACCAAGTTCTAAGTACCCTTGAGACTGAAACATGGTCTCAATTAATAGCAGAAGGGAGGAGGCTTCAGTTCCAAAGAAAGGGGGATAAAGTCCTCTCAAAAAGGGATTTTAGCTCCAAATACCATGGGATAGCTCCATTTATGAAGGGATAGAGGTTCACGAATGGAAGGGGCTAAGCTCGACCAGATAGCACTTCTAGAAGGCCCTAGTTGGGAGAATATTTGACCAGATGGGTTTCTAGAACTTACTTTTCTTTTTATTTTATATTTTTATAGGGGTCTGCAGTTTTAAAGAGTAGAACGTGCATGAAGTGTTGCAGTTTTTAGAGCAATAAACCACAGTACCATAGGAAATGAATAGGAAAAGAGAAGAGTTAGGGTTTTTAGGGTTTTAATGAAGTTTTCCTAATTCCAAGACTTGATTTAGGAGCTTTATGATTTTGGACCTCTAAGGGATCAATAAATAGGTAATGATGAACCCATATAGACAGCTAAATGTCATGGTGACAAATTTTGGTGTAACAAATTTCCCCCCTAAAGTGCGAAGTATGAAGAGTTATAAAGAATTATGAAGAGTGAAGTGCTTTATCATTCTGAGGATTGGGCTGCAGGCACACCAGTTGAAACCTGGGAAAAAAATTCAATGAAAGCATATATATATGTATATCATCGCTAAGGTAGGCATTCCCATACTCAGATCAAAACTAACTACATGTTATGATACAGAAATGATTTTAGAATTACATTAATAGTAGACACAACATGGATGCAACCATCTATCATAAGTAGTCTACTGTATGATAAGAACTCCTCGTAGCCTGGACGGTGGAAACTAGATCTAGGGTCTTGATTTCCACTTTTCTAACTAGTACAATTCTATCCATGCAATTGATTGTGTCGAAGTCGAACATGGTAGAAACCACCTGATTACCAGTCAATGATGTGAACTATTAACAAGTGTGAGAGATACCACTAATAATGGAAATGGACCTCAAAGTAATAAGTACAATCTGTGAAATGTGAATTTGTGATCTGAAGTTGAACATTTCACAGAATCGTTCAATCGAAGTTGTAATATCCCCAAATAGGGATTGCTAGCAAGACATGCCTAAAAACGCATTTTTTAGGAATGGATACTTCAAAATTGGAAATCAGCCCTTAGATCCCTTAGATATGATAATATAAGACCCAAATCCAAGAGGAGATCAGAAAAAAATCTTTCTAGGTGGGTTAAACAGATCTCCCACACCTAGTACAACGGGAAAATTTCCCAAAGAAGGGACTGCAACACTATGTTACAAAACTGCTGAGAAAATAACATAGTTCAGCCAAATATATGCAAGAGTCAAATATTTAGGCTCAATAATGTCATTTAAATCAGCATATCAATATTATATTGAAGCCCATACATCATAGAACAGAAATTAGGAAACCTTACATGAAGAAATGCTCAAAATAAGAGGCTGCAACCATATGATATGACTGTACAAGCTTGACAACGTTATTTTACTAACTAAAAAGAGCTGTAAGTTACACTTCAGATCTAGAGAATATCTATGTACCAAAATATAGATCTATATCATATCTATACATAATAGAGTATCCTCTTCAAAAGCCCCTTGGGGTTTTCAGCAGAAAATGATGTACATGGAGTAGATCTAAGATCTAATGCAGCTCATCTGCATAATGATTTAGAATTTTTGAAGTAAATACATCATTATTCAGAACATATCTTAATGTAACATAGATTACATCTGTAATCCATGGATCACCACAGTGAAGGGTAGATTCCCAACACTAGATACCTCTCCTCCTTGATGTGCCAAAGACCCTGCAAATTTCTCCTTGAAAATAACGCAATTCTGGAAGATGGACTGTGTTGTAGGCTCTAGAGCATGATGTGGCCTGAAGCCAATATTTGAAAATGATCTCTCCTCATCCAATACTCTCTTGCCAATGGGATAGAAGACTCTCCCAATGAAAAGAGGCACTAGAGTGGCTTAGATTTGAACAGATCTAGCCTCCACTTGCTGCAGCTTATAAAGAAAACCAAACCCTCAACAGGATTTGTGTTGTAGTTGGAAGAAGATCTTGGCCAAATGCCTGATATTGATCAAGAAATACAAGACTCCTCCAAGAGGCCTCTCAAGGAAGAGGTGGGATTCCCGATCAAGAACACCCTAGTGCTAAATAGCACTATTCTCAGCTAAACAGCTAGAGAATGAGAAGTGTCTAAGCAGACAAATCCTTTAGAAAAAATATCATCAACAACATTCTCATGATGTCATCCTCCTCCTTAAATAAGATGGAACACTTTCCAAACCTTAAACCCTCTCTATGATTTAGCTGCATTCACATGATGAGCCTCCAACTAAGACTGTGATGTGCATATAGGTGGTTCAATGTATCTAGACAACGTTGTTGATTTGTTCTAGTTGACCCAGTCAAATGACTTAATCCCTTTTCACACACAAGGGTTTTCACTAAGGCAGCCCAAATTTAGCCTTGTTCACATGGGCATTGATTTATTTTTCTGTTTTAGGAGTTTAAATTTATCCTCCTTTACAATTTATTCTTGCAACAATAAAATGGAAACAAAATAGTATATTCCTATTAGCTTGGGCCAATCAGGAACATTACAGTCCTCCCCTCGGAAATGTTGCTTGTACTCAAGCAATTGATAAGGTGAGTGCTGCAACTCTTCTCTTCCTCCATTGGTGTCACAAAAAAAGGATAAGCTCCTCTTATAAGCTAAGTGATCACCAAACCATCCATCCATGACTTGTTCTAGCAATGTCATCATGAGAGGCAAACAACTCATCCCATAAGGAAAAAATAAATCACATGAAGCAACCATGGTTTGCCCAGTGCCCTCCTTGAAATATAAGACAGAAAGTACATGGAGTGTAGTCATCCCATAGGGCACATGCATGCCTTCCCTCCTTCCTCCATACATCCCCATAAAAATAATAAGTACATCATCAATATATGGGATCAAAACAAGGTGCAAACAATCAGAAATTTATGCACATGGAGGTGGATCATAGTCCCATATGTGGAACTAGCGCAGAGCATCCCCTTCCTGCATCAAATCAAGATGTGGTAAGTGGTTTTCCCACCACTTAGTTGTTGCCCATACCATCTCAGCATAGCTGAAAGTGTGAGATATATTTGGTTCCTTTGGGAAGCACCCATCATGATGAAAAATATCCCTTGTTCTTCCAAGGGAGTGGCCCAATTCAGAAATTTTTGAGACCCAATATTGGCCATGAGGCTTACAAAATATTTTTTCTCCTCCTTGGGGTCATAGCCTTGAAAAACATGGTGTAAGAATGCATGAAATCATAAAATAATATAGATGTACTAAGAGAATTCTCTTCACCAACAATCCTCCTCCTATCAATGGAGTGGCGCATAGATCTACTCTCTTCTTCAAGGGGAGAAAGAGAGGGTTGATTTAACTCTTCCTTAGAGTCAGGTTGCTGCTCCAACTCCACAAGGTCCATGCATCTCTGACAATGCTGATATAGTTCTCTTTCAAAGCCCTCCCTATAATAGCTCCTCAAAATGATATTGTTGAGCTTCATAGAATAGGTGTGGCTGGAATTGAACTCTTCATATGCCCTTTGCAGTAACTTCTCCTTGAGCTTGGAAGCTCTAGACAAGAAGATCCTACCATGATTATAGATGACTCTATCAAGGATTGAATAGCTCTCTTCATGCAGCCAGTCATCAAGAATCATGCAAGTATGAAGATCCTTTGAATATTCCACCAGCAGTTGGATTTCCTATAGGGATCTAATGTGCCCAAAAATGACAGCGCTGATAGTTTGTCATCTGAAGTGTCTACCATGTTGTGGTTCTTCTTCTTGACATCTCTCATGTCAAAGGTGTACGTTGGGAAGCCAAGCTTCCCATTTTCCTCCTCCTTGACATCTCCCATGCCAAAGGTACAAGGTGGAAGGTTTCCAGTCCTTCCTTGCTGCCCTCCTTGCTCATGCACATGCTCAAAAGAAAATGGAAGTTATTGGAAGTTAGTCTCCCATAAGGCTATCATCTATCCAAAACCTGATATTTTTTGCCAAAGTATGCATGTGTGACCACCATCTCTCATCACGTATTTTTGGAACGAGGTCTCCTAACAAGCTGCAAAACTGGTCCATTTTGAATATTTTTTATTATATTTAGTCTAGCGTAGGGGTTTTGGGGCCGGTCAAAGCCCTGAAAGCATTTTAATGGGTGAAAGCGTAAACTAGGGATTCGAATAATGGGTTGAAGACCTTAGGAAAGTCTAGTCTAGATTCTTATAAATAGAGATGCATTTTGTATTGTAAAGGATAAGAAATGATGAGCTATTGATTCGATCTATTGTTTAAGCTATCTGTTTAGGTTTTGGGGAATGGACTCCTGCTGGCTTTGTGCACGGAGATCCAAGTCCAACTGTGTGCAGACCCTGCTGCTGTGTGCGCGGGTTGGGAAGGGAATTGTAAGGAAGAATTGATGAATGAATGAATGTGAAAGATTGTTAGAGAACTGAATCTGTGATTACATTTGCGTGAATTGTTGATAATTGTTGTGTTGTGCATTTTTTGTCTTTTAGCTGCGAAAATCTGTATAACTAAATGCTTGGATCTAGATCTATTCTGCTTTGTTTATGTAATTCTATGTTAATGTTATAAAAACCATATAACTATAGATCTAGTGCATGTGGATGTGAATAGAGACTTAATTAACTCTACATAGAACAAGGTAATCTGGGAATTACAAGATATAGCATAGCTCTTCTTGCCTTACCCTTCCTTTCTCAGGGTGCAGAAACCTAGTTCCAGCACCCACCCATACTACTTCGGGTGAGAATTTGACCTACGCAAGCAGGTCACTGCCGAAAGGGCCAGTAGTATAGGGGTTTGTTGGAAAACCTTACACACCGAACCTGGGTCAGGACCCCTCAAGCCAACAAATGGTTCCGTTGCCGGGACCTGAAGAAGTCTGAGAGAGGAATCAGGTAATGAAAAGAGAATATTGGAAGCCTGAAAGAAAAGAGATCGAATATTGGTTCGAAAGACAGATCCAGGAGCTCAGAGTAAAATAAAATCGCAGTGAAAAGTTAACGGTGGAAAGGTGGAAAAATAGGTACGTCCTTACTAAAAGCTACAAAATATTCTTTGTGACCTTCATGATTGAACTCCAGTAGTGGTTGGCATTGTGGTTCCCGTGTTTTGGCCATATTGGCAAGACCAAAAGACGAGACAACATCAAACCACTTTGGGATCCTAGGATCTAGCCTTCCTAGATCCAGAGAGGGATCTCTCTATAAATGCAAAGAATGATATATCTTTAAGGTCAAATTATGGTATTAGGCTAGGTATGAAGCACAAGGGTTTTTGGTTTTTTTGTTTGGTTGGAGATCATTAACTGAAAAGGTTATGGAAGTAAATAAGGAACAAAGTAGTAGGATGTTTCAGGATGGAAATATGGGTCAAAAGAAGTGTCAATCCATTGGGCTATGGAGTCATAAAATGGGTTTACTTGCATAAAAACTATCCAAGGGTTTCCATAGCGCAAGTCATCTATACCAAAGGATCTTTTTAGATATATGGTAAGTTGGAACATTAAGAATGGGTGAAAGAAAGAAACCAAAGTGCAGCCTAAGATTAGGTAAGGACTTTTAACCTATCCTGGTTTTGACATACTTCAAAGGAAACTCTCAGTAAAGACACAAAGGGTAGCTTAAGATCAAGGAAATAATTTTAACTTGCAATGCATTTGACACTAATTCAAGGGATCTTAGAAAGGCCAACTGTTGGAAAAGGGACCTAGTGGGACAGGGCTAGCTCTAATCTCCCAGTTTCCTAATTTTTTCAGTTGAAACCAAACAAGAACATCTAAGAAACATACTCTAAATTCATACATCAGTAATTATGGACAAGACAACTTCTATACTGGTTAAATTATGTTGAATTTGTTCTTAGATACACAGATAGCAGAAAACATGAAGATAAAAATTTACAGTGAGATTTAGGGCACTTCCAGTAGTATTTCCTAATCTATGCTTGCTATTCTTTATCAGAGAATAGTGGACAATATGAAAAACATGAAAAGGAGACAATTACAGTAAGGAAAACATCACCAATAATATAGACCAGGATCCTATGAATCTACTTGTTTTATTGATGTGAAAAACCAGTCATATACTTTGAGTCCAGTGGCTCTTTACAGTCCAAAATTCTCTTCCTAGCCTACTATATTACAAAATACTCAGCTACTTCCCTCAATAATAGTTCAAAACAATCAATAAAATCCCAACAACCCACCCTTTACAATGTATTTTCAATGAGTTCTTATAGGTGAATGAGGAGGTGGAGTAGTAGATATGAACTTAAATGATTCATTCAGACAGAGGGGAGGAAGTATTCAAATTCCCACTCTGCTTAATGGCCCTGCATTATCATGTTGGTACCTTTAGGCTGGTTTAGAAGTCTTTGTCAGGTTGACAATAACTTCAGGTATGTTTCTTTGAAGTACTCTCTGGCTGTTGGTACTCTGTTTTGTCTTCTGACATAAGTAAGGTGTCTGAAGGTCTCACAGGTCTTCCACGCTTCCATAACTATTGTCCTGATAATTTTAAAGACTTCTGTTAGTGTGATAATAGTTGTGGTGCTCGATGGAAAATGGAATAGATCATGTAGCTAGTCCTTCTTTTAAAAAAAACGTCCTGCTGATATTAAATCACTGATATGGCTTGATGTGTGCTTTAGGCTTCATTAAGCCTCATTGATATCCTTTATAGTCTTTGAACCGCATCTTTGTAAATAACTATGGATTAAGTTATTAATCTTCAGTGTTATGCGCTAGTCATCTTGATCTCTTTCTGATACTCTTCGTTGCTTCTTCTATATAGGTATCTGGGTTTTCTGCTAAGCTGGAGGGCTTATAGGTACGATTGATGTTCATGATGCATCAATCCATCTTAGAATTCACCCTGCTGGTCCCTTTTCTGCATTTTTTTAGGCTTAGGATCGTCACCCTGGACCTTTCTGTCACCTGCCTGTGACTGTGGGAAAAATATAGATGAAATACCATTAAACCTGCAAGAAGACAATTTAAACATGTTATATAAACCTACGGGAGTGGGAAAGGCTACCTCGGAGGCTCGTGGAGGATGAAGGAACAACGATGGAAAATGGTGGATGCAGCAAAAATGTGATGAAAAAACCTGGCGGAAAGCAAAAACAGGTGTAGAAGAAGGTTGAGTGCGAGGTGAGTTGTGAACCATTGGATTGGATCTATCAACGGTGATATACGATTGAGATCCTTCGATGTAGTCATTTGGATGAATTGAAAAAGGATGGGGTGAGATTAAATGTGGGCTGTTCGATTAGAATAATCAACGACGGAGATCTGTGGATGGAGCCATTGGGGGAACAGATGAAAAGTAAACGAGGAGGTCGCGATGTAATGTGGGCTGTTAGATTAGAAAAAATCAACGGATATGATTAAACCCAAAATCACATTACGGAAGATAGGCAGTAAGGCGGAAAATCGACAGCAGCTTTTGCAAAATAAAATGAGGGGAGGCGGTATTGCCAAATAAAATGTGATTCCATATGTTGATTGACACCTATCCCACCTAAAACCGCCCTTTTCACAAAATTTTTGGGTGTTAACATTTAGGCACAAAAACTTTGCGAAATGCGATATCAGTTGTCGGATCATCAAAGGTAGATAGGACGGTGCGAAACGGATTTGACGAAGAAATTTACGGGGTGAACGATAGTTTAGATCCTCACTGTCGGATCTGTAGGAATGGACGGTGGAGATCTGTCGATGGGGGGGAATGAGAAGGGTCTGGT
This sequence comes from Pinus albicaulis, assembly GCA_034641835.2. NCBI lineage: Eukaryota > Viridiplantae > Streptophyta > Pinopsida > Pinales > Pinaceae > Pinus > Pinus albicaulis. Next base: position 368,380,391 of record CM076571.1, on the reverse strand, counting down.
TTGAAAGTGGAATTAATGAGGACCATTAGATTTGAGAAAATAAATGGTGGAGATTTCATCGCATCAAAGAAAAGAAGGAGGCCAAAGCATCGGGGTCCTTTGAGTTTGCGATGCGCGATTAAACACTGGCCATCATATCAGATGAGAGATCGATGGTAAATATTGAATCCGCGGGTGTGACGTCGAAGGGATATGGGCGGAGCGTGATTTGATCCTGGCGGTTGGTTCTTGTGGATTCAACAGTCCAGATCAAATCGGAAGGCACAAGTGATAGGCTAATGAGCGGAGTGCGATTATATCTCAGCCGTCAGATCTGTAGGAATGGACGGTCGAGATTAGATCAGAATATTGGAGGGGAGAGGCTTAGAGCGAAGCGCGATCGAATCTGGGCCATTGGTTCTTGCAGATTCAATGGCCGAGATTAAATCAGAGGATTGGTGTTGGATGAGGAAAAGGGAAAGGACAAAGGGAATTTGTGATTGCCGATTACGATGTGATGGGGGCTGATGGCCTAATGGCTGTTGATCTGTGTAGATCAACGGTCCGGATTTAATTAGACCAAAATGTTGAGAAAGAGGAAATTATAACGAAAGTAAGGGTTCGGAAGGGTTCCTAAGATTGTTTAGCGCCTGATTGTGGGACTGTAAAACGTATGGAGGAAGGGGCTAAATTTAATAAGCCCTCGGAGGCTAAGAAACTTTATAATGCAAAAGGGGTGTTTTAGGCCTAAAAACAAGATTTTTTTAAGGCAAAAATAGGGATTCTGGTAGAGGAAAGAAGGGATTTTAAAACCAAATAAAGGGAGATATAAGGTTTAAAAAGGGTTTTGAGAGGGTTAGAAATTCAAATGAAGGAATTTTGAGGGATTTTATGAAGGGGATGAGGATGAAACATGGGGGATTTTGTAGGAGTGAAATGGAGAAAATGGAGGCCTTCTGAAAGAAGTTTCTTCATATCAGAACAATAGGTTTTGAATGTGATTGATGGAAACAACAGTGAAGATTATAGTGAAGGATAGAAAACACATGGAGGCTTCAAGAATGATAGATTTACAAAAGAAATGTTTCTCTTGAAGGCTCGGAAACATATTTAGCCACTTGTTTTCTATGCCAAAATTTTATAGGTGGCTAACAGTTGGCCAGACTGGTGGAATTCCAGAAGTTTTGGAAGGACGAGCGTGTCACTTAGTGGATCCTAAAGCTGATCGAGCAGCTGGAAAAATTTGATAATACTATCACGCGCACGGTGGATCACTGGGTGGATAGTGTGCTAGAGGATTTGTGACAGAATTCACCATTGATCAGTTTGTATCATACTATAAGGCTGAACGACGAATCTTCAAAGGGTTCTGGGGAAAATTTCTAAGAACGTTACCATTACTTATCAAGAAATTGTTGTGCGAAAAGAGCACTTTGTGTAGTCATACTAACTGAATGACCTCAGATCTAGACGGGAGCGTGACGCGCAGCAGTAAATACTATCGAACCAACTTGTACAAAGGGAGATCTACCTATAATCTGTTACAAGAACCAGCTGCGCAAGATCCCCCAGCTACACCGCCACCCACGCTGCACAATGGTATAATTCACCCATACCACCACCCCCTCGAGACAGTGATATGGTTGCGCACCTGAAAATTCCTACCTTCAAGGGGGTAGGAGACGAGGATATGGACCGATTTTGGTTCATTGTAGACTCTGTCTGGACTGCGCAGAATGTGGCAAGTGACACGATAAAAAGGGCGCAGATGTCACTAGCCTTTGAAGACAAGGCCCTAGACTGGTATATGCGGTATGTTAGCCCCCCAATGAAATTTTTGACAAGCAAATAGGGGGCTAAGTTATTTTTGAGTCTTCAAGGAATGCATTTCCTCTGAAAAAAAAGTCTCCTTGAAGCCTCTCTGTGTCTTTTATCCTCTGATTAAATCCCCTCTGCTGATTTCCCTTATAAAGCCTCTCTATTGGTGAAGAAATGCCCAAAGGCCCCTTTTTCCCTTTTATTTATCCTTTTTGTCTTCCCCTTCTATTCCCCTTTTTTACCCCTCAAATCCCCCCAAAATCCCCTTTAAATTCCTCCCCTACCCCTTGTTTTACCTTCTTCCCCCTTTATTTCTCTATCGTTCCCCTTCCCAATCTTCAAAATCCATTTCAAAGGGTTAAAAACCCATGTTCCGACCTTATTATAAGGCCTAGCCCCTTTTTGCCAGCCCCTTTCAAACCACTTCCCCACGTGACCCTTCCCCAAGACCAAGCGCTTAAGCCTTGGGGGCCAATCGCAATCGTAGCATCGAGCGGGTGCGTATTTCCTTTGTAAACAGCGTAAAAGCCCCACTGCGATTTGTTTATAGCGTTAAGTCCCGTGGTGCATTCCGCACCATTGATCTACCCTGAAGATCTAACGACGGGCCTCTAATCGCAGCCCTTCTCCGATCACAATCGCAAGCCTCAGCAGTGCCGCCCCGATTACAGCCCTCCGATCCATTCTTGACCGTTGATCCGTCCCACAGATCCAACGGTCTTCGCTCAATCGCATCATCGCTCATCGCGCCCCTCCTTTTCCCACCGACTGATTGTGAGCCGTTGATCTGATCACAGATCCGACGGCCAGCGCTCAATCGCTTTTCCCCTCCCAATCGAAATCATATTCCTTTTTCTCTGCCCTTCCGATTTCATCTCCACCGTCCATTCCTTCCCTAGATCGACGGTCCTAGCTCAATCGAATCTCCAATCTCAATCGCAATCAGAACTTTTGTGTTGTGCGTTGCGATCGCTCCCCGCTCCGATCTCCGATTGCGATTGGCCTAAGTTCATCCTGTCCGTCCGTTAGGTTAAGATCTAACGGTTTTGATTCAATCACCCTCCGCCTCTGTTGGGTCCCACATCCATGCTCCGCTCCATTGTTTTGCGCCCTTTTCTTTGTAATTCGCTCAAGTGAAAGCCTTTGGCTATCTACACTAGCGATAATTTCTCCGCCACTCTGCACTGTTTCCACTGTTTTCCTTAGTTTCTCCACCACTTTCCATCATTTCTCCACTCTTCCACCAACGTTCCCCCGCCTCCACAGTATTTCTCCACCACTGCTCGGGTCTTAAACAGAGCTATTTCGTTGTGCAGACAGCTCATAGAGGTATTCTCAGCACTACCAGCAGATCAGCAGATGGTTTCAAAGGGGTTAGTGGTTTCTGTTGACATAATTAGTGTTAACCTCGCAAGTCAAAGGATTCAAGCACTGTTTGAAGATTAAGAGCGCACCAGCAAAGTCATTACTGTGCTACCTAACAGCAGCACGTTCTCTCCAAACGTACACCTTCCTACAACAATCTCCATGCCTCCTCGAGCCCTTAAACAGATTAATGCACTGACAGAACTTCTCTAGAGACTGTCAAGCAGCATTAAAGAGGAATGGAGAAACCATGTAGATCTTTCACCAGTTCATCTATTCCAGAAGGCTAGCACAGAGCTCCAAGCACCAGAAAGGACTTAAAGAACATATCAGAGGTCAATTCCCAGCCTGACAGAGCTTCCGAAAAGTCTGCAGAGTACTCAGAGCGCCACATATAGCCATTAAGCAGTGTGGGCGTGGACACTTCCGCCATTCTGTCTTAATGAGTCTCATTCATTTGCTCATCTACTTCTGTTTCTTCCTCTTCTCCTATAAAAAATCCTCGAGAACATAATGAAAAGGTTGTTGTTGTTGCCTTGCTGGTAGTTTGCTGTTAGAGGGATTCATTTGACTGTTAGAACAGTCGTGGGAGGGAGTAGCAGAGTAGTTTGTATGTAATAGGTTGGGAGGAGAAGTTGGGACTGTATTAGCCATTGAGCCATGTTGTACATGACTCATTTTGGATCAATTAATTAAAGCACTTTTCACAGGATCCTGGTCTATTACTATTGGTGATGTGATCCTTAACTCTGTTTATTACATTTTCACATTGTTTCATGTTCTTCTGGTAGGCATCAGAATAATGGTATAGGATTCACCCTTGATAGGTGCCCTATGCTGTCTAGTCTCCCTACCTTTATGTTTTCTGCTGCATGTGCTATCTAAAAGTAGATTCACGGGTTTAACCAGTGCAGCGGATGTTATTGCCTGCTGGCTGATGTATGAACTTGGGGGTTTGCCACTTGGATGCTTCTTTGTCAAATCTATCTCTGTTTTTTCCCTTGGAGTTGCTAAAGCAGATCTGGAGTTAAATGACATCTGGTCTGATCTATAAGCTGCCCCTTTGTCTCTTTGAGAGAAGCCTTTGATTATGTCCAAGCAGGTCTGGAGTTAAATGACCTCTGACTTGATCTATAGACAGAAAATTGGTTGCTTTCCTTCTTTCACTTTCCTCCTTAATGTTCCATCCCATCATCTATCTAAAAAGATCCTTTAGTATAGATGACTTGCCCTTTGGAAGCCTTGGCTAGTGGATGCAAGTAATTTCCCTCTCATGACTCCATAGCCCAATGGATGGCACGGTCTTGGCCCATTCTCCTTGCTGAAACATCCTGCTGCTTTGTTCCCTTTCTCCCATTACTTTCCCAGTCCATGATCTCCTAACCAACCCAGCAACCCTCCAACCAAATTATTTAAACCCCCCTCTGTGCTTTATAACTAGCCTAATATCTCAATTCAAGCTTTAAAGACATATCATTCTTTGCTCTATTGGAGAGATCCCTCTCTGGGTCCAGGAGGGCTAGATCCTAGGGCCCCAAAGTGGTTCTGATGTTGTCTCATCTTTTGGTCTTGCCAATCTGGCCAAAACATGGGAACCCCAACATAATGGCGACTCGGCTGGGGAACGAATCTGAGAGTCAAGAACCGCTGATAGTTGGTCTATTTCCCATTGTCGTCACCAAAATAATGGCGACTCCTCTGGGGAACAGACCACTTTGCCTTTAGATTGGCTTCTCATTGCTGATGGTGGACAGCATCCGGCCTCAAATAGTCATATTCATCCACCTGGCGACTCCACACCCCCTATGATCCAAAGACCAAATGACTCCACTGGTGAAGGACACTGAACTGGTTGAGAAGAGGCAGTAGACTTCTTTGCATAAGCATGAATCCAAGCATGGACAGGGATGCAAAGTATAATGCTTTGTATAACAAAGCATGCAGAATAACAAAAGTGCTTGTCAAAATGCTGGAGACGCACATGGCCAATATGAATACAGATGATGATTATTTAGAGCAGGCCATGTCATCTTCAGAACAAGAACAAACTCAAGATCTAGAAGATGAGCAGGACTTGTATGATGCTCAAGAATCTGTAGAAGATGGAGAGGAAAGTGATCAGGAATTGCCTGATTGCTTACCTGCGCCTTGTGTTACGCTGACCAAAGAATATCAGGACCTATTAGCAAAGGCTGATAGGGGAAGCTGCCTTGAGGAAACAAGAGTTTACATAGAAGAGGCAGAGCCTAATGTGGAAGAAGAGGCTCAAAGAAACATCCAGCCTCCAAATCAGCTTACACAAGAAGAAGAGGATTGCTGCTCTTCTGTCCATGATGAAAGGGAAATCCCTCTTTTGAAAGAAGAAGAGATTGATCGGATATTAAACCAGCAGTCCACCCCAGAAATCTTCTATAGAACACAAGCTCCTGCTCAGTCATTAGTTGAGTTTGATGATTCAGTTTCAGAAGACTCCTCTGTGGATCAGGACAAAGAAAGACCTGCCATGCGCTCAGAACGGTGGACTTGGCCAGGTCTGCCTATCTATGACACTGATGGGGAAAGTTATGAAAGCATCAGTGATGAGTGTCATGAGATCGGACGCCAACAGTCTTTCCTTTCAGAAGATGAGGAGGAAAGCAAAGAAGAGATTCTTGAGCACGATGAAAGCAAGGAGTTTCCTCTTGAAAAGGAGGAAGTAATGGAACAAGCCCCTGCTCAAGAATACATGGACCTTTTCACGGAGCTTAGCACACCAGAGCAGAACATATCGGAGCTCCGAGAGGACTCAGCCCCAATATACGATGAGTCCTCCAGTTCAGAAGATGAGGGAGATTCTCTCTCTCAAGATAGTCTTCTTCTGGATCCAGTGGAAGAAGAAGAGATCCTGGTCGAAGCCAGCCTGCCAAATATTCATAGCCAGGTATCTTTTCATGATCCTTATGCATATTTCCTGCATACATTTGAAGAAGGATCAAAGGTATTTTTGAGCAGCATGTTGCAGACAGGGAGCAAATTTTTCAAAGTTGCTGTTTTTGAACAAAAAGAGTGGGAGCTGCCCTGCCTATCCAGCATGCTCAAGGAGTTGAGCAAGAAGGACCAGCCATGGGATCACTTGATGGACTGGTTACATTGGAAGACCATGTTTGTAAGCTAGATTGTAAATATTCCAGTTAGAGTAGGGTAGGTAGGAAAGCTCAATAAAGCTCAGTACATGAGAAAGTAGATTAGTTGTTTCATTTTCTGTCTTAGAATGTAGAGAAGAGACCTGCTAGACAGTCTAATCCTAGCAGGTAGTAGTGTAGGTAGAGAAACATATGAGACCAACAGTCTAATCTGGTCTCATGGAGTAATAAGGGTAGAAGTAGATTAGGTTTATTTTTTCCTGTTTAAAAAATTAATGATGTAAAAGGTTCTGCAAGTCCAAATGCACCCAAGAAGAAAAAATGTTAGGACTATAGTGTGGGTAGGTAGTTGTTTGGAAGAATTGTACTGCTGATATGTTGTCTTCACAGTTTGTGGTAGCTGATCAAAGAAAGAAATGGATGGTTCAAGCAGCAGGCATCTGGCCCACACCAAGAGATCACCTTCTGGTTTCTTGGCTCCTTCAAGAAGAAGCCATCCCCATGTGGAGCCACTGTTAGCCCCCCAATGAAATTTTTGACAAGCAAATAGGGGGCTAAGTTATTTTTGAGTCTTCAAGGAATGCATTTCCTCTTAAAACACAGTCTCCTTGAAGCCTCTCTGTGTCTTTTATCCTCTGATTAAATCCCCTCTGCTGATTTCCCTTATAAAGCCTCTCTATTGGTGAAGAAATGCCCAAAGGCCCCTTTTTCCCTTTTATTTATCCTCCTTGTCTTCCCCTTCTATTCCCCTTTTTTACCCCTCAAATCCCCCCAAAATCCCCTTTAAATTCCTCCCCTACCCCTTGTTTTACCTTCTTCCCCCTTTATTTCTCTATCGTTCCCCTTCCCAACCTTCAAAATCCATTTAAAAGGGTTAAAAACCCATGTTCTGACCTTATTATAAGGCCTAGCCCCTTTCTGCCAGCCCCTTTCAAACCACTTCCCCACGTGACCCTTCCCCAAGACCAAGCGCGTAAGCCTTGGGGGCCAATCGCAATCGGAGCATCGAGCGGGTGCGTATTTCCTTTGTAAATAGCGTAAAAGCCCCGCTGCGATTTGTTTATAGCGTTAAGTCCCGTGGTGCGTTCCGCACCATTGATCTACCCTGAATATCCAACGGTGGGCCTCTAATTGCAGCCCTTCTCCGATCACAATCGCAAGCCTCAGCAGTGCCGCCTCGATTACAGCCCTCCGATCCATTCTTGACCGTTGATCCGTCCCACAGATCCAACGGTCTTCGTTCAATCGCATCATCGCTCATCACTCCCCTCTTTTTCCCGCCGACTGATTGTGAGCCGTTGATCTGATCGCAGATCCGACGGCCAGCGCTCAATCGCTTTTCCCCTCCCGATCGCAATCGTATTCCTTTCTCTCTGCCCTTCCGATTTCATCTCCGCCGTCCATTCCTTCCCTAGATCGACGGTCCTAGCTCAATCGCATCTCCAATCTTAATCGCAATCGGAACTTTTGTGTTGTGCGTTGCGATCACTCCTTGCTCCGATCTCCGATTGCGATTGGCCCAAGTTCATCCTGTCCGTCCGTTGGGTTAAGATCTAACGGTTTTGATTCAATTTCCCTCCGCCTTTGCCGGGTCCCACATCCATGCTCCGCTCCATTGTTTTGCGCCCTTTTCTTTGTAATTCGCTCAAGTGAAAGCCTTTGGCTATCTACACTAGCGATCATTTCTCCGCCACTCTGCACTGTTTCCACTGTTTCCTTAGTTTCGCCACCACTTTCCATCATTTCTCCACTCTTCCGCCAGCGTTCCCCCACCTCCACAGTATTTCTCCACCACTGCTCGGGTCTTAAACAGAGCTATTTCGTTGTGCAGACAGCTCATAGAGGTATTCTCAGCACTGCCAGCAGATCATCAGATGGTTTCAAAGGGGTTAGTGGTTTCTGTTGACATAATTAGTGTTAACCCCGCAAGTCAAAGGATTCAAGCACTGTTTGAAGATTAAGAGCGCACCAGCAAAGTCATTACTAAGCTACCTAACAGCAGCATGTTCTCTCCAGACGTACACCTTCCTACAGCAATCTCCATGCCTCCTCGAGCCCTTAAACAGATTAATGCACTGACAGAACTTCTCAAGAGACTGTCAAGCAACATTAAAGAGGAATGGAGAAACCATGTAGATCTTTCACCAGTTCATCTATTCCAGAAGGCTAGCACAGAGCTCCAAGCACCAGAAAGGACTTAAAGAACATATCAGAGGTCAATTCTCGGCCTGACAGAGCTTCCAAACAGTCTGCAGAGTACGCAGAGCGCCGCATATAGCCATTAAGCAGTGTGGGCGTGGAAACTTCCGCCATTCTGTCTTAATGAGTCTCATTCATTTGCTCATCTACTTCTGTCTCTTCCTCTTCTCCTATAAAAAATCCCTGAGAACATAATGAAAAGGTTGTTGTTGTTGCCTTGCTGGTAGTTTGCTGTTAGAGTGATTCATTTGACTGTTAGAACAGTCGTGGGAGGGAGTAGCAGAGTAGTTTGTATGTAATAGGTTGGGAGGAGAAGTTGGGACTGTATTAGCCATTGAGCCATGTTGTACATGACTGGTTTTGCATCAATTAATCAAAGCACTTTTCACAGGATCCTGGTCTATTACTATTGGTGATGTGCTCCTTAACTCTGTTTATTACATTTTCACATTGTTTCATGTTCTTCTGGTAGGCATCAAAATAATGGTATAAGATTCACCCTTAATAGGTGCTCTATGCTGTCTGCTCTCCCTACCTTTATGTTTTTTGCTGCATGTGCTATCTAAAAGTAGATTCACGGTTTTAACCAGTGCAGCGGATGTTATTGCCTGCTGGCTGATGTATGAACTTGGGGGTTTTCCACTTGGATGCTTCTTTGTCAAATCTATCTCTGTTTTTTCCCTTGGAGTTTCTAAAGCAGATCTGGAGTTAAATGACCTCTGGTCTGATCTATAAGCTACCCCTTTGTCTCTTTGAGAGTAGCCTTTGAGTATGTCCAGGCAGGTCTGGAGTTAAATGACCTCTGACCTGATCTATAGACAGAAAATTGGTTGCTTTCCTTCTTTCACTTTCCTCCTTAATGTTCCATCCCATCATCTATCTAAAAAGATCCTTTAGTATAGATGACTTTCCCTTTGGAAGCCTTGGCTAGTGGATGCAAGTAATTTCCCTCTCATGACTCCATAGCCCAATGGATGGCACGGTCTTGGCCCATTCTCCTTGCTGAAACATCCTGCTGCTTTGTTCCCTTTCTCCCATTGCTTTCCCAGTCTATGATCTCCTAACCAACCCAGCAATCCTCCAACCAAATTATTTAAACCCCCCTCTGTGCTTTATAACTAGCCTAATATCTCAATTTGAGCTTTAAAGACATATCATTCTTTGCTCTATTAGAGAGATCCCTCTCCGGGTCCAGGAGGGATAGATACTAGGGCCCCAAAGTGGTTCTGATGTTGTCTCATCTTTTGGTCTTGCCAATCTGGCCAAAACATGGGAACCCCAACACGGTACATTTCCTAGAATGGAAGCGCATCCATTCAAGATATGAAGGATGCTTTGAAACAAAAATTATGAAAGCTAAAATCTTATTCCCAGCTGGTAGCAGAAGTGAAGGACTTTAAACAAGGTGTGTCCAAATTAATATGGGAGGTTGATCAGCCATTAAAGAAGGCAATCAAGGAAGGAGATTTCGAATATGATGATAAAAAACATATGGAATGGTTCATCGCTATGCTGTTACCTCACCTGCGCACACCAATGAGTCATCAAACCTTCGAGTCACAGGAGAAAGATGTGGAAGTTGCTATGAAACTAGAACTTGCACCTCGGGAGGATACCACAGTAGGGGTACAAAATCCAGGAACAACTGGGGGCTATGCATATGGAGATACAGAACCTGCAAAAAGAGTGAGGAAAGGATGGCTGCGCAGATCTCTGGTGCATACGATGCCGGGTGTTTGGCCATACAAAGGATCAATGCCCTCTATTGACAGATTACATACAAGCAGGACGACCTAGTCCGGTACAGGGGAAAGTAGGGAACCTGTCCTATTATGACCAGGTTCAAGTGGACCTACACTATGGTACAACGATTGTCGAGTAGCAGGATTAAATGATACGAATCATTTCCCTCAACTAGGTGCATATGTCTCGGAGTTAAAGCAACAATGGTGCTGATTTTGCCGATCGGTAGGACATGATGAACATAACTGTTGTACTTATGACTTAATGATGGATTGTGGAAACACATATAGGGTACAATCGGACCTTGCATCACCGAGACTTTCTGGGCACTTTGGAGGATCACCAGCCCAAGGCAGAGGAGGTCGGGGAGGAAGCGCAGAGTGAGGACATGGGTAACTAATCTGTTATAGCTGCGGAGAAATGGGAAAATTTTCCAGAGAATTCCCAAATCCCACCAGGCCATCATGCAAATATTGTAGGCAGCTAGACCATGAGGTAGAGGACTGCCCAATTTTAATAGCCAATATGCAAGAAAAGCAGCCCACCCCTACGCAGAATGTACAAAGAGTTAAAACCAAGCTAAGAAAGGCGGATCCAAGTGTACAAGTCATGACACGTAGTGGGTTGGTCACCCAGGGAGCCAAATAAGAGCTTGCCTCTTGGGAAGGAGTATATTTCAAAGAACAAGCACCATTGGCAGACCCCGCACAACCTCAGATAGAAGAGGGAGTTGAGCCCTTTTTGAAGGCATGTCTAAAGTTACTAAGGAATCCGCAGGCCGTCGATACTCTCCAAGCACTACTGAATACATGCGTAGCTCGGCCCAATTTGATGCCTGAGACCAATGATGTACACAAATTATACAACTATAAGAAACGCACTGGAAGAGAGATGCGATTAATTGAGCAGATCACTAACTATGAGATGGATCAGGTTATATTAGATCTTGGGTCGGATGCGAATGTATTGCCAAAGAAAACATGGCAACGAATGGGGGAACCTAAATTGGAATGGTCCACCATCCAAATGCGAATGGAAAATCAACAGAAGATCATCCCTCTGGGTAGGTTACCAAAATTTATGGTTGACATTGCAGGGGTAAGGGTCCTAGCTAATTTTGAAGTAATATTGGCAATAGACATGGGGGGTGTCATCAATCTCAAGAAGCACAGCATGGTTTTTGAAATCAAAGGTACGCGTGTCATAGTACCACTAGATCCAGCAGAGGGTGTGCGATATACAGAGCCAGCCTATGAGAAGGAGGAATTAGATCACATTTATAAATTAACTCCGCAGGATGAAGATCGAGTTAACCCCACGGATGAAGGAATACTCTGCTAGGAAAAGGACAGTGAATGTTTTTCTGACTCTGATGAGGAGCTGGATAATTGGCAAGGTCCATTACACGAGGTCTCGGTGCTTTGATTTCTTCAAACCATCAGGAGTTTTCATCACATCTCTACCACGGATAGAAACCTACCCTGCAAGGAGGATGCAAGTGGTAGTCAGAAGCTTATTGAACCTAAGATTCCCACATAACACAAGCTAGGCGCACTACCACTAACACTACGTGGAGCACCTACGCACGAACCATTATTCTACACTTAGGAGAAGTATTGGAGTAGGGTGATCTTGCGCATAGGGACCCTAGTTTCCAAATGAGCTCCGAGATTAGTTGACCTACACAGATACTTGCTGATGAGAAACATTCAAGGGTGCGATCGAACCTTGCCTGGATAGACTTGCCGGGGTGCCACTAACCAAGGTATACGTTGGATTATAGACCTTCCTAAATCCATGTGTAACTAGGAGAATTTGCGAACACCTCACGTAATAAATGGCACAAGGATGCGTGACGCAACCCTATTGTGCAGGGATGTCCCAACTGAGAGCGGAGCACATGGCTCGAAAATATTGATGACCAAATTTCAGAAACACCTTGCGTTGACCTTAATTCAGGGTACACACAGGTGTCATCCATGGTATGACATTCCGTGAAAGCGACCTCAGGCACGAAGGACGATCATCAGCACATCCCGATTTGATCTAAAAGGAATATTCCAAGTACACAAAATAGGTGGCAGATCATCAATACAACCATTTATGGTAAGAGTGATCCACCTGATCGATGGCCAATCTCACGAATAGGCTACTCCACCATTAAATATCTCTAAATGATGTGTGGTTGGCTGGGTAACTTCGCACCAGGCTGTTTATTCAACCTACAACATGCTCCTGCTATCTGCGTACTGGATTTTTGCGCTCATTAACCTTCTCTGGGATGCCCGTTTTCTTGTAGCTAAGATGGACACTAACCTGCCAAATGACCCGGTCCCAGGCTGCTCTGCACCTATAGATACCATCTTAAGAGGGCTTAGAAATGCTGAGTGTAGTCACAGGAGTGGGCACTAGCTTTCGGTAGAAATAATTGCCTACGAGCCACGCACAGAAGGAACGATGAGATATAGAGACATGATGCACCTTCTCCGCAACTTCAGAGCGTCACCCAGCAAAAGCAATGTGTGTTCACTCCCCTGCACTGCCCTAGTTAAAAGTCATGATCCAACTACAGGGGACATCCAAATTGATTTAACACAGCTATCTCGCACAGAGCTACAAGGACTATCCACCAGAGTGTTGTGAGAGGTTCGCCACCGATACCGGGCCACGCAACAACAGTATGAAATACCTCCAATAGTACGGTACCAGCGGATTGCAGTGGTCATGGAAACCACGTGTATTATTCAGGAGCAGCTAACGTAGGGTGCACAATTGGTTGAAACAGCTACACAACTATGGATGGCAGTGTGGCACCATTCCACGCTTCAGCATATCGAGAAGGAATTACAACTGGCGGAAGCTGCTTTGGACCAAGTCCGAGCCTCCTCACCCTCCACCATCTCTGTGCAACATCTAGCCATTTGGGACAAGATTGAGAACCTTCGCAACAACAAGCATATCATCCGAAAACGGTTGAAACCATGGACTGGCACCACACTCCAGCTCGCCGAAGATGCTCAATCTACCATTGCGCACCTCCACTGGCTGTTAGAATGGGTTACCACGGCTCCAGATGGCCCTGTCTCTCTAACACTGGTCAACATTGTGCAATGAGTTGTAGCCCAGAGTAAGGAAGTGCTCCCTTCGCTCCTCTGCACTTTGGCTACCCTGCACACGCAAATAGAAGCCACACCATTGCAGTGACTCGGGACGAGTCACAAGATTGTGTTGGGGGACTGTTGGAATGGGGTCTCCTAAAAAGCTGCAAAAATGGTCCATTTTGAATATTTTTTATTATATTTAGTCTAGCGCAGGGGTTTTGGGGCAGGTCAAAGCCCCAAAAGCATTGTAATGGGTGAAAGGGTAAACTAGGGGTCTGAAAACCATGGGTTGTGGACCATAGGAAATTCTAGCCTATATTGTTATAAATAGAGATGCATTTTGTATTGTAAAGGATAATAAATTATGAGCTATTGATGTGATCTGTTGTTTAAGCTATCTATTTGGGTTTTGGGGAACGAACTCCTACTAGATGTGTGAGCGGAGATCCAAGTTTAGCTGTGTGCGGACCCTGCTACTGTGTGCGCAGGTTGGGAAGGGAATTGTAAGGAATAATTGATGAATGAATGAATATGAAATATAGTTAGAGAACTGAATATGTGAGTGCGTTTGCATGAATTGCTGATAATTGTTGTGTTGTGGATTTTCCATCTTTTAGCTACGAAGATATGTATAACTGAATGCTTGGATCTAGATATATTCCGCTCTGTTTATGTAATAATGTGTTAATGTTATAAAAGGCATATAACTATAGATATAGTGCATGTGGATGTGAATAGAGACTTAATTAACTCTGCGTAGAACAAGGTAATCTGAGAATTACAAGATCTAGTGCAGATCTGTTTTCCTTACCCTTCCTTTCTCAGGGTGCGGAAACCTGGTTCCAGCACCCACCCATACTACTTCGGGTGAAACTTTGACCTATGCAAGTAGGTCACTGCCGAATGGGCCAGCAGTATAGGTGTTTGTTGGCAAACCCCGCACACCGAACCTGGGTCAGGACCCCTCATACTTTGGGTGAGACTTTGACCTATATAATCAGGTCACTGCCGAAAGGGCCAGTAGTATAAGGGTTTTTTGGCAAAACTTGCACACCAAACCTGGGTCAGGACCCCCAAGCCAACATGTATGGAAGAGGATCCTCCAAACAAGCTTTTCTCCTGATTCAAGGATTTCCTTCCTTGCTTCATGATGGTGTCATCATTCTTGCAGCATATTTTCTCAGCGCAGTATGAGATGAGAGAATGAATAGTGATGTTAAGTGAAAAATTTTTTCCCTCTCCTTGTACTTTTCCCATAATCTCAGCGTTGAAGCATGGTCTTCTAATGCTCCCTTCCTTCTTGGATCTATGAAAGGAGCATCAATGCATGAAACATATTTCATCAAATCTGAATTCGGTGGTCTCCTAGGAGGTATACCACTAGATAATGATGTCTCATGGCTCATTCCCATGTGAACAACAGATGGGAACTTATTATGACTACTTCCACTGTGCAATTCCATCTCTGATTGCTGTGTGGAAGTATCATGATAAGGAGAAGTTGGAGAAAGTCCCCCATATTCTTATTCATCACCCACCTTCTACAAGATCTCACAGTCTGAGGTGCTCCCTTTAGATGCAATTAACTCATGAACACCCCTCATCTCCTTGGTGTCAAGAGTCTTGATCACAAAGGACTGATCCATCATAGTGTGTGTTCTAAAAATTGGATGTAGTCTTGGAACACATTTCCTCCATTGTTTTGTCTCTTTTTCGATCATCATAGACACATTGTTGGCAGTGATGATGCAGGTGTTAAGGAGAGCCTTTCAAATTTTTCAACAATCATTTCTATCTCCGGAGGAGTAAGATTCAATTCTTCACTTTCATTTTCATTCATCAAATTTGAAAATTTTGATTAATGAAATCTACCAAAAATTACACAATATGATCTTTGGCTTTAAATAAAGTGCTTCTAAATAATTTTAAAAACTCTTTAAATTAATCTCTTATAACCCAATTTTCATGTCAAACAATATTGGCTCATACCTAAAGTTTCCAATGCGTTAAATTTCAAACATTGTCTCATACCTGTCACAACACTGAACTGATAGAACTGTAATTTCTAAAATGCTAAACTTTAATATGCCAGAGCTCTGCGTTGTTGGTTGTAAAACTGCTTCTTCAAGGCTTAAGTTTCTGATTGCTTTGAAGTCGAATTACACAGACTTTAATTTGATTCACCCAGAAATTCATCGCTCTGCATCAAAGCTTGAAATCGGCTTCTATACATCGACTTATCAAAACTATACATAAAAAAAAATTGATTCCAGCAATCAAAACGAATTGCTTCCTTTCAAACATACTTCTCTCTATGCTGAAGATTGTGTTTCAGCAACATTAAAAAACAAAACGAATTTCTCTCTATGTTGAAGATTGTGTTTCAGCAACATTAACAAACAAAATGAATTGCTCTCTATGCTGAAGATTGTGTTTCAGCAACATCATAGATTCTTCATTGGTAACTTTTAAAGCCAAATCACAATGATTCTTGCCAATCAAACCAGAACGCTTATACAATTTCTTATTGATATCAGAATTGATCTCTAATATTAAAGAATTACTTCACACTAAAAAAATGTGTTTTATCTTAACAGAGAGGACGCAGGAATATAAGCATCTCCAAACATAAAGAAGTATTCATAGGATCTACGTTGCACTCAAATTGATATCGAACTGTATAATTCAAGAATTTAAAAAGAATCAAGTCTTCTTTTAAAAGAGACCACAGAAGTTCGATCTCCCTCAACTCGTACAAAAATATCACACCAATAAAATTTCGAAGGTAAAAGATCTCCGGGGATTGCCAGTATGATCCAATAATTCAGAACTTTGCAATCTTTATTAACTCCAATCCTTACAATAATTCCTCATGGCCAACTCTGAATTTCTCCATTACAAAGATTCTAATTTATAGTTTTATTACAAAATAGAGACCTCCTCAATTTAGGATCAAATTTCCTAAATAGAGATCCATTACCCGAGACTTAGCTGAGCTCTCAGGTGACCCATCAAAAGTAGGTAGGAAATTTCTACCCGAGGTGTGCTGCATGCACCCTCTTCTTCTCATAGTTCTGTTGGATCTTCTCTCTTCTTTGAGTTGAAAAAACTATGGAAATATTAGATGCTCTTTGAATATTTTAGACTGAGATTCATATTCTTGGAGATAGTCACCAAGAGTCTCCTCTTTTGGTATCTCTCCTTTTTCTTCTTCTCTTGCAAGGAATGTAGGCATGCTACAACATTGCAGATCAAATTGTGTGGCTGAATGCTCACACCCATCATATGAAGTATTGGGGCTTCCTTCATGTGAAAATCTCTCCAAGAGATCTGTTGGTATTTCATTCTTCATTCCCCTAAGTTCATTCTCCAGCTCATGCATATTTTGGAACAAATATTTTGAAAACTCTTTCCCTTTCAATCTTCCAGATGAAGGGATTGCACCCTTGTCTTATGTGTCTTCAGTGTAACTACAGTTCTTCATCAATATTTTCTTTCCATGAAAAGACATATTGGCTCTTCAATAATCAAATCATAGGCTTTGCTGAGATAGTTTCTCTGATACCACTGTAATGTCCCCAAATAGGGATTTCTAGCAAGGCATGCCTGAAAAACACATTTTTCAGGAATGGATGCTTCAGCACTAGAAATAAACCCTTGGATCCATTAGATTTGATAATATAAGACCAAAATACAAGAGGATATCAGAAAAAAATCTTTCTGGGTGGGTTAAAAATATCTCCCAAACCTAGTACAGCAAAAAAATTGCCCAAAGAAGGGACTGCAAAACTATGTGATAAAACTGCTAAGAAAATAACATAGTTCAGTAAAATATATGAAGGAGGCCAATATGTAGGCTCAATCATGTCATTTACATAAGCATATCATGATTATATTGAAGCACATAGATCATAGAACAGAAAGTCAGAAACTTTACATGAAGAAATGCTCAAAACGAGAGGCTTCAACCATATGATATGACTACACAAGCTTGACAGTGTTATTTTATTAGCTGAAAAGAGCTGTAAGTTACACTTCAGATATAGAGAAGATATTTGTACAAAAATATATATCTATATCAGATATGTACACTATAGAGTCTCCTCTTCAAAATCCCCTTGGGGTTTTTAGCAAAAAATGATGTACATGGAGTAGATCTAAGATCTAATGCAACTCATCTACAAAATGATTCAGAATTTATAAAGAAAATACATCATTATTCAATCAAATATGAATGGAACATGGATTAGATCTGTAATCCATGGATCACCACAGTGAGTGGTAGATTCCCAACACTAGAGATCTCTCCTCCTTGATGTGCCAAAGACCCTGCAACTTTCTCCTTGCAAATAACATAGTTCTGGAAGATGGAATACGTTGTAGGATCTAGAGCATGATGTGGCCTCAAGCCAAGATCTGAAAATGAGCTCTCCTCATCCAATACTCTCTTGCAAATGGGATAGAAGACTCTCCCAGTGAAAAGAGGCAATAAAATGGCTTAGATCTGAACAGATCTAGCCACCACTTGCTGCAGCTTAGAAAGACAACCAAACCCTCAACAGGATTTGCGTTGTAGTTGGAAGAAGAGCTTGGCCAAATTCATAATAGTGGTCAAGAAATGAAAGGCTCCTCCAAGAGGCCTCTCAAGGAAGAGGTGGGATTCCTGATCAGGAACACCCTAGTGCTAAACAACACTATTCTCAGCTAAAAAGATAGAGAATGAGAAGTGTCTAAGCAGAAAAATCCTCCAGAAAAAATATCATCAACAACCTTCTCATGTTGTCCTCCTCCTCCTTAAATAAGATGGAACCCTTTCTAAACCATAAACCCTCTTAATGATTTAGCTGCATTCACATGATGAGCCTCCAACTAAGACTTCACTATTCATCTAGGTGGTTCAATGTATCTAGACAACACTGTTGATTTTGTCTAGTTGACCCAGTCAAATGACTTAATCCATTTTCACACATAATGGTTTTAACTAACGCAGCCCAGATTCAGCCTTGTTCACATGGGCATTGATTTATTTTGTTGTTTTAGGAGTTTAAATTTATCCTCCTTTACAATTTATTCTTGCAACAAGAAAATGGAAACAAAATAGTATATTCCTATTAGCTTGGGCTAATTAGGAATATTACAAAATTTCTATGATGTAACCTATCGTCGAAGGCGAGAAACCTGCCATTAAGGCATCTGAATCCCAAGGTACTGATAGGATTCTAGATCAACTTTATAGATGATGAGCTGTCGTCGATAGAAAGTGATCTGTCATAGGAAAGCCCATGACACGAAACCATTAGATCAATTTTTGAAGAAATATTTGCAAGGACTAACTGAGGGATGGTCAACGTGAATGGAGACAGATGTTTGCAATGAATGGTTTATTTAAACTGATCCCTTGAACACATAACGACACTGTAGATAGTTCGGTGATGATTGACCTAAAGAAAATACCTAGAAACCAGCTGAAGACTTTTAA
Organism: Pinus albicaulis; assembly: GCA_034641835.2. Lineage (NCBI taxonomy): Eukaryota > Viridiplantae > Streptophyta > Pinopsida > Pinales > Pinaceae > Pinus > Pinus albicaulis. Next base: position 368,361,585 of record CM076571.1, on the reverse strand, counting down.
TGTGGTTCGATTAATTGTTTGGCCAAAATATTTTCCCAACTCAAATATGAGCTTGATAAAAGTGTCATGTTCAAGAGTGGTATACTACTTTTTTGAATGAAGTGTGACAACTGGATTCATTTTCTCTCTTTTTCCCCCACCATTTCTAGCAAGTACCTCTTTATTTTTGACAAGCTTGAGGAGGATAACATTTGCTTGTTATATAAGCTCATCCTTCGGATGAGTCCAACTTAGTATTAAAATCGAACCCTAAGAAAGAGTGTTTCGTTCCTGTTTGTAATTTACAGGTCCTTTACTGTTAAGTTTTAACGTGTCCAGTATAGGTGAAACTCGGTGTTTTTCAGTTTTAGGGAGTCGAAAGAAAAACTTAAGAAAACTCCGTGGGTGTACCTTTTCGTAAATTTAGTCTCTTAAGCTTGAAAAAGGATAAAATAGTGCAGGAGAGAAATCTATTGACTATGATTATTCAACGTATACCTTTTTCATAAATATTCCGTTTCACTCTGAAAAAGGTGTTAACTTATACTGAAAGGATGACTGTTCATTTACTTTAATGAGTTCGAATATTCAAGTACTCGGAAATCTTTTCATGTTTAGAGAGTCTGAAAAGGGCTTAAAAGAGAACTCCAAGGTTTCACTTTTTCGTAATTTTCAAGAGCCCGAAAAAGTGATAAAAGTGTACTCGTCATCAAAATAATCCTTTTCATCTGAAAAACCTGTTTTCTACACATAAACTAGAAAAATTAAACATATTTGTTTCCAATAAGTAAAAACTTTTGAAAAACAACTTTTTAAAGTGGAAAAAAAACACAATATTTTATTCATTCAAAAAATCTTATAAAAGGTAGCTCAACAAAGTCATTTTCACCTTTTGTATTTAGAGTTGAAAGTGGAGAGCTCTGGGCAAAAAACATTCCGGAGGTGATAACGGGAGAATGAGCCGCTCAAATCGAAAATTGTCGAATCCAGGTAATCCACAACATTCCTCTCTTCATTTTCATCCTTTTGTATTCTCTTTTTTGGTTTTCAAAATCATTTTTTGGGGGGAAATGGTTCAAAATTTCACTCTAGGGGGTCTGCAGGTTAGCCATTGGTTACCTGTGGACCCTAATAATTTTCCTAAATGAAAATTATCGGGCTACTGCGGTTTTTATGACGGGCGCATGTGGGGGTCCGCATTGTCCCTATAAAAAACTGGGGAGGTGCCGTGAGAAAATTAAATTTTATAATTCTCGCAAAAATGGATAAACATTTTCACTCTAATAGCTTCTAACCTTTAAATGCATCCATTTGTAGGTCATTTCACAATGTTGGAGTGGCAAGAATGCGAGCACAAAGAGGTAGATGATGCGGCAATGAACAATCCAAACATAATGCGTGTTTTGAGAAATTGCGGATTATACAAATTATGGGCCATTCAAGGCATGAGGGCACAGGTAGAGCTAATGACCTGGCTGGTGAATAAATGGGACGTTTAAGAAAAATGTTTTATCATTGGAGATCACAAGCTATAAATTGAGCTTGAAGACATCTATTTCCTCACTGGCTTATCAAAAAGAGGTGAACCTATCTCTTTGTTTGGAGCTAGCCAAGGTGGACTGCCTATCGCTAGCTATAAACAAGAGTTCTGCAATGAAGAAGTTGATCCCAAAGACAACCATATAGACATAAAAACTATCATACATCTTGATATTAAAGTCATTGCATTCACCGTGACCAGATTATGTGGGAGCATAGCTCCACATGTTGCTACCAAGTCACAAATGCAGAAAGCTGTCGAATGTTGTAGAGGTACAATCTTCAATTTGTGTCAAGGGGTGTCGACCAATATGAAGGGTCAACTAACTAGAGCGAAGAACTCAAAGTTGAAAAAATTTGGGTATGGTGCTATCTTAGTATCTTTCGCTTTGGATAGGATTATGTCCCTTGCCCCTTAGTTGATCTTTGTTGACCATGGTCAACCTAGAGAGCTTCGTATGGTACGATGGGTGGCACTGATGGCTCGCCATGGTGGAAATGGCTGCACGGTAGTCAAATTCACTCCAGCATATTTTCATTGGTTACAAAACCAAATATTTGCTATTGAAGATTTCCCGTACGCAAGCATAGACTTTTGAGGAGACCCCGAGATGTCCTTACCTCTAGGGACACAATGGGATGAATTAGGTAAATGAATTATTTTGATGCATTTTAACTCTAATTTTTATTTATTTTTTCAATCATCCAATACTAATAACAAAAATTTCAAATGTAGACGTTGGTCCACGAAGACCAGCCATTCTTCGCCGCTTCGAAAGGAAGCCAATAGAACCTGTTGCACAGCCATAGAACCAGGCAATAGATATTCTAACTGACTTAGACCACAACCTAGAAAGGTTGACTAGAGACATCCCAAAGACAACGATGGATGATATTCCTCTTCCTCTCCAGAGGCACGTCGGTGGTGTTCCTGGCCAGTTTAGAGATACCTACGTAGGGTGGCACGGGCGATAGTTTATTATCATGATCATCACCATGGATAGTGGATGATTATCGCATACTATCATATTTTTTTTTTTTTTTGTATTAATATCTTTCAGATCATAAGGTGTTTTAAACCTATGGTCGCAGATGATGTAATATTTTTTGAAACACAAACTCTATCTATGATATGACTACTTTCACCGGCTATCTTGTTCAACACATATCGAATGTTGCTTTGATTTACTTTTTAATGTCGCAAATGTCTATTTATAAAATTATTAGCTAATGCATCAGCCAATGTATTTAAAATTCTTGGAATCTGTTGATATTCAATGTAATCAAAATTTCTTTCCAAGAGATGAACCTTCAAAAATAATCTTAGTAACACTGGATTTTTAATTGCGTATACTCTATTTAAATGCAATACAATGAGTTCTGAATCTAGCCTAACGATCAAACGCCGAATGCCAAATGAAATGGAACAAGATAATAACTCAATCACTGCGCTATATTCTGCAACATTATTCGTTGTTTGACTAAGGCTTATCCCATGCATAGAAACTAACTCATCAGTGGGTGAATAGATAACCTAGGCTGCAGAAGAGATATTCTGTGTACTACGACAGGCACCATTAGCAAAACCAATGTACGCCTAAAGGGACGTCGACATCTGCAATATAAAGAGTAATCAAGATAAGCAGGGATAATATTCGACGTAAATTTAAACTAGACAAACTCATCTAACTAAAGTAACAAACTTAGAAAAATAACTAATGTACAGGTGAGATCTTCACACAAAAATCAAGCATAATATCTCTTCAGATAAAGTACATTTCTGGGTTTATCTAAAGAGACCCTGTTGTGAAACTAGCTCCAAAAAGAGAAGAAAAGAGATATCAACGCCTTAGAAATAAGCCACTTCGAGGGGGCGACCTCCAATACATTACATGAATGAACAATTCTTGGATGATTCAAATTAAAAAACCTCCTTTCTATATATAGGAGTCCATGGGGCCAGAATGTAATCCTAGTTGACCTAACAATAATAATTTAAGGGCACAATAATAACAATATGGGGGTTACAAGGGTACAATAATAACAATAAGGGGGTTACATTAACAACAATAAGGGACTATACTAGTAATATAGGGACCTAACATGCCCCTCTCCTTCAAAAAGGTGTTGTCCTCAATGCTTGAGTAGCTCTGGGTGCTTCTGTATAAAATTCTCGTCCTTCGATGTAGAATATTCAGTGGGTAAGTTCTTCCACTTGATGAGATACTCTAAAATTGATCGATTTCGTAGCTGTCAAGTTCTTGTTTCCGTGACCGCTTCAGGTTCCAATATTATTTTTCCTTCCTCATCAAGTTCTGGAAATATTGTTTGAACTGGAAGATTTTCACCTATAACCTTCTTTAAGCATGAAACATGGAAAATGGGATGCACTCATGAAGAAGCAAGAAGCTCCAATTTGTATGCCATTGTACCAATATTTTGCAACACCTTGTAAGGACCATAGTACTTTTGTGATAATTTATTATCCTTCTTACCTTGCTTGAGGGAATTTTGTTTGTATGGTTGTAGCCGTAAAATACCCAGTCTCCTACATCAAAAATTCTCCCGCAGCAATGTTGATCTGCCTGTTGTTTCATTCAATTTTATGACAAATTCAGGTTGTCCTTTAAGAGTTGGAGAACTTCTTGTTGATGCTCGATGTGATATTCCACTACTTGAACCTTCGAATTTTCTCTTAAAGATGATGTGATGGATGGTGGATGATATCCATAAAGTGCCATAAATGGGGTCATTTTTGCTGCAGTATGGAAGGTAGTGTTATACCACCATTCAGCTAGAGGTGACCACTTGATCCATTGTGTTTTTTTATCAGATACAAAACAATGAAGTTATCCTTCCAAAAATTTATTTACTATATCAGTTTGACCATCATATTGAGGATGATAAGATGAGATATGAGCTAATTGAGTACCCAAACAAGAAAATAACTCCATCCAAAAATTTCCAGTAAAAATGGGATCTCTGTCGCTCACAATAACCCTTTGGTTTCCATGTAGCTTTTGAATTGTGTCCATAAATGTAGTAGCAACTGTACTTGCTTTAAATGGATGAGATAATGCACAAAAGTGTGCATAATTGGTAAGTCTATCAACTACCACCATCATGACACTCTTTCCTTCGGACTTAGGTAAACATGTGATAAAATCCATTGAAATATTCTCCCAACGTTGACTTGGAATGGATAAAGGTTGTAGAAGACCCAGGGTCTTAATTGTCTCAAATTTATTCTGCTGGCAAACCAAACATTCTGCCACAAAATTTTGAATATCAAATTGAAGGCCATCCCAAAAAAATTCTTTCTTCACCCTGTGGTAAGTTTTTAAAAATCCTGAGTGTCCTCCTAAAGGAGAAGTGTGCAATTCAAAAAGAATCTTTTGTTTTAGTTGGGAATTCTTACAAAGATATAAGTGATCTTTGTACCATAAGGAATCATTTTTCCAACTAAATGTATCAGATGTAATAGGATCTTGCTACAAAATTTTAATGAGTGTCCACACATCTTCATCCTTCTTCCATTCATCTCTTGCGTCGGTTATCCAATCTGGTTGGATAATAGAAATAGCACAAAGCAATTCTTCCACCTCTTCACTCTTTCTTGAGAGTGCATCTAAAACAAAATTTAGCTTCCCCTTTTTGTATATTATTTCAAAGTCATAACCCAACATCTTTGTGACCCATTTTTGCTGCTCTTCTGAATATAGTCTTTGTTCCAAAAAGTGTTTAAGACTATCATGATCATTTTTTTACCTTGAAGTGTCTTCCCATTAGGTAATTTCTCCATTTCTTTAGTGCATGCAGTATTGCTAACATTTCCTTCTCATAAATAGGTTTCTATAAATACTTTCCTTTGATTGTACGACTTTCAAAAGAAATGGGTCTTCCTTCTTGCATTAAAACAACACCAATTCCATTTCCTGAGGCATCACATTCCACAATAAAGGTTTTTGTGAAGTCTGGCGTAGCTAAGACTGGTGCTAGGCACATTGCCTCTTTAAGCTGTTCAAAGGCCTTAGTTGCTTCAGGAGTCCATGAAAATGCATCTTTCTTAAATAATGTTGTTAGAGGTGCTGCTATTCTCCCATAATTCTTAAAAAAATTTCGATAATACCCTGTTAACCCGATAAATCCTCGCAAACTTTTTATGGTTGTGGGGAATTTCCATTCCTTAATGGCTTTAATTTTGTTAGGGTCTACCTTAATACCCTCATGAGATACAATATGACCCAGATATTCCACCTCTCGTACTCTAAAGAAACATTTGGATGTTTTGCACATAATTGTTTCTCCTACAATAATTTGAGCACCCTGTCAACATGTTGAACATGATCCTTCCAAGACCTATTGTAGATTAGTATATCATCAAAAAATACTAGCACAAATTTTCTAAGGAATGGTTTGAAAATGGAATTCATCAACCCTTGAAATGTAGAAGGTGCATTGGTAAGGCCAAAAGGCATGACCAAAAATTCATAATGACCCCAATGAGTTCAAAAAGTTGTTTTCGGAATATCTTCAATCTTCATTCTAATTTGATGATACCCTGAACGAAGATCCAATTTGGTAAAATAAACTGCTCCATGTAATTCATCCAATAGTTCATCAATCACAGGAATGGGAAATTTATCTTTAATGGTGAGCTTATTGATCTCCCTATAATCCAGACACATGCACCATGATCCATCCTTCTTGTGTACCAATACTACAGAAGAAGAGAAAGAACTTTGACTAGGTTGAATTATACCTGCCTCTAACATTTCTGCAATCTTACGTTCAATTTCGCTCTTTTGGACATAAGGATATCCACAAGGCCTGATGTTTGGAGGAACACTTCCTGGAATCAAATGAATAGCATGATCATGATCACGAATAGGTGGGAGTCCTTTTGTACTTTCAAAAACCTTGGAATGATTGTCCAAGACTTTTTGGAAATCTGCAGAAATAGATGATTTTGATGTTGGAACTTCTAGTGAGCATAATTGTGCAATTATTCCTCATTTTTCTTTCTTTATAAGCTTTGTCATAACATTAGAGCTTATTACCTTTTTCTTCTTCCCCGCAATACCTCGTAATTCGACTTCCTTTCTGAAAAAAAATTCTTGAAAATTAAAAGCTACCGTCCCCAAAGATTGTAACCATTGTACTCCTAGTACAATATCAACACCTCCCATAAAAATGGAAAGCATTAGACTATTCAATACATATTACCCCATGGTTAGCTTGATATTATGGCATTTTCTAGAGCAATTTATAGTTCCTCCATTTGCAACTATCACTTGACATTCTGGTGTTGGGTATAAGAAACAATTGAATTCCTTGGCTACCTTACAATGAATAAAATTATGGGTACTACCTGAGTCTATCAACACTATTACCTTTTTCTTCTTGATATATCCTTCTATCTTAAGAGTTTGATGAGTGGTAATTCCTGCCAATGCATTACACGATATGGACGGACTCATTTCTTCCCCTTCTTGGATTGGTTTCTGGTGTATATCCTCTTCTTGTTCATTTTCTTCTTCCTCTTCACAATCTATGTAAAATAATTTCTTCTCAGCACACTTATGACCTTTAGTGTATTTTCTATCACAACTATAGAAAATCCATTTTCTATTTTTTCTTCCAATTTTTGTGGTGTCAACCTTGTACGTTGCGGAAATCTAGGAGTAGCAACACTTCCCTCTTTATAGAAGTGAGTGGTAGGCTTCCTTGTAGCCATAATTTTACATTCAATTTTTCTTGCCAACTTGAATTCCTTCTCCAATGAATCAGGTTCCAAAACATGAACTTCATGTTGGATGTTATCCTTTGAATTACCTATGAAGAGATCAATCCTGTGTTCCTCTAGAATATCAGTTACCCTTATATTCAAATTTTGGAAGTCCTCAATGTGCTCCCCCATTAAACCCTTTTGTTTGAGATTTATCAATTGGCTAAAGAAGGTGTTTATCTTTGTATCCTCATAATGTGCTATCATTTCCTTCGTAAAAATTGACCAAGTGACAATTTTTTTATGGGAGCAAAGCCATCGATACCATACATATATATTTTGTTCTAAATGTAAAGTTGCAATGCGTACCTTTTGTGTGTTTTGAAAATTATGGAGATAAAAATATTGCTCCATCTGTAGTATCCATGTTACAGGATCCTTTCCGTCAAACTTCCTCATATCCATATTTGGAATATGGTGGTTCTTCCTGCTAACATTAGATTTTATGAAATCACGATTAACATTTATTTTGTTCTCATCATGAGTTTCCTCTACTATATTTTCACCATTAGGAAACATTTATTGTATCAACTTTGTCAAACCTTCCATGTCTACTTTTAGATCATTCTTCATGTTTTACATTTTCTCATTGATCTTAACTTCCATGTCATCCATCTTAGATTCCATGCCAGCTTCCATGTCATCTATCTTAGATTCCATGCCATTCTTCAAACCATCCATCTTCGATTCCACGCCTTCTATCTTAGATTCCATGCCATTCTTCAAACAATCCATCTTAGATTCCATGCCTTTATTCAAACCATCCATCTTAGTTTCCATGCCTTTCTTCAAAACTTCCACGTCATTTTTTGTTGCCCTTTGCGATAGAGAAATTTGTTGCACTTACTCTTGTAATTTTGATATGTCATGTTGCCATTCTTCATCTTCATGAGTCATAGTAGAGCTTTCTAAAGGCTTAATGGGTGTTGAATTATTTTTAGGGGCCATTTTAGAATCCAATACTGATATCTATTCTACAATATTCCCTTGGAATCAATTCAACTTGATTCTTCAAACAAGACTTACGCAATTCGGAAAAAAAAATACACACCTTTTACTTGCTTTTGAGGAGCTAGATATTGAAATTGAATTCTCTCTATAATTGTGGATCCTCAATATCTAAAATTCAGACTTGTAGTAGCCCTCTGAAGCTTCTTTCAAATGCCACAAGTCTGATCTGATTTGTATTCTTCAAGGAAAAGTTATTTCCATTATCCCATAATGACCCAATTTTGTACTAGTTCAGTAGAGAGAAATTGTACGACTTGCCACTTTTGTACTAGTTCAGTAGAGCGAAACTTTTGTAATAGTTCATTGTTTCCTCCTTTCACTTTGAAATTAATAGGATGAAAACTACAGTTAGTGTACTTGCAGCCACATTTTACAGCATTCCAATCTGATGCTCAGAGAGAGATATGAATATTTTCCCACGATCACCTATTTGAGAAGAAATTCAGAAGCCTCAAAAAGCCCTAATTTCCACAAATCATATCTTTGAAAATATTTTGAACCAATGCCTAAAATTGTTTGAAGATTTTCCTCAGGATTGCAGCTTCGTACTCTAAAAATTTTAGCTTCTGAACCTTCGTATAAAAAAGGTTATTACGAAAATACCACGATGACCTGTTTAGGTTAAATTGAGGAGCCTGCAAAATGACCTAACTTGCATAGATCATATCTCCGAAAATATTGCGAACCAAGCTCTCAAATTTTGCGATGATGTTTCTCAGGATTTTGGCTTCGCACCCTAAGAATTTCATATTTTGAGACTTTGTAGAAAAAAATTTATAGCAAAAATTCCACGATGACCTTTTTGGATCAGCGAAACCCTAGAATCTCAAAGCTCTGATACCAAATGTTGTGAAACCAACTCCAAAAAGAGAAGAAAAGAGATATCAATGCCTTATAAATAAGCCACTTCAGGGGGGAAAGCTCCAATAAATTACATGAATGAACAATTCTTGGATGATTCAAATTAAAAAACCTCCTTTCTATATATAGGAGTCCATGGGGCCAGAATGTAATCCTAGTGGGGCCACAATGTAATCCTAGCCGACCTAAAAATAATAATTTAAGGGCACAGTAATAACAATATGGGGTTTACAAGGGTACAATAATAACAATAAGGGGGTTACAATAACAACAATAAGTGACTATACTAGTAATATAGGGACCTAACATACCCCGTCATAATCAATCAATTCATAGGCCCATTTTGCAAGCACTCGCTTGAAAATATAAGGACCATGTCACATGGGTTCAAATTTCCCAAATCCTAGTTTATCATTAGCTTGATTTTATCCCAAGACTAGGTCACCTTCTGAAAAAACATGAGGTGTAACAATTCGGTTGTACTGAGCTTTAACGCGTTTTTTATGATCTTCGGCTACTAATGCAACGATGCGTCAAGTCCATCTAACTGTTCTAGGTACAAAAATATTTTTTCCTCTTTAGAAGTAGCTGGTAGTAACTCTATGGATAATTGGAGTGATGGTATTTCACATTCAATCAATAACACAGCTTCTAAACCGTAGACCAGTTCAAAAGGAGTGAACCCTGTTGCAGTTTTTGCTGAGGTTTGGTATACCCAAAGTGCTGAGAAAATCATAGTATGCCAATTCAATTTATAAATTCTAATTATCCTTTTAATCATAGTGGTAAAAAATTTATTAACGGCTTCAACCTTACCATTAGCCTGCAGGTAATATGGAGTAGAGTTATCATGGCACATGCCAAGTTGGTCGGAAATTTTGGTCATCATGACGTTTTGAAAATGACTTCCATGGTTAGTAATAATATCTTGTGGTACACTTAAATGAGCAATTACATGGTTGAATAGAAATTTAGTTGTAGTTTTTCCATCGGCCATAAATATAGGCTTCGCCTCAGCCCATTTTGTAAAATAATAAACTACGAGAATAATATACTCATTCCCCCCGGCCGAGAGAGGGTTACATGTAATGAAATAAATGCCCCATTTTGCAAAAGGACCTACATCAATTATGGGGTGAAGAGGAGCTGGTGGTGCATGCATCTTTCGATCAAAAATTTGACAGTAGTGGCATTTTCAGACCGCGAGAATACAATCTTTGAATAATGAGGGCCAAAAATAACTAGCGTGCAATCTCTTTTGGGTTGTGGCATACCCCAACATATGACCACCACATGCTCCAGAGTGGCAGTCATTCAAAAAAATTTCAGCCTCTTCATGAGTTAAACATCGTCGAAATACATAATCCGCACCATGACGATAAATTATTTCCCCAACAATATTGTATTGCTAAGATTGGTAGCATATCTTCCGTCGATTTGAACGCGAGAGTTCAGGCCGAAAGTTTTGGGTTTGGAGATAAATGATGATATCTCCATACCATGGATCTAATGTACTGATAAGAAACCTCAATTCCTCAAAAATCAGATGCTCTACCACAGTTTTTGTCTCAGTATTTGGGAAGTCACACATAAGTTAGGTAAACACCAGTGATTTCTTTGATTTGGATTTTTAAAATTCTAAATCAAACTCTTGAAGGATAACAATCCATTTAGATTATTTTCCCCCAAGTAATTTTTTAGTGAAAATGTACATCATCGGGTTACAATTAGATATCACAGTTGTTTTTTGTAACAATATGTAATGACGAAATCGTTGGACAACTTGTACTACTGCCAAGGCCAATTTCTCCACATGCGAATATTTAATTTCGGTCAGATTGAGATTCTGACTGAGATAATACATGCTCATTGTGAAATTCATCTTCTTGAAGTAATACCATTCTGATGGTGGAATCATAGGTTGCTAGGTATAAAAAGTAATCCTGGCTATAATTTGGTGGATGCAACAATGGTGCATGGGTCAAAACATTTTTTAAAGCATCAAAAGATCGATCAATGATCTCATCCCAAATAAAAGGAAAATTTTGTTTCAACACCCTAGTAAAACCTTTCATTAACTCAGCATAGTTCTTGATAAATCTACGTAAAATTTTTTCTTTCCCTCGCAAAATTTGGAGTTGGCGAAGTGTGAAAGGAGGAGGTAATTTGATGATAGCCTCAACCTTCAATGGGTTGACATGAATACCTACTTTGGAAATAACAAATCCCAGCAATCTACCAGATTGTACACAAAAAACACATTTGTTCAGATTTAACCGAATCTTATAATGCCTACATCTCATAAAGATTGCTCTTAAATGGGTAGGATGATCTTCCCTATGCAATGAATGAGCAGGTAAATCATCGAGATAAGGCTGCACAATGTGTTTAATGTCATGAAAAGTGTAAGACATTTCCCTTTGAGAAGTTGCACCAACATTCTTTAATCTAAAAGGTAGCTTACAATAAGAAAAATTCCCCCAAGGACAAATGAATGTTGTTTTTGGTTGATCAGCAGGGAGTATGTTTATTTGATTGTACCCAAAAAATCCATCCATAAATGAATACATTTAATTTTTGGCACAGTCATTGATGATTTGATCGATATAGGGAGTTGGATAATTGTCCTTTGCACAAGCTTTGTTAATATCCCTATAGTCGACACATACTCGTATGGTTCCTTGTTTTTTAGTAACAAGAATAATATTAGATAATCAATCTGTTAAAGGAATTGGATAAATAAAAACTACTTTTAATAATTTCACAACTTCATCTTTAATAGAACCATCTTTTCGTGGATGTATCAGACGTAATCTCTGCCCTACATGTTTAGCATCTGGGTAAGTCTTTATTTCATGAATGACAATATTGGGATCAATTCCTGGCATTTCTTCATAAGACTAGGCAAGTATGTCACGAAATTCTTGAAATAGGGACTTATATGTAGAAATTTCATTTGACGTACAAGAAGCACCTATATGAATGTTTTCAATAATTCCTAGTTTAAGGGATATGTCAATGGGAACCGTAGAAGAAATATTTCCCAAATTAATTTCAGAATCTGAATTTTTAATCGATATTGGACTCTGAGGTTCATTGACATAGTCAATTGGAATAATAGATGAAAAATTATTTTCAAATCTATCAAGCTCAAGTAAAAATGATGACCTATGATGGAGATCATCCCATGGTAATTCATCTATGGACAAGAATTCACGAATGCTTTCATCAGTATGAAACACTTGTTGCAAAGGATGAGGAATTGATGTTATAGCTGAGCTTGATGGTGAAAATTATTCTTCATTGATCACATTCATTGGATTATAATCATTTGATAAAGGATTGGAAAATGACTATACTGCATGATATGCTATCTCATAACGATTCAAAGGCATCGCACGAGTGAAAGAATCTAGTTTTGACTCTAAAGGCACTATCCAAGGATCGTCAAATGGAATACTGCTTGATGTAATCATATTGATATTAGCAATAGTACGTGGTATGTTAGCTAGAGGCATGGAAAAAGTTCCCATTAAGGCAGAATATTTGATTAAACCTATACCAACATCCTCATAAGGGATAGTCAATTTTCCAACATGATGAATACTATCTGTAGAAGCTGGGTTAGATGAATAATATGAGAGCCGATTGATTTTCACAATATTTCCTTGATGAGGGAACATGATTAATCGAAAGACGATTGAAACGACAGCAGTCATAGCATAAGACCAACTTTGACCCAGAAGAAGGTTGTAATCTAGAGGGGCATAAAAAAATTCCACATCTAAATTAACAGTTTTACCTTCGAACTCTACAGGTAGATCCTACAAAATCCCATATGGATGGAATCCTCTTCCATCAAAAGCTTTGAGAATTGTCAGAGATTGGTTAAGTGTCAGAGAACCAAGTGATTTCCAACAATTTAACGACCTAATACACCTAGATGCTCCTTCATCAATTACAGTATGAAAGCAACGCCTGTTTTTTACTAGTACTGGGATATGAAAAGTCATTTGATAAGGGAGACGAGGTGTAAATTTTTCTAAATCGAAGACCATGAGGTTTGAATATTGAAGATATACAACTCCAATAGCTGATAAAAGTAATTTCCTTTGTGCTAGACATGACTACAACACTTCTAAGGCCGATATTGCTAAATCCTCAATAATGTTGTAATTCTGAGTAGCTCTCGCATGTGGATTGAAAGATGATTTATGAAGTACACCTTTAGTAGGAATTTAATCACTAAATTATGATTATTTTTCTCGATATGAAGTGGATCAGAAACCAAGGGAGATGTATTTTTTAATGAATTAGAATTTTCTAGTTCTTTAATAGTAACAAAATTCTTACTGCCATAGTCTTGCGATCGAGTCACAACCATTACTTGAGACATCATCAAAATATATGCTGATGTATTAGAAGAAGATCCAATCATTTTTCTATCTTGAATAGGAAAAGGATCCTTCAAGACAGCGGGTGTAGATGAACCTTTGACAAACTTAGAAACCACAGACCTATGCGGCATTCTTTGGTGAAATGATCCTTGTCACAGATAAGAAAAGGATAATGAGGTTTTTGTTTATCATTAGATGGCTCAGTTTTCTCAGTTTTTTCTCTGGGAGAGGAAGTATGTTTACTTTTATTTCTCCCTTTCTTCTTATTACCATATTTAGACTTAGTTTTAGAATAATCTAGAATGTGAATATCGGTAGAAGTTTCAAGGGAAGAATCTCCTTTTGGTGAGTCAGGTAATGCTATTATAGGAGAAGTAATCTTGGAAGATTTCTTCTCACTTTTATTAGTACTAACTGAACCAATTACACCATCAGCAACATGAAAGCGAGTGAGGGAGTTGTTCTTATCTGACCAGGACATGGTAAATCCAAAATTTTCTCGTACGAAGTACCTAATTGAGTATAAACTAGGTCAAGGTATTGAGCTTGAGAAATGACTTGTTCTTCTGTAACAACTCCTCCTTTAGCTACATATTTAGTAATTTTTGGTAGTAATGATTTTATGAACCATTCTTCCAAAATTTGATCTGGAATAAAAACTTTCACCAAACGTCTTCTACGTCTCCATTCATGTATGTGATCTGATATGTAAGTAGACGTAGATTTTTTTAGTGAAGTTAATAATTTCGTGCCATTGTCGTAACTGACTGGAAACTGAAAATGAGTTAAGAGGGTGGTTGCTAAGGCATTGAAATTGTTAAACGAGCCTCGTGGTAGTTCAATATACCATTTGGTTGCTAATCCTATGAGAATTCTCTGAAAAATTCTTAATCAAATTGAATCGTGAATCAAAAAGTTGGATGCACACCAGAGGTGATAAGTCATGACATGGTTAGAAGGGTACTCTCCTGATTTACTTTCAAATTTCGGAATATCACTAAGCAACTTATTTGGCATTGGAAGCCAATATGGAATTCAATAGATTGGATCATTCGTAAGACACAATAAATTAGGTAAATCCAAATTTTCTATGAATGGTAACCGATGGTTAGGGTCTTGTGAAACTATACCAGTTCCAGGAGGAGGATATCCAAGATATCCTGGAATAGTTTGTGCATTTGGAATCGGTATGCCCCCTAGATAACCAGGATTAACCAGACCATAATGGGGTTGAGTAGGTGTTTGGTACGTATACCTAGGGTATGGTTGATATATTGGATTTTGCGCTACAGGTCCATATTGATATGACCCTTGGTAAGGTTGATCAGTAAACTGAGGTTGGCTTGTCATAACTGTACTTGTACCAGGTTGTCCTGCATGCATCTAAATAGAAGTCTAAGGTGTAGGTATAAACTGTGGAAGAGAAACTTGAGGAATTGGTACTGATACCTGAGGGATTGTAGAAATAGGGGCTACAGATACTCCAGGAATAGGTGTGGTAGCTTGAACAAAAATTGGCACAGCAGTTTGGGTTGGAGTTCTAGGTGTACTCAGACCGGGCTACTAAACATTACCTGATGCATGTACCTGAACAGTATGTTGAACATGTTGGACAGGTTGGACAGGTTGGACAATTTGGACAAGTTTTTGGACATGAGTATAACCAATCGGTTTTCCAGGCTGATAATAAGGTACTTGCATATTAGGTTGTAAATTTTGTTGAGATTGAGATGGATCCCACACTGTATTAGGTTCAACATACGAAGGTCCCATAAAAGGTGGTGGATAAGAAGGACCACAACTAGGCTGATAATTTGGAACATAAGTTGGATAATTGACTGGATAATTCCCACCTCCAGGATACAATTGTTGTTCTGGGTAGAATTACTACCCTAAAGGAGGTTGTGGACCCTCAATTGAATACTGACCTTGAGGTAGATATTGACCTTGAGGTGTGTACTGACCTTGAGGAATGTATTGCCCTTGAGGATGATATTGACCCTGAGGCATGTATTTCCCCTGAGGTTGGCCCCCAAGCTATAAATTACTAACTTGAGGTTTCCCCCCAAGCTGTAAATTAATACCTTGAGGGTTAGGGTTTGGAATGTTTCCAGAAATCATATAAATTTGTTCGGCATTTAAAGTTCTGGTATTTGATTCATGTGGTCCAGATGATAGTGTATGTTTATCAAGGAGATTCCCCTGAGAAAGTACCAGAGAGCAACTGGTATCCTACAGGAAATGAAGGACCACCATACAAATATGTTTCTGGAGATTCAAAAAACATGGATGACTCACCAGACATGTTTAAAGGAGGTCTATAAACTCTCAGTGTCGAAGGAAATGGAATTTGGGGTGGCGAATAATTCAGACCAACGTTCTATAGAAAGTCTATCAATGAAGAATACCAAGCGTCTTGTCTAAAAGGAAAATAAAAAATTTATTCACGTTCTCTAAGATCTAAAGTTTCCTGAGCCGAAGGAATAACGACTTCTTCATCAGTGTCAGTAACTTCTTCAATACTAATGAGACTAGGAGGAAGATATTCTATGATCTGAGTCTTCACTCTAGGTGAATCAAGATTACCAAGGGTTGGAGTAACAAAATCGAAAGTAGGTTCAGACGTAGCAGGTTCAGTTTCTAGATCAGAAATTTCAAGTTTAGGAGATGATAATTCACTTGTTATAGAAGCAAGTTCAACTAATTCAGAAATTGAAATTTTCTGAGGAGTAAAATATACTGTTTGCGGTTGATCTACTTCGTAATCAAGATGAATAATTATAGATGTTTCTTCATGTTCTGTTGAACTAGTTCCTGATGTTTGTCCTCTTTCAGATCTAAGTCTTTCTAATTGGCTTGGTGTATATTCAGGGGTTTTCCCCTGCATTCTATGTTATTGTCTCGGTAATTCAACCACGATTAAAACTTTTAATCACACGCAATCAAAGAAAATTTCAATAAAAATCCTAAAGCCTCTAAGGAAACAACCAAATTGATCACACACCTATAAAATCTAAGAGATCAAACCACACAAAAACAATAGACTCCCACACTAAAAACACTATTTGGTGATGAAATCCAACATCGTAGAATTTTAATGCAGAAATGGTAGTTGGAATAGCTACCCCGACAACTTGCTTAATGAAATATACCAATGTAAGTTTCTTCACTTAAACCATCTCGAGTGAATATAAACCTCAGGAGAGTCCAAGTGAGTCTAGCCGGCGTCTACTCCAGGTACAGTGGGACCTTCCCTCCATTGTCACCTTGGGAAAGAATCATAAAGTTTATGGCTACTAAGGTCACCAATGAGAACACATATGATTTTTATGGTTTTAATGAGCTTTTTCCCAATTCCAAGACTTTATGTAGGAACTTTATGATTTTGGACCTCTATGGGAGTAATAAATAGGTAATGATGAACCCATATAGATAGCTAAATGTCATGGTGACAAATTTTAGTGTAACACAACTGTAGAAAATCCCTTTCACTCTTTTTTCTTCCAATTGTTGTGGTGTCAACCTTGTAGGTTGTGGAATTCTAGGAGTAGAAACACTTCCATCTTTATATATGTGAGTGGTAGGCTTCCTTGTCGCCATAATTTTACATTCAAATTTTATTGCCAACCTGAATGCATTATCCAATGAATCAAGTTCCCAAACGTGAACCTCATGTTGGATGTTATCCTTTAAAGTTTGTATGAAGACATCAATCCTGTGTTCCTATAGGATATCAGTTAGCCTTATATTCAATTTTTGGAAGTCTTAAATGTGCTTCACCACTGAACCCTTTTGTTTGATATTTATCAATTGGGTAAAACAGGTGTTTCTTTTTGTATCCTCATAATGTGCTATCATTTCCTCCGTAAAAATTCACCAAGTGACAATAGTTTTACGGGAGCAAAGCCATCGATACCATAAAAATGTATTTTGTTCTAAATATAAAATTTCAATGCATACCTTTTGTGTGTTTTTCACATTATTGAGATCAAAATATTGCTCTGTCTATAGTATCCATGTTACGGGATCCTTGCCATGAAACTTCCTCATATCAATCTTTGGAATATGGTGGGTCTTCCATCCAACATCAAAGTTTATGAAATCATGATTAAAAATGATTTTTTTCTCATCATGAGTTTCCTCTACTATCTTTTCGCCATTAGGAAACATTTCTTGTATCAATTTTGTCAAACCTGCCATGTCTGATTTTAGATCATCTTCATGTTTTCCATTTTTTCATCGATCTTAGCTTCTATGTCACCCATCTTAGCTTCCATGTTAGCTTCCATGCCATCCAAATTAGCTTCCATGCCATTCTTTAAACCATCCATCTTAGCTTCCACACCTTTCTTCAAAACTTCCATTTCATTTTTTTTTGCTCTTTATGAGAGCGAAATTTGTTGCACTTGCTCGTGCAATTTTGATATGTCATGTTGCACTTATTCGTCTACTTGAGTCATAGCAAAGCCTTATGAAGGCTTCATGGTTGTTGAATACTTTTTAGGGGCCATTTTAGAACCCAATACTGATATCTATTCTACAATATGCCCTTGGAATCAATTCAAACTGATCCTTCAAACAAGGCTTATGCAATTCGAAAAAAAATACACATAACTTTCTTGCTTTTGAGGAGCTCGATATTGAAACTGAATTATCTCTGTAATTTTGGATCTTTATTATTTTAAATTCAGTCCTATAGCAGCCCTCTGAATCTTCTTTCATATTCCACAGGTATGACCTGATTTGGATTCTTCAATTCAAAGTTATACCCAATCTCCCACAATGACCTAATTATGGATTGGTTCAGTAGAATGAACTTGTACGGTGTGCCACATGTCACTATTTCATCCTTAAGTTCTAAAATTTATATACAATAAGCTACATTCCATGTAATTTCAGCCACTTTTTACATAATTCCAATCTGATGCTCAGAAAGCAAATTATGACAATTTTCCCACAGTCACCTCTTTAAGATGAAATTTGGGAGCTTGAAAAAGCCCTAAATTCCACAGATTATATCTCCAAATATGTTCTGAACCAAGATTTGAAAGTATTACAAAATTTTCCTCAGGATTTCGGATTTCCTCTGTATAAATTTCAGCTTCTGAACCTTTGTAGAAACATAGTTATAGCGAAAATTCCACAATGACCTATTTAGGTGAAATTAGGGAGCCTAAAAAACTCTAACTTCCATAGATCTTATCTCTGAAAATATTGCGAACCAAGATATGAAATATTAACACGACGTTCCTCAAGATTTCAGCTTCTCTCTATAAAAAATTGAGCTTCTGAACCTTCATGGAAAAAATGTTATAGCGAGCATACCATGATGACCTGTTTGGCGCAGCGAAACCCTAGAATTGAAAGCTCTGATACCAATTGTTATCAAAACCAGCTCCAAAACTAGAAGAAAATAGAGATAAACATGTTATAAATAAGCCACTTTGAGGGGGAAACCTCCTTTAAATTACATAAATGAACAATTCTTGGATGATACAAATGAAAAAAACTCCTTCTATATAAGGTGTCGATGGGGTCACAACATAATCCTAGTCGACCTAACAATAATAATTTAAGGGCACAATAATAAAAATATTGGGGTTATAGGGGTACAATAATAACAATAAGGGGGCTACACTAACAACAATAAGGAACTACACTAGTAATAATGGGACCTAACATTGAGGTTGTCTTCGCTGGTGAGTGAGATATCTTTACCAATGATGTGAGTGAGATAAATGATTTTGATGGTCATTCATAGCTTGTGTAAGTCTTTTTCTTCATTATGGTGTGGTGGCCCACCAAGTGCTTTTCAATTTTTCTTTGAAAATTATGCATCTTTGGAACATTATAACTTATAACATCACATTTATAATAAATTGCACTTGAAACAAACTTTATTGAGAAAATTCTCTATTAATACTCATTCATTTGTCGGATTTATTAATAAAATCGCTGATTTTGATGAATTAAACCCTAATACCCTAATGGTGACATTGAGCTGAATTAGGACCATGGTGGTATGTCTTATATTAAAATGATAACTTTGGGGTGATGACTCATCCAATTGAGAGATGGCAAGGACCAGCTCATGAATGTTTTTGAAAGGAGCAGTAATAGACCTAGACACACTAGACCGTGACCAAATTTGTTTTTGAAGACCTACTAAAACCATTAAAATTTGACTCGAAACCCTAATAAAAAAATTTGAAAGAGCATATTTGATCACTGGTGACAGGAAAAATTGACTGACACTAACATGTTTAATTCATGACTAAGTAATATCACACAGTCTGTAGTAAGTTCAACAAATGTGTTGAACAACACTTATAGTATTGATAGATCTGATCTGCGAAGAGATGATAAGAATGAAAATCCATAAACCCACAATCATCTTTCCCTCTGGATGAGGAAACCTGGTTATAGCATCCCCCTATATTGCCTTAGGCGAGAATTCAGTCTGCACAAGAAGATCGTTTCCGAAAGGGCCAGTAATAGTGGGTTTTTTTGGACTACCTAGTCACTTTGAACCTGGGTCTAGGCTCCATCAAACCAACAAAATGCTTAGTGCCCATACCTCATCTGGAAATCTATCTTGTAAATGTCCTCTTCTTTTATGCATACGTGATAGTATCCTTATCTCAAATAAATCTCTGAGAACATTTCTTCTCCCTTCAACTGATGAAACAAGTTATCAGTCATTGACAATGATTACATGTTGTTGATGGTTACCTTGTTTAATTTCATGTAATCAATTCATAATGTGAGAGTACTTAAAAAAAACAATGGTTCACCCCACAGTGATACACTTGGCCTAATGTATCCATTGTCAATCATTTCCTTCAACTGCAACTTTAAATCTTCTGACTCTAGAGTGCTCGTCCTATACGGTGCCTTCGATGCAAGTGTTTCCCCTGGTACCAACTCAATGGGAAATTCTACTTCTCTGTGAGGTGGAAACTTTGAAATCTATGTTTGAAACACATCCTGAAATTGTTGTAACATCAGGTAATTGCTTAATATATTTTCATCCACATCCTCCTTACCTTTATCAATAGAAATATGTAGTGCAAATAACACAGAACATTTTTTAAGATTGTTCTTTTCCTACATCGTTGTCTCCATTCTAACTGATGTTGCTTTCTTCTTACCCTCTACAATTATTTCTTCTCCATTGTCATCCAAGCATTCAATAGCCTTATCATAGCAATATACCTTATTCATATGAAGATACAACTATTCCATACCTGAAAAGATATTATATCATACCAGCAACAATATATTCAAATGCGTTGATGTATGAATAACATTCAACTCAAATGCACAAGCTCTTACCGAATGATGAATTATTTTCTTAGTAAATGTAGCCAACTGCACTAACCAAGAATCTGCATACACTTCTTTTCTCAAACCACGCTTATACACCAAGTCAGTGTTAACATAACTATAATTAGATCCAGGTTCAATCAAAATAGAAACAAATTTATCACAAAGCTTACTGTCCATATCAATGATATATTCTCGGTGATATGCCTGACTGTTATCCAATGTTGATTAGATCCGAGGAATGCTCTTCCCAACATCTCCAATAGTATGTACCTATTTTTCACTATAGATTTGAGACCTACTGTTATCTCTAAATTGGTACTGATGGGATGCTCCACCAAACAACTTAAAGTAACTCTTTCAAACCAACTTTTGACTGAGGATTAGCCTCTTGAGTCTGAGAGGGCTCTCTCCATTTATCTAATGATTTACTCAATTAGGTCTTAAAACATATGGATAACTCTATGAGTGTCTTAGTTTATTTGATTTCAGGTGAAAAATGGGATAAATTTCACTACCATTGGGGTCATGGAGTCAGTATGGAGTCAGTGATAAACAATTTTTCTTGTGGAAGCTGAGGCTTCTATTGTTTCAATGGAAAAAGATAATACTAACAACATAAACTATTCAATAAACTTAATGTCAAAAGGAAGTCAGAGCATGAGGGCATGAATTCTGAGTAATTTAACATCAAGAAATTGAAAAAATATATTAAGAAAAGATAAGGTACAAACTCATTGCAACAGTCAAAGAATATCAGGTTGAGCAAAAAAACACCCATCACTGTCTATTACTGATATTCAAGATTTACAATAATAGTGGTATCAAAGAAAATTATCCAACCCCTTATAACTCTAAAAATATCTCATTTATAGATTTGGGACTCATACAAATGATTTTCCACCTTGTTATCTTCCAATTCCCACCTCAGAAACCTATTTCAAAAAGTATTACATCATTTGGAGACTTCCTAGGAATATTTTTGTTTTGCAGAGTTTGAATTCAAAAAGGAATCTTCTTTCATTAAATAATTCAAAAAATCCATTTAATAACCCTTATAAACTACAACTAACTAATTTTATGAGTGTGCTAGAGTGTTCATGTGTGATTATGCCATGTGGATGTTGAGCTAGGTCTCCTCCAAGTCGAATTTTACAATTTTTTCATAAATCTGGTTAGTGAAAATTTTGAAAAATAGGCTTCAAAGATGAGTGCATAATTTCCAAACCCTGATGTATTTGCATACAATGAGAGATTTTTTTGTAGGTGGGCCTATGCTGAAGAAAAAACTCTTTTATATTTCCAAAATCCTTTTTCATATGGTCATAAATCAAACTTGAAGTTAACTGCTAAAACAATCATGTACAGGAAATTTTGTAGCGCTCATTTCATAGCGAACTCCAAAATATACCTTTTGCATAACCTTTGACCTTTCTGACTGTTGGAGGGTCTTCCTTGGAGCTAATGAGCTAAACAAAAAAGAAAAAAATCCACTTTGATTTTGACCATAGCTGTGATTTTAAGCAAAAAGTCACCTATAGTGATTTTGTAGCGAAATATGGGCTTCGCTACGAAATTGCCTAATTTGCTGAAAAAAACCCAAAATCCTTCCTTTTCTTCAAAATTTAATTCTATGGGTCTAGAATATGATATGATGAATTTTTTTAAGGAAAATTGTGTTCAAACTACCTCTTATCCTCCTCAATAAACAACATTTTCACCTTCATCAAGTTCCTCTCTTAATAAAAACAGAGTTGTTTTTCTGAAATTTAGGGCTCATAAATGATCTCATATCTCCAGATCCTTGATAGATATTGCGAAATCGGAGGATTTTTTGTATATTAGTTCTTTATGAAGACAAACCTCTCTTGTTTTTTTGAAAAAAATCTCCAAGTGTCTAGGAACTGTATTTGAAAAACATGTCTCAAACAGGAAAAAAACGCATTCTCAAAATAGTGCCCAAAGACATCTCCAAATATCCCAATGTGTAGCACCTTTGAGAAAAGTGAAAGAGGTTAATTTTCTTGGATTTCTTCTTGAAAATAACCTCTCTTAGTTTCTTAGAATTCTCCTTCGTTTTCCTAGAAACCTCTCTTGAAATTGACTGCTTAAAAATTTTAAAAAATAGAGAAATCATCAATTCGCTACGAAATGGTCAGGTGATCGTGTAGCGAAATCTTCCTATTTTGGATAAAATTCACTATGGAATTGTGAAAAATCAAATATAAGGCTAAAAAATGAATTTTAAACCAATGCATGTGAACCGAAGGTGTATTTGATAGGTATGACTAAGATGACATGACTAATGAAGTATTTTGGACTTAGGATAAATACTAATGAAGTGTTTTGGACTTAGGATAAATACTTAAGATGACCAGCCTTATGAGACAGAATGAAGCCTAGGTGAGTGACCCTAATAAAAATTAAAATTTTATGTCTAATAACAGTGACTCCACTAGGGATGGTGTGCCCCTATGGTACAACAAACAACTTGTAGTTCCAGTTCCTTCCATCAAAAACTGAAATTGATGAAATTAATGAAGACTTTGTGAAGCTCTTATGGCCTTCTCCTCAGGCTCAAGCTTGTTGAAAACTACAATCCAAGATAGAAAATAAATTTGTACATGCTGAAAATATGCTCAGAATACTTGAGCTTATTCACACACACACACCTACCTACCCTAACTACTGCAATATTCATGCTTGATTCAAGTGATTCGTGTAAATCAACAAAACCATCCATGCATACTTGAACATCTTCAAACATGACATCCATATTGTGTGTATCAAAACTAATATTTTTCTTATCAAATGAATCAGATATAATATTTTGTAGCTTTGCTTGAGGGTTGTCATCTTGATTCTGAACACTAACAGCTCCTATACCAACAAATTTATGCATATCATCCATGTCATTTTTATTAACCCAAAAATGAAAACGTAAAACATGTATATTCAGCTCTTCATGTAGCTCGATTTTACCCAAAAGTGAACTTTCATCACATGTTACTTCACTGTTCAGAATTTTCATGCATGTATTTTTAACAATCTAATCTTGAGGAGTTTATTCTTGGCATAAAATTTCTAAAAAGGAATGGGCTGGAAAACAGATTGAATGATTTGGCTCATATCTTTGACTGCATATAGATTGACAAGGCCGCGAATCCTCATAAATTTCATGTAATATGACTTGACTATCAAATTTTTGATCTATTTTAATTTAAGCAAAGAAGACACTTCTTCTCGTTGGAAACCTTCTTGATTATCATGAATACTAACATGAGACGAGAAATAATGAAGTTCCTCTAACATATCCTCATCCATGCACTCTCCATTATCACTGAGACTTTTAATAGTAGATTTGTAATAGTGATAAAGAAGAATAATTTTTCTCATAATATTGTAAGAAAGTCTTATGGAAATCTCTTAGAGATAACAAGCTTCCCAGTTGCAACCCTTCATACCTGTTCTATCTTCATCCTCTAGGGTGGTCATAAACATTTTCATGAGACAATCCTCAAGAAATTCAACTTGAAATTTATGCACATGCATATGGAATATAACCAAGTGAAGAGCATCATTATCTTTCTTTTCATCTTTAAATATGGGAAGATAATTTGTACAACTAATTCTTCGCATAGGATTTGGAAAACCAGATATGTGAGACTAATCCATAGGAGCATACCTGGCATTCTTTCTTGAAATAGAACTCATCTTGTACATTCATCAAGCTACTTATCTTCAAGCAGTGGAGTCACCATGAATCTATGAATTTCTGAATTCCTTAAAAATGGAGTCGCCAAGGTATTTTCTACAGCCTCGAAAATTCTGAGCTCCTGCTGCCTTCAAGAGTTCAGCATTACTGTTTGAGCACAAAATTTGAGAAATATGTCTTCATACTCTTGGTATATGAACCAAAATTTATCTCTAAATTGGTACTGATGGGCTGCTCCACCAGACAACTTAAAGTAACCCTTTCAAACCAAATTTTGACTGAGGATTAGCCTCTTCAATCTGAGAGGGCTCTCTCAATTTATCTAACGATTTACTCAATTAGGTCTTAAAAAATATGGCTAAATCTGTGAGTGTCTTAGTGTATTTCATTGCAGGTGGAAAATGGGACAAATTTCACTACCATTGGGCTCATGGAATCAGTATGGAGTCGGTGATAAATAATTTTTCTTGTGGAAGGTGAGGCTTCTACTGTTTCAATGGAAAAAGATAATAGTAACAATAGAAACTATTCAATAAAATTAATGTCAAGAGGAAGTGAGATCATGAGGGCATGAATTATGAATAATTTAACATCAAGACGTTGAGAAAATATACTAAGAAAAGATAAGGTAAAAACTCATTGCAACAGTCAAATAATCTCAAGTTGAGCAGAAAAACACCGTCACTGTCTATTACTGATATTCAAGATTTACAATAATAGTGGTATCAAAGAACATTCTCCAACCCCTTCTAACTCTAATACTCTCTAATTTATAGAGTGAGGACTCATACAAATTATTTTACACCCTGTTAGCTTCTAATTCCCACCTCAGAGACCTATTTCAAATAGGATTACATAGCTTGGAGAATTCCTAGGGATATTTCTAATTTATAGAGTTTGAATACAAAAAGGACTCTTATTTCATTAAATAATTCAACAAATACATTTAATAACCCTTATCAACTGCAACCAACTAATTTTATGAGTGTGCTGGAGTGTTGATGTGTCATTATGACACATGGATGCTGAGTTGGATCTCCTCCAAGTCGAATTTAACAATTTTTTCATAAATCTCGTTAGTGAAAATTTTGAAAATTAGGCTTCAAAGATGAGTGCATAATTTCCAAACCCTGATGGCTTTGCAGAAACTGAGAGATTTTTTTGTAGATGGGCCTGTGATGAAGAAAAACCTATTTCATATTTCCAAAATCCTTTTTCACTTGATCATAAATAAAACTTGAAGTGGACTGTTAAAACAATCATGTACAAAAAATTCCATAGCGAACTCCAAAATCCACCTTTTGCATAGAATTTGACCTTTATGACTGTTGGAAGGTCTTCCTTTGGGCTAATGAGCTAAATAAAAAAAAATCCCACTTTTATTTTGACCATATCTATGATTTTAAACAAAAAGTCACCTACAATGATTTTGTAGAGAAATCTGGCCTTCAAGCCTGGGCTTCGCTACGAAATTGCCTAATTTGCTGAAAAAACCCAAAATCCTCCATTTTCTTCAAAATTTCATTTTCTGGGTCTGAAAGATTATATGATGAAGTATGTTAAGGAAAATTAGGTTCAAACTACATCATATCCTCCTCAAGAAACAACATTTTACCCTTCGGCAAGTTCCTCTATTAATAAAAATAGAGTTTTTTTTTTTTTCTTTTTTTTTTCTGAAATTTAGGGCTCATAAATGATCTCATAT
Source organism: Pinus albicaulis (assembly GCA_034641835.2). Classification (NCBI taxonomy): domain Eukaryota; kingdom Viridiplantae; phylum Streptophyta; class Pinopsida; order Pinales; family Pinaceae; genus Pinus; species Pinus albicaulis. The sequence goes on along the minus strand of CM076571.1, from coordinate 368,335,264 downwards.
CTCCAGATCCTTGATAGTTGTTGAAAAACAAGAGGAGGTTTTTGTATATTTGTTCTTTTTGAATAAAAACCTCTCTTTTTGTTTTGAAACACATCTCCAGGTTTTTGGGAATTTCATTTGAAAAACATGTCTCAAACATGAAAAAAAAAACGAATTCTGAAAATAGAGCCCAAAGACATCTCCAACTATCCCAATTTGTAGCACCTTTGAGAAAAATGAAAGAGGTTAATGTTATTTTTCTGTGCTTGACATTAACCTCTCTCATTTTCTTATAATTATCCTCTATTTACCCAGAAACGACTCTTGAAGTTGACTGCTCAAAAATTCAGAAAAAAGAGAAATCGTGAGATTCGTTACGAAATGGTTAGGTGATTTTGTAGTGAAATCTGCCTATTTTGCATAGAATTCCCGATGGAATTGTGAAAAGTCATATATATGGCTAAAATTGAATTTTAAACCAATTCATATGAACCTAAGGTGGATTTGATAGATATGACTAACATGACATGACTAATGAAGTGTTTTCGACTTAGGATAAAGACTTATTTCAAGATTTTTTTATCAATTTCACTGACCAACCTTATGAGACAAAATGAAACCTAGGTGAGTGCCCCTAATAAAGAAAAAAAAATACGTGTGATAACACCTACCACCCTAATATTTCTGACAATCTCTCTTGATATTCTCCTTACCATATATCCAACACTGCAACAGTCCCATACCATCACCTCTATTTGGTTTCCCTCCAAGTTGTGATCCATGTCCCTATTTAACTATGTTTAAATTCTTATAAGGTGTAACATTTTGTTTTCACCTACATCGTGAGGCCTTGTTCTTTTCTATTGTCATTTAACTTTAGCTTTCTCTTTCCCTTTCCAACTTTGCTGTGATTTTTCCTTACGTTTTAAGTTCTCATAACAAGGTTTCAATTTCCAAATGACTTCCTCAAGCGACTCAGGCTCATCATAGTCAATCCGATCTCTAAATGCTAATGGAAATCCACTGAAAAATATCTGAACTTCAGCTTTTTCATCCTTAAGATATAGTACAAACCTCAATAACTCTAATAACTTGGCTGTATACTTGTCATTTGTTACAGATCCCATATATATCTCATAGAACACATTAGCTTTGATGTCATAGTACCTTTTCAAAAAAGTAACTTTTTTCTGAAAATTCCCTTGAATTCATGACAACTCAACTCTTCTGTTCTGATGTCTCTTATCCCTTTCACATATTCCTACCAGATTTTTGCTTTCCCTTTCAGGTTTAAGATAGCTACTCTAGCCTTCATATTATCTGTGTACTCATACAACTCAAAGAACTTCGTCATCCCAAGTAGTCATGTCTATGCATCCTCTGACTTGTCCAAATATCCATCAAAGGTATCTGGATTTGATTTCTTGAACTCTTCTAGAAAATATCTCGTTTCACTCCTCCTGTAAGGATGATAACAATGAAGATCATAATGCCTTTCACAACCAAAAATAGAATATAAAATGTGTCCATCACCTCTCCCATCTGTAGTTTCTAAGATCTTGCCATCTATGATCGTAGATAAATGTCTTTTGGATTAATCACATCATTAGGATTTGGTCGACGTTTTGAACCAGCTAATGTGGTTAATCCTCATTACAAGATGAAAAATTCCATGGATCTCTATTTATTCAATAAGATCCATGGAATTCTTCACCTTTTCCTAAGGATGAACCACATTAGTTGGTTTGAAACGTTGACCAAATCCTAATGATGTGATTAATCCGAAAGACATTTATCTACTTTATGGATCACAAAAGTGTTCTTTTTAATTTATGATTGTGTCATCCCTATCTGAAATGTGCCCACTAGGAGATATACTGCCATATGCCCCATTATTCTTATCCACCTACCCATGGCTAATGTAACACCCTCCTCCCAAATTTAACGAAGTTAATTGTTCCGTTGGGGTAAACCCGTGACAAGAGGCTACTATGATATGATTCAACTTCTTGGGTCACTTTAATGAAGTGAAACCAAAAAAAAAACAAAAAAACTTATCATCCACACAACCAACATAACATCTAGAAGCTACCCTGCCTTTCCAGGTGACCAAACCTTGAGGAAACTCAAGAATCAAGGACCTAGAGCCCCAATCGCTCCCTTTCCAAGCCCTCCAAGTGACCTAGAGCCCCATTCGCTCCCATTAGCCTACATGGATGCGACTACAACCTTTTTCTACTAGTGCTATGCCAACGACTTTGAGATTTAAGGTTTAATTCCAAGGATATGACCCAGTCACTTCCCAAACATTCATGGAATTTAGAGAAATGGGATGAAACATAGAAATTTTTAAGGTCCTATAATAATAGGGATCATAATTTTGAATTTACTATGTTAAAGTCTTGTAATATTGTACATACTTTACTTTCTGCAAATGTTTTACCATATTAAAAAGGTAAATAGGGTAAGTCCTAAAAGAAAAATCAAATGACTAAAAGAAAGAGATCAAAAAATAATATAAATATGAAACCCACAAAAAGAGACACAAATAGTTCATGAAAGTGTGCCCATTCAAATGTAACTCCTCTTAGTTTAGTTTACTTTATGCAAATAAAATTGTATGCAGCTTGTCAAAAATGCCACAATTCATGATGATCAAATAATTAAATCTTGATTACTAATACTTTTAAATTTCAAGTATTGATAGTTAGTGAATAAATATCTAGCCAAACCATTTAATCTTGGCTCATCAGTAGTTAGGTGGAGAAATAAAAATTAGCTCATCAGTTTAATTTGAGCCATTGGAAGTTATAAGGTTACAAGTAGATTAGTTTTCTTATCAAAAGAAAAATAAAGGGTCAGCAAGCTCAAATGCACTCAATAAATGAAGTAAAAATGTTATGGTAAATGATGGGTAGGTAGATTAGTTTCACAAAGTAATGGATAGCATCAATTGGTCATTTCATATCACTAATATTCCCCAAAATCCCCTTCCCCTTGCTTAAAGCCCTATTTTCCATTCTTAGAAGGCATTATCCCCTATAAAAAAACATTTTCCTTTGTAAAAATATCCCTTTCCCTTCATACTAACCTTTTCCCCTTATTTCACCCATTTTCCCTTCCTAAAAACCCTTTCCCTAGTTAAAAAACATATTTTCATTGGAAAAGTACATTCCCCTTTACTAATTAAAGCATGCAAAAAATTCCACTTTGCATAGTTGAAAATGGTTAAAATAATGTGTCAGGCCCCACTGTAACAATCCTTCCTCGAATATTATTTTAACTGATCCCTAGTGTATTTTTATCCCACATACATACACATTTACCCCATATAATACTAATTCCTACATATATTACTTCCCTACCCATATCATATTAACCCCTTTTACATTAATTTAAACCTATAGTTTATATATATCGTAGGTCCCACTTATAATAAACTCTACTCATTATAAACCCAACCCACATATATCATTAAGACTTCACATATGTGTTATAACCCCGCATAACTCATTCCTAATCCCACCTATTATCAAACAACATAACTCATCCCCAACACCCGTCAACCGTCCGATTGATGGTACCCTGATCTAACCATTCCCAAGTGATTTCGCAACCTCAATTGTCTGACTTTTAAAACTAATCAGAGGTGCGAAATAGTTGGTTTCGCACCCCTGCACCCCTGCTACATGGCAGACCCACATTGTATCACACTCCCCGGCCAAAAACCACCAACCCACCTTTTCGCATGCGATAAACACTAAATTGTTTCTGCCCATTATTTTGAAACTAGTCACTGTTTGAAAGTTAAACCTCCATGCCCATACGATTAACCACTGTTGGTTAGAAACAATAAATCTGCCCTTTACCATTAATTGTTCATTTATGTTTAATTTTGCGCAAAGGTAATGGTGCCGACCTATTTTCAAGCTAAAGCAACCTTTGTCGACTGATGTTGAAGCCAATCTAAACCAGAATTCACACCTTTGCTACCAAAAGACATTTCCTACTCAAATTTGAATCGTTATAAGACCAAGGAAAGCCCCTGTTTCCTCTAGAACCCATTTTGCAGACTAAAATCACCTTTCCACGGGTATTCTTAAGCACCGAAGCCATTTCTTAAACACGGAAAGTAATAAATAAATTAAAATAAAAAAATCTATGGCTTCCCGGGGCATTGCGACTGTTAACCCTATGCAACCCCCTGTAATTGATATTGAACATACCCCCCTTGCAGACAAAGAATTCAAAATCAGTGACATAGTCATTGATTTAAACCTCTTCAACATCCACTGCTGGAGCCATGATAAATCCATAGACGAGTCTGATGATATCTATCTTTGGGAATAAAATTTGCCTCAATATATCTTCCCCTAGACCTTCCAATTTCCATAAATCATCAGAATCTGTCAAATTATTTATCTGCCTAATGAAAGATCCCTAGTAACCCATAGCAAATATATTTTGTTCAAAATTACTACAGAATCAATAAAACAGATGTTGCAAATCCAAACCAAGCTTGATGAAGCCCCATTGTATATTGAAATCCTCACTAAATTATATCTGAAACTGGACTTTCCCAAGAGGTTTCAAATCTTCCAAACCTTTCTTCCTCCATCAATTGAAACCCCAAAGAGTAACCCTCCTTATTCAGCCTCAATTTTTCCAGAGAGAACCAAACAGATTTTCACAGTTCTATCTTGTATTATAGGGTACTTCATAGATGAATATGTAGATGCTTCTATCTTAGGTTTTCTATCCATTTTCTACCTAGGATAGCCTCCAGCTTCCATATTTAACTTTTCTCAATACCTATCAGATGTCATCCCTGAGAAACTAGTTAAATTACGAGAGGTATGAGTGTTTAAGTATTAATCAGTTTTGTTTCATTTATTCTTGTACTTCCAATCTGAAAGGTTTGCAGTCAGCCTCCAAAAAATAGACATTGAGGGTAATCCCCAATCAGTTGTCTTCTGGACATCCTTACTTAGAAAGGATTCCAAAAAATTTAGCTACAAGGACTTCATTCATTTATTCATCCAATTGTCAACATGTTAAGAAGTAGCATCCAACCTAGGGTCAATGAGGAGATAAAGGAAGTCTTACAATTATCAGAACAAAGTAGGGCAGGAGACTGGTATTCATACTAGAACCTCACTAAAATTAGGGTGTAAGGATGTTAGCTCACTCCATAAAAGCTGCCTAAACACCTCCCAATGACGTTATTTTCACTAGAATACATCAGGCGGATCCTAAACTTAGATGAGGTTAATTTCCTGTCAGCAAAGAAGAAAACTCATTTTAAGATAAAAAATCAGATTAGTCCTTTATTTGCAACAATAGGAATGCTGGTCAACAAGAAGATTAGTGTTTGCAGGAATTAAAGTTTAGTCATAGTTTCAAATGGTCGTATGATCCTTTGGGATTAATCAGAAAGTTAAGAATAAAATTCAAATTGACTCTTTTTGTCCATGAGTCAAAAACAAAGATTGAAAAGTACTCCAACCGGGCAAGGTAGTTGGAAAATACTTTTCAAGAGGCAGAGAAGCATGGTGATACTAGTTCCATATTTCACAGTCCAGCCCCACAAGATAGGAACTAAAAAAGGCCAAGAGAAGAAGGTTCATATTCTGTTAAAACTACTACTGACACCAAATTCAAATTAATGTATAAGAAAAATGCCAAACTGAATCCAGTGGTAGAAGAAGAAGTAGTTGAGACAATTGAAATCATTGATATAGACATAGTGGTCAAAGATAATGCACCTCTAGTATTTTCATAGGAAACTCATCAGCCATCAACCTCTAATACACAGATCACTCAGAAACAACATAGTATAGAGGTGTCTTCATTAATAAAACCAGTGAATAAAGAACAAGACATAATGGAGAATTATAAAGAAAACAAATTGAGAAATGAGGCATTGAAAGCTGTAAACTATGCCCAATATTGGAAACATACTCCTAGTGAACAAAACAGGTTACTTTTAGCATTTGATTACAAGAACAGGAAGATGCATATGACCTTTTTGAAGCCAACGGTGTAGTCTCCTAAATCATCAGCAGACTACAGGAAAACATCATTTGAAGTCATGGCTAAATATGTTCATCCTATAGATCAAATTGAGTTCCACAAGCATGCAAGAGAAATACTATATTCTACTATGACCAACAAAGCTACGAGTGTACAAAAGCTACAAAATTCTCTAGATAATATCAAAGCATTGTTAAAACTAGAGAAGGCATCTTCAGAAGCCAAAGATAACAAAATCAAATCACTTGGAGAATTGATCATGGAGGTTAGATATGATCCAAAGAACATCAAAGCAGTTGAAGAGCTTATTAAGACAAAGAATGCAGACATTGTTGCATTAAATAAATAACTTAAATTTCCTCCCATTGAACATCCACAAACAAAAGAAGTTCTGGAAAATGAAGGCTAGAAAGATGAAATGATGAATCTCATCATTCAGTTGACAACTCAATTGAAAGACATGGAGAATGAGATGGATAAATTGGTGCAGCAAAAGAAGGCCAACATGGAAGAAATTCCTGTCACTGCCATTCCTAGAGTTACTATAGCAGTTCCATCTACTTCATCAGTTCCAGTGGCTATAGCCGTTCTAGCTACTACAACTACACCAGTTACTACACCAGCAATAGATTCAACAACAACAACAACCCATCCTAATGATGAGTCAGGTAAATTGATTAAGGCCATGCAAGACATGTCAATCCAAAATACTAAGGTAAATAGACTTAAAGATCAAGTAAAAAGTCTAGAAGATGAAAATAAGTTGGCCCAAGTCATGTATAAATCAGAAAATCAAAAGTCAAACAGGTTGAATGACGGAGTACAAAAGTTAGAAAAGGAATTGAAACTGAAAGAGCCACTAGCCCAAGCAAAGCAAAAACTATGGGCCAATATCATTAGCTCTGTTAATGATATTTGGCCATCTATCCAAGTTATCTTTGAACAGAAGGATTTGATCAAGGAATCTAGTGAAGCTATTCAGAATGTCGAAGAAGAACTTGAAAAGAAACTAGAGGAGGCCATAGAGATCATTTAGTTTCTCAATTCTAAGAACAAGAAAGAATTAGAAGAAATTGGAATAAGTGATAGAACTGAAACAATTTTAGAGGTATAAAAGGTAATTTCCAAAAGAAACTTAGTGATACACCTTGAAGACAAGTGTCAGATTATGGAGTTGGCAATAAATAGGTTCATGGTCAAATTTGACGTTTTAAGGAAAAAAGGTTTGCCTAATCCTTTGGTGATCAATGACAAACTGATGAAGCATGAAGATTATGAGAAGAAAATCATGGAATTGGTGAAAGAACAATCCAACAATTCTTTCATGAAAGGAATGCCTACAAGAAAAGTACTCTATCAGAATTTTGAAAATCTCTTTTACCTCTAGCTTGAGGTAAATCATTTCTTTATAAACAAGCCTACTTTTGAAAAACACAGAGAGGCTGATGAAATTTATAGGAGGACGCTAAAGATCAAAATTCTAGATTAAGAAGCCTAAGAGAAATTGTATGATTTACTATAACAAGAAAAAGTTAAACAGGTAAAAGACAAAAAGTGTCAAAGGTGAAAACAGACTAGTCAAGGTTAAAGAGTAAAAGAACATGCATATGAAGTAATAAAAGAGAATCAAATGACAAGTCAGAGTGAAAGACAAGCAACTTTAAAGATACATCTAGCGTAAAGCAACAGTCAGAGAGATAAAGCAGCAAAAGATCAAAAAGAAAACATCAAAACCAAATAAGCAGGGACAACTTTCATTAGTTACATTGGTGTCTCTATCTTCTTGCATGAAGATATGTTGTATTCCTTGAATAATTCCTAAATCAGTTTTAGGATATTTCTTATTATTTTTTGTATAAATCTTCATAATTCGAAGTACTAGGTGTGGATTACTGAACATTTCTATAGTTTTAATTGATCTAAATACCTAAGGGTTTATTGTACCATTTTCAAGTCAACAAATAGGACTGAGTAATAAAGGCATTGCATTACATGGTTCATGTGTTGAGCCACTTTAGTGAAGTATCTTTCAATTGTTTAATTGTTATTTTCTTAAGTATTCCATAAATTTGCATGTTTTTTCAAATTTAAATGTTATAACAGGAATATTGTCATATAAATTGATTAAATACACTCTGTTATGAATTGTTGTTCTTTTTAATGTTTTCTTCTAATATCTGGATCTGAGAATTATTAATTTCTCTCCCATCCCGATTGACCTCTTTCACCTCACTCATTATCCAGTTTAAGGAATCCTTAACTACTCCTTGATCTTGATTGAAAACCACTTCACCATCTAGCCTAAGAGATTTGATTTTGCTCAGCTACCTTGCCCTGTGAACACTTCCTTTAGAACTTGATTCTATCTTGTTTTCTTGATACATTGACTCCATAGCCCAATGGAAAATAAACAAACATCTATCGATATAAATCAGTAATTCCACCACCAAAAAAATCAAACCTAATCAATCTTTCAGAACTAGCCTAAAAAAAATTAAAACAAAAAAGTTAAATCATAATGAGAGAGCCCTCTCTGAGCATTGGGAAGGCTAGATCATGATCTCAAAAGTAGGTTGATAGTTACCTCTAATATTTCTTTAAACAAAAAACATAACAACCCTAAGAATTATTTGAGTGATAATAGAAACAATGATACAAATGAATATTATTGAATACCAAAGAAAATATTTTAATTCTCATACTTATCTGAGAATCTCTAAGAAACATCGATGCCTCATATCAATAACTGCATTATCATCTATTAGGTCATATATTCATTGCTCATTCATTTACAACTCAAACATGATGAGAACTATACATTTTAAATGTCATAAAACACATTCATAACCAACATATAAAGAACAAAAATATTAAGGATACACCATCCATAAATGCTACATAGAATCTAGTAAATTTACACATAAAATACCAAGGAAAGTAACTCTTATTAATGAATGCAAAAGAGAAACCGTTATGGGACTACCATGTTACACCTAACCACAGATTGGCTATGCCAAATCTCTCTTCAACCAACCATCCCTGTGCCATATTCCAAGAATGAATGTGGCACTCAAACCAAGAGAACCAGCTAGGGCTTCCCGAGGCTAAACCAGCTCAACCTCATCAATATAAATAGGCTTTACCACAATCCTCACTAAATCACTTCGCCATAAACAATAATGGATGCCATCAAATTTCTCCACCTACACTGTGAGGAATTTTCTTGTCTCCTAGTCTCTATGATTTACGTAAATCCATATTCTGATCCAAGGATCACTAGGCCATAACAGAGACACCATTCTCTGAGCTTTACCATAATCCACACCAAATCTCTAGGCCCTAAAAAAGAATCCACCCTCAAGGCTTTAAAATATATGTCGCCATTCACCGACAAGGATTTCTAGTTCTAATCAAGGGAAACCACCTCTATACTTTACCGTATATCCCTCCATTCACCGGTTGAGGATTCCTAGGCCCACTCAGGCATATAATAAATTGCTTTACTGCAACCCATAGTCCAGTTTATGGGTTACTAGGTAAGTTACATTACCACAATCCACAGTTTGGTTTAGGGATTACTTGTTGTGAAACCAGCTCCAAAAAGAGAAGAAAAGAGATATCAATGCCTTAGAAATAAGCCACTTCCATGGGGCAACCTCCAATACATTAAATGAATGAAAAATTCTTGGATGATTCAAATTACAAAACTTCCTTTCTATACATAGGATTCCATGGGGCCACAATGTAATCCTAGCACACCTAACAATAATAATTTAAGGGCACAATAATAACAATATGGGGGTTACAAGGGTACAATAATAACAATAAGGGGGTTACATTAACAACAATAAGGGACTATACTAGTAATATAGGGACCTAACATGCCCCTCTCCTTCAAAAAAGTATTGTCCTCAACGCTTAAGTAGCTCTGGGCTCTTTTGTATAAAATTCTCATCCTCCCATGTAGAATCTTCAGTGGTTAAGTTCTTCCACTTGATGAGATACTCAAAAATTGATCGATTCCGTAGCTGTCTAGTTCTTGTTTCTGTGACCGCTTTAGGTTCCAATATGATTTTTCCTTCCTCATCAAGTTCTGCAATATTGTTTGAACTGGAAGATTTTCACCTATAACCTTCTTTAAGCATGAAACATGGAAAATTAGATGCACTCGTGAAGAAGCAGGAAGCTCCAATTTGTATGCCATAGTACCAATATTTTGCAACACCTTGTAAGTACCATAGTACTTTGTCGATAATTTATTATCCTTCTTAGCTTGCTTGAGGAACATTTTTTTGTATGGTTGTAGCTATAAAAATACTGAGTCTCCTACATTAAAACGTCTCTCGCTGCGATGTTGATATGCCTGTTGTTTCATTCGATTTTGTGCCAAATTCAGGTTGTCCTGTAAGCGTTGGAGAACTTCTTGTTGATGCTCGATGTGATCTTCCATTGCTTGAACCTTCGAATTTTATCTTAAAAATGATGTGATGGATGGTGGATGATATCCATAAAGTGCCATAAATGGGGTCATTTTTGCTGCAGTATGGAAGGAAGTGTTATACCACCATTCATTTTGAGGTAACCACTTGACCCATTGTGTTTGTTTATCAGATACAAAACAACGAAGATATCCTTCCAAATATTTATTTACTATCTCATTTTGACCATCGGATTGAGAATGATAAGATGATCTATGAGCTAATTGAGTGTCCAAACAAGAAAATAACTCCGTCCAAAAATTTCCAGTAAAAATGGGATCTTTGTCGCTCACAATAACCATTGGGTTTCCATGTATCTTTTAAATTGTGTCCATAAATGTAGTAGCAACTGTACTTGCTTTAAATGGATGAGATAATGCACAAAAGTTTGCATACTTGGTAAGTCTATCAACTACCACCATGATGACACTCTTTCCTTTGGACTTAGGTAAACCTGTGATAAAATCCATTGAAATATCCTCCCAACTTTGACTTGGAATGGATAAAGGTTATAGAAGACCTGGGGTCTTAATTGTCTCAAATTTATTCTACTGGCAAACAAAACATTCCGCCACAAACTTTTGAATATCAGATTTAAGGCCATCCCAAAAAAAATTCTTTCTTCACCCTGTGGTAATTTTTTAAAAATCCTGAGTGTCCTCCTAAAGGAGAAGTGTGCAATTCCAAAAGAATATTTTTTTTTAGTTTGGAATTCTTACAAATATTTAAGCGATCTTTGTATCATAAGGAATCATTTTTCCAACTAAATGTATCAGATGTACTAGGATCTTGTTACAACTTTTGAATGAGTGTCCACACTTCTTCGTCCTTCTTCCATTCATCTCTTACTTTGGTTATCCAATCTGGTTGGATAATAGAAATGGCACAAAGCAATGCTTCCACCTCTTCATTCTCTATTGAGAGTGCATCTGCAACAACATTTAGCTTCCCTTTTTTGTATATTATTTCAAATTAATAACCCAACATCTTTGTGACCCATTTTTGCTGCTCTTCTAAAGATAGTCTTTGTTCCAAAAAGTGTTTAAGACTATCATGATCAGTTTTTACCTTGAAGTGTATTCCCATTATGTAAGTTCTCCATTTCTTTAGTGCATGTAGTATCGCTAACATTTCCTTCTCATAAATAGGTTTCTGTAAATATTTTCCTTTGATTGCACGAATTTCAAAAGCAATGGGTCTTCCTTCTTGCATTAAAACAACACCAATTCCATTTCCTGAGACATCACATTCCACAATAAAGGTTTTTGTGAAGTCTGGCATAGCTAAGACTGGTGTTAGGCACATTGCCTCTTTAAGATGTTCAAAGGCCTTAGTTGCTTCAGGAGTCCATGAAAATGCATCTTTCTTCAATAATGTTGTTAGAGGTGCTGTTGTTCTCCCATAATTCTTAACAAACTTTCGATAATACCCTGTTAACCTGAGAAATCCTCATAACTGCTTTATGGTTGTGGGGACTTTCAATTCCTTAATGGCTTTAATTTTGTTAGGGTCTACCTTAACACCCTCGTGAGATACAATATGACCCAGATATTCCACCTCTTGTACTCCAAAGAAACATTTGGATTTTTTTTCATAAAATTGTTTCTCCTGCAATAGTTTGAACACCCTGTCAACATGTTCAACATTATCCTTCCAATACCTGCTGTAGATTAGTATATCATCAAAAAATACTAGCACAAATTTTCTAAGGAAGGGTTTGAAAATTGAATTCATCAACCCTTGAAATGTAGAAGGTGCATTGGTAAGGCCAAAAGGCATGACCAAAAATTCATAATGACCCTCATGAGTTCGAAATGTTGTTTTCGGAATATCTTTAGTCTTCATTCTAATTTGATGATACCCTGAATGAAGATCCAATTTGGTAAAATAAATTGCTCCATGTAATTCATCTAATAATTCATCAATCACAGGAATGGGAAATTTATCTTTAATGGTGAGCTTATTGAGCTCCCTATAATCCAGACACATGCGCCATGATCCATCCTTCTTCTGTACCAATAATACAGAAGCAGAGAAAGAACTTTGACTAGGTTGAATTATACCCGCCTCTAACATTTCTGCAATCATACGTTAAATTTTGCTCTTTTGGACATAATGATATCTATAAGGCCTAATATTTGGAGGAACACTTCCTGGAATCAAATGAATAGCATGATCATGATCATTAATAGGTGGGAGTCCTTTTGGAGTTTCAAAAACCTTGGAATGATTTTCCAAGACTTTTTGGAGATCTGCATAAATAGATGATTTTTATGTTGGAACTTCTAGTGAGCATAATTGTGCAATTATGCCTCGTTTTTCTTTATTTAGAAGCTTTGTGATGACGTTAGATCTTATTATCTTTCCCAGCTTCCCTGCAATACCCCGTAATTTGACTTCCTTTCCTTCTGAAAAAAATTTCAAGAAAAGTTGTTGAAAATTAAAAGCTATCGTCCCCAAAGATTGTAACCATTGTACTCCTAGTACAACATCAGCACCTCCCATAGGAATGGAAAGCATTGGAATATTCAATACATACTCCCCCATGTTTAGCTTGATATTATGGCATTTTCCAGAGAAATTTATAGTTCCTCCATTTTCAACCATCACTTGACATTTTGGTGCTAGGTATAGGAAACAATTCAATTCCTTGGCTACCTTACAATGAATAAAATTATGGTTACTACCTAAATCAATCAACACTATTACCTTTTTCTTCTTGATATGTTCTTATATCTTGAGAGTTTGAGGAGTGGTAATTCCTGCCAATGCATTACACGATATGGTCAGACTCATTTCTTCCTCTTCTTGGGTTGGTTCCTAGTGTATATCCTCTTATTTTTCATTTTCTTCTTCCTCTTCAAAATCTTTGTAAAATAATTTCTTCTCAGCAAACTTATGACCTTTAGTGTATTTGCTATCACAACTAAAGAAAAGCCCTTTTGCTCTTTTTTCTTCCAATTATTGTGGTGTCAACCTTGTAGGTTGTGGAAATCTAGGAGTAGCAACACTTCTCTCTTTATAGAAGTGAGTGGTAGGCTTCCCTGTCACCATAATTTTACATTCAATTTTTCTTGCCAACCTGAATGCCTTCTCCAATGAATCAGGTTCCAAAACGCGAACTTCATGTTGGATGTTATCCTTTAAAGTACCTATGAAGAGATCAATCATGTGTTCCTCTGGAATATCAGGTACCCTTATATTCAAATTTTAGAAGTCCTCAATGTGCTCCCCCATTAAACCCTTTTTTTTGAGATTTATCAATTGGCTAAAGATCGTGTCGCTCTTTGTATCCTCATAATGTGCTATCATTTCCTCCGTAAAAATTGACCAAGTGACATTTTTTTTATGGGAGAAAAGCCATAGATACCATACAAATGTATTTTGTTCTAAATGTAAAGTTGCAATGCGTACCTTTTGTGTGTTTTGCACATTATGGAGATCAAAATATTGCTCCATATGTAGTATCCATGTTACAGGATCCCTTCCATCAAACTTCCTCATATCCATTTTTGGAATATGGTGGTTCTTCCCGCCAACATTAGATTTTATGAAATCACGATTAACATTTATTTTGTTCTCATCATGATTTTCCTCTACTATCTTTTCACCATTAGGAAACATTTCTTGTATCAACTTTGTCAAACCTTCCATGTCTGCTTTTAGATCATTCTTCATGTTTTCCATTTTCTCATCGATCTTAGCTTCCATGTCATCCATCTTATATTCCATGCCAGCTTCCATGCCATCTATCTTAGGTTCCATGCCATTCTTCAAATCATCCATCTTAGATTCCACGCCTTTCTTCAAACCATCCATATTAGTTTCCACGCCTTTCTTCAAAACTTCCATTTCATTTTTTTTTGCTCTTTGTGAGTGCGAAATTTTTTGCACTTGCTCTTTTAATTTTGATAGGTCATGTTGCCATTCTTCATCTTCATGAGTCATAGTAGAGCTTTGTAAAGGCTTAATGGGTGTTGATTTATTTTTAAGGGCCATTTTAGAATCCAATACTGATATCTATTATAAAATATTCCCTTGGAATTAATTCAACTTGATTCTTCAAACAAGACTTATGAAATTCGGAATAAAATAATACACACCTTTTACATGCTTTTGAGGAGCTCAATATTGAAATTGAATTATCTCTATAATTGTGGATCCTAAATATCTAAAATTTAGCCCTGTAGTAGCCCTCTGAGGCTTCTTTCAAATGCCATAGGTCTGATATGATTTGGATTCTTCAAGGAAAAGTTATGTCCAATCTCCCACAATGGCCCAATTTTGGACTAGTTCAGTAGAGTGAACTTGTACGACTTGCCACGTGTCATTTTTTCCTCCTTTGGCTCTGAAATTGATAGACCAAAAACTATAGTCCGTTTAAATGTGGCCAATTTTTACAAAATTCCAATCCGATGCTCAGACACAGAGCTATGAATATTTTCCCACGATCACCTCTTTGAGATGAAATTTAGAATCCTCAAAAAGCCCTAACTTCCACAGATCATATCTCTGAAAATATTGCGAACCAATATCTGAAATTTTGTGAATATTTTCCTCAGGATTTTGGGTTTGCACTCTAAATATTTCATCTTTTGAACCTTCGTAGAAAAAAACGTTATTATGAAAATACCACGATGACTTGTTTAGGTTAAATTCAGGATCTTGCAAAATGACCTAAATTGAATAGATCATATCTCTGAAAATGTTGTGAACCAAGCTCTAAAATTTTGCAACGATGTTCCTCTGGATTTTTGCTTCACACTCTAGAAATTTCAAGTTTTGAACCTTCGTATAAAAAACGTTATAGCGAAAATGCCACGATGACCTATTTGGAGCAGCGAAACCCTAGAATCTCAAAGCTCTGATACCAAATGTTGTGAAACTAGCTACAAAAAGAGAAGAAAAGAGATATCAACGCCTTAGAAATAAGCCACTTCGATGAGGCAAACTCTAATACATTACATGAATGAAAAATTCTTGGATGATTCAAATTACAAAACCTCCTTTCTATATATAGGAGTCCACGGGGCCACAATGTAATCCTAGCTGACCTAAAAATAATAATTTAAGGGCACAATAATAACAATATGGGGGTTACAAGGGTACAATAATAACAATAAAGGGGTTACACTAACAACAATAAGGGACTATACTGGTAATATAGGGACCTAACATTACTAGGAAATGTGTTCTTTCATTCAGAGATCCACCTCACTCAGTTTCAAACCCATCCGGCAATCTAGCTCAACTCAAACATGAGAACAACATCACACCATGGTTATATAGAAATATCAAGGAAAGGATGAAGAACATTAACACACCTAGAAAAACCCATGCCAATGACAACAAGAGAACCAGCAACACACATGAAAAACCATGCATGAAAAATCTAGCAAGGAAATCACACATGCAAATAAATGCCTACAACTAAACGTGTTGTAGCTACTTGATCTTGCTCTTCCTTCCTTTATTTGCTTCATCTTTTCTTTCTTTTCCTTTCTTGATCCAAATATGAAATGCTCCAACCACATATACTCATGCACATTTTCTTCAACCAACAAATAATAATACTATCTATGGAGCTTTATAAATCTAGCTCGATAAAACATTTACAATAATATAAACATATACACATATGCACATTTTCTCAGCAAGAAAATAAAAGAATACAATGCATGTATCGATAAAAAAGGGAATCCATAGGCTCACACCTCCACCCTTAAAGTAGTACTAGGATTCACCTCCTTCCTAGGAAGTTTATAATCCACTGTGAGAGTCAAACCTTCATCCAACATCCAACGCTACAATCTTGCGTTGATGTCCCCTCAATGAATAGCTACCGACTCATTGTTCCAGGGCACACTCCCAATGTGCATTTGATTCCATATGGAAATGCTAATGACCAAAACAAATCTGTCCACGACCTTCCCTTCTCTGCTACACAGTCCCTCAGGAAATTTGATAATGCCCTTCCATGTACTCACTCACCTTCCAAGTTCCCTGACATCCCCTATCCCTGATAATCCATCCCTTGGCAAGGCTTACTTGCATTGGAAGATACTAAAACAAGGCATATACTTTCCTGAAAACCATGATACCAGTCATAGCATGCTCATGGAAATCAATGGATACTATTGGGTACCAGTGTCCCACAATGGCCCTGCTCCTGAAATACTTTATTAGCATATTTTTGTCTGTTTTAACCACCCAACCAGGAATTTAATTCATTCCTATACCAAGCACATAATTCTCATTATAGTAAAAATAAATTCAAATAAACTCAAATCATATCTCATTGGTAGCGCATCAACAAGGTACAGTTACAATCCTGTTCACTTGCTCTCACAACAAATCAAACTAGTATTTTGATCAAATCATCATATAGAAACATATCATATCTGGTTAGCTCAAAATGAAACCATCATAATCAAAACTATTGGGAAAACTACTGAGAGAGGGGGGTGAATCAGTATTTAAAAACTCACACAAACTTTTATTTTTGTTTATTTAATTCTATACGCGACATTACTTAAGACAACTAGCGTATGTATGCAACTTTCATTAAGGAAAATAGCATATACCTAGTGAACTTATAATTCAGATAAATATTTTGTAACTTTACTTAGAATAGTGCATCATTAAATCATCAGAAATTAGGTGATATTCCTGTCTTGGGCTCAAGAGTTTCTTCTTCATTTTCACTTACCATATTTCAAGAGTTTTTCATCTTTCCAATATCTGTATCTGTCTCCTCGACTTTCCCTTCTCCACGTCGTGACCTGGATCTAGCCAAAATTCATTGGCAAATATCCTGCTTAAACATGATCAACCTCACTCTGATACCAAATATATGATCTAAAAATGAAAAGATTTATTACTTTCTATTTTGACTAAGAAAGCATTTATGTGAATGAACAAATGAAATGAGTTATTTTTATGCCTCAAACATAAACTTAGAAAACTCAAATGAAGAAATAAACAACAACAAAGAAATATGCAAACACAACGAACATTGATTATGGAGTTCACCCCTCCTAGGTTACATCTCCGAGTCTGCTTCCAATTGGGCATCCTTTTTATTAAGAAATGATCAAATATTTTCTTTACAATATATTTCACCAACTGATCTGCGCACACAAGCACTGCTGGTTACTGTAGAAAGAAATCATAAACAAATATCTGTCCTACAATTTACAATTCATCTCCCTCCAGCACTGGTGCAATGGTAAACTCTTTTACAACATGCTAGACATGTTCAAGGGTCGAACCTCCTAGGCTCAACATGGAAAGTTTTTTGGATTAGGTGAACAATCTAGGTCATGGTGCAATAAGTTTTTAGCACCAAGCTACATTTTAGTTTATCGTTTTAACCAAAACCTACTTTATCGAAAGTTTTATAGTGCATTATTTCCCACATACCATATGTCATTTTATGATAATACCACCATAGTATTAGGCACAAGTTCGAATGTTTTCGAAAATTTACATTGGATCCAAACTTTGCAATATAAAAAATAAACCATATTATTTTAATTCTGCTTCGATGGTGACGTGGATCGTTGGTGAATTTCAGCAGCAACCATGGTGGTCTACCCGATGGAAATCCTTGTATAGCATGGTGGTCAATCCCTCCAATAGTTTCAAACTAAACTATGCCACCTCCATACATGTGGCTATGATGGTGTTAAGACATTTCCTAACCCCCGATGGTTATGGTGTGTATTAACTTTGGCTGAGTTGAATTGAACTCTATTTCCACTTTAACTACTCTGCCACATGGGTGCTAGCTCTTCTCTGCACCATTCATCCATAAGACTTTGCTCCATAATATTTATCATATGCACCCTATGTTTTACACCATAGTGTTTTCACCATAATATTTAACATATGCACAACCATATGAAATGTGTTTAACATATGGTTTTTTTTTTATATAAGTTTTGTGCCAAAACACCATTTTCATGAGCTTTTAAATATGTGGTTGTACCTTAGGTTAAAAGCATATGCCCCATTGTTTGTATAATGTCTTGTGGTATAGAAACCATATACCTACACCTGAAATATGAATCAAAACCCTAAAATCTCTCCATGCACCTATAACATAATACCTGGTACCTGCACTTGTAGACTTTGACGAAGGCTTTCTCCTTTATCCGAAGACCAAATGAGAAATGAGAAGAAGTATCAGATTTTGAGCGACAGACACTACAACTTGGCACCATTTCTGAAGACAATTGAGACCTTAAGACTTGGAACAATTAGAGGATCCTCCTAGATCATGTGCAGTAGGAAAAAAATAAATCATCACACATAAGTAACACACATGAACACTAGGATTTAAGTTGGAAACCCAATGTGGGAGAAAACTACCCTTGTTTTCATCTCTGTCTTTAATATTTATTATATAAAATTTTCTTACAGTATTTTACTACCGCAAACTCATACCAACACATAGGAATCCACTTGCAGAAGGCTACAACCTTCACTCATTCTCCACCACCCACTATAAGGTAGCTCCAACCCCCTTATTGTGTTTACAAGTATCCACTAGAAGGGAGATATAACCACCCGATCTAATTTACTAGCAACCACTGGAAAGGAGCTACGACACCCTGATCTCATTTACCATCAACCACTAGAAGGGAGCTACGAACCCCTCACAAAAGCCTCCAACACTCAGCACCACCGTGGACCACGTTTCATAAATTTTCACATTGGATCCACTAGCTTCAATACATCACAACTTGTAGACCTCTTTTCATTATATTTTTAGACTAGACCCGCTACACTCATTTAAGCCCAATACCATACATCAAACTGAAACATATAACTATACTAAATTATTCACCAAATTATAAATCAACCAACCAAACACTGGTATTTTAATCACAATGAACTAGGAACATAATAAATACTCAAACAACCCAGATCTATATGGATACATCACTAAAATACATTAGAAACACAATAAAATTGATCAGACATTTTCTTTAGCATTTTTCAACAAAACCCTAGCTTTCATACGCGCCTTCCAGAAGACTTATCTACATATGTATGCACATATCTTGAAACCAACTCGCATACATATATCAACATATTACTGAATATATACATGACTCTGCAAAAAAAAACCTGTTTGTATACGTACCTTTCTTGTGTCGAACTCGCATACAGATCTGTAGATAATTTAAGGTTGTGCAATACTTCAGAACTTCAAACTTAGTCATATCATACCCTTCACTACAACAAAAATGTGCCAAACCATGTTATGAAACTAGCTCCAAAAATAGAATAGAAGAGAGATCAATGCCTTATAAATCAGCCACTTCGAGGGGGAAACCTCCTTTATATTACATAAATGAACAATTCTTGGATGATTCAAATGAAAAAATCTCCTTTCTATATATAGGAGTCTGTGGGGTCACAATATAATCCTAACCGACCTAATAATAATAATGTAAGGGCACAACAATAACAATAGTGGGGTTTTATGGGGCACAATAATAACAATATGGGGACTATACGGGTACAAAAATAACAATAAGGGGGATACACTAACAACAATAAGGGACAACACTAGTAATATAGGGACCTAACACTGATATCAAATACAAACTCAATAATTGTGGCCAACCATATAGCTTTCCTGACATTCAGATTCAACTAGTCAAATAAATACCTCAATCCATTGTGATCACTCATCAATACAAACCTCTTGCCAAGATGATAGTGTCTCAACATATTCAATGCATGGATGATCGTTGCCAACTCAATATCATGTGTTGGATAATTTTTCTCATGCTCATTAATTTTCCATGACTCGTAGCACATTATATGACCTTCCTGCATAAGTGTAGAGCTATAAAAAGGGTCTCTTTCACCTCTAATTACCTCACATTAATATGTCAACCCGAGAGCGTTTTGTCATTACAAAGAGTGACTCAATCCGAGGCTCATTTGTCAGAGTAATGATAGTAGTACAGTGCTTAAGAAATACAAGAGTAAACGGATGCTTAACTGAAATCAAATTACTTTAAAGAAATAAATTACACACTCAGAAAACTCACTAACTTATCAGTCAAGGGCTCGGAAATGATAAACCATCCCTTCAGAAACTGATGGAAAAGGAATTAGAGCGTAGATCACAAGCCTGGGAGCTAGACAGTGACTGCTACTGCTCACTACAGCCTTAGATCATCTCTCACAACAAACCAACAACTGCAAGTAAATGAAACAGCAAAGCGAATAAAGGATTGAACCACAATTCTGAAATGGAACAGCAACTCTAAAATGCAACAGCAATTGAATAACTAAGTCCCGCGGGTTATAACCAAACTCAACTTATACACTCTTTGCAATCGAAGCACATTCTGTCACTCTAGAGGCGATTCACACAGATCACACTAATGGAACAACAATAACAACAAATGAATTATGGAACAGTACTGATAAATTAGAAACGCACACCACACGAACGCTTAGTACAACAGCTCTGTAATATAACAATAAGGATATGCGATTAACTCTTGAAAGGATAAATAACTCGATACAGAGTCAACATACAATTCTATCTGTCGAAACTTCAATGATTCAAACTTGAACAGAGCATATCATATGAACTTGTAAAGCATATCAAATAATCAAATAACAAGAATAAACAAACCACACAGAAGCGAAGATGTAATGGTACAGAAGCAAGTGTCCTTCGGGGCCGGACCCTTAGCCTCCAAGGATACACCGCTTTAAGTTAACGCAGACGCGAAGATGGAATAATCACCAAGCTTTCATTAATGCATTGATCAAAAATACATCGAACCAGTTCTCAACAAAGCTTAATAACCAAAGCTGATGTCTTACAGAAGATTACATAAAAATGTATCCTATCTCGCTATTATCTATCTCCAAACTAACAGTGCGCTCTCTTTTTATAAAGACGACGGCGGAGATGTCCAAGCAACTAGATAAATAAAGCAGCGATCCCTCAGGATCTTCGATCCTGAGGGATTCGCCAAACTGTTAACTCTTCATCCTGTCTTTGCTGTTGCGCTGAGCTGGTGTCCTCTCCTTCTTTCCCGAACCGATTTACTTTGATCTGTTTCCCTATGTTTGCGTTCGGTTCTCGTCCGGAGAGACAGCAGTTATCTCCACTTTGTCTTTTCCTTTGGAGCGGCAACTCTTCGTTTTCTCCCTTTCCTGTATAGAAAGTAACCATTATCAGTGGCTAAGTTATACACATCGATTCTCACATGTTTTGTTATAGTTTCTTATTACTTTCCAAATTCATGATACAAAAGGTTCACAAATTCTATTAAAAAGTCATTGAAGTAATCATCAAAATCATACCTTTTTAGTACTCCACACACCCCCCTGCTTACCTTGTTTCATGTCCTCCTGAAAACATTGTAGTTGACATGTAATGCAGTGAGAGAGTATGCTGGAGAAGGAGTCTCATGCGGAGGCCTACAACCATGTTGAGTGATTAAATAATCAAAGAACTGACCTGCTTGCCCCTCAGGCATATCATACAGGGCCTGGTATCCAAGTGCAGGATGCCAAATAATTGGAGCGCGAAATCTATATCCTAACCAAGATGACCCTGCTTTCAGAATGCTCTGGCCATAGAGATTCAAACGGTCAGCAGCTAACTCAAAGTTCTCATACTTAAATGGTTCTCTGAGCTGGATGTGTGGATCATAGATTCGATATCGGAATTTGGCTGCAGTAATGGCCAAGTCTTTGATAGAAAGGAAATACTCTAAACTCTCTTGAATAAGTGCCTCATGCATAGGCCCTAATGTTACAATGACACCCGGAGTCCTTATGTGGTTTATATGAGCTGTCCATAACTGTGCTGGGTTCCTAGGCTCAGCCCTAACTCGTAAATCTAGACCATTTTCTTGACTCTGGAAGGTATCATAGGCTTTTAGCCACTTAATCTGATTAACCCCGAATGAAATGAATGCTTGGAATTGGATATCGCCAATGGAGGGACCAGGGTTCAGTTCAGTCTCCTGACTTAGCACAAGGTCGTGTAAATAAAGTTCACACAACAATCTCTGGACTTTCACTCCATAATGTTTACAACAGTCTATAAAATCATTGACATTGTTGATATGTATAGGGGTGCCTGCCTTAACAGCTTTTATTTGTAATTGTAAGTATCGTTCTAATAGAAACAAAGCATAGTTTTTAGCAGGGGCCCTACATGCTAAAACATTATTATATAAAGAACACAAGTCATTCATCTGTTTGATAGTAGTATCTAGTCTACAAGTTACCTGTGTGACTTCCTCTTGTTCCTTCATCCATCCTTCAAAAGCCTGTCTTTTAGATTGACTGACGTCCCTTAGTTGCTGCTGCAACTCTTCATATTTTTCTAGGGGAACCGTTTTCTCTTTAAGTTGCTCCACTTCTTGCTGTGCTTGTTTCATCATCTTGTGCAAGGATTTTGTCTTTGGATCTTTCTTCCATAGATCAGTGGAGGCCGGAAGTTTTACCTGAACCTTCTTGTTATGCTGTTTGGAGTTCAGAACCCTTATTACACCTGAGGGTGGTGCCTCTGTCTGAATTTGCTTATCATCCTTTTCTATTTTAACACGAACCTCAGCATCATGTGGAACGGCAGCTGGATCCTCAGGGTTTTGGACAGCAGGCCGTTTGTTGGCCCTCTTTTTCCTCTTTACCTTTTGGTTCTTTTTCAGAATCCTAATTTGTTGTCTGAGCTGGGTTATCGTATTTAACAATTTAGTTCGTTCCTTCCGCAACTTCTTAATTTCCATTGTTTCATTTGAAGGAACGGCAGTCTGTCGATGGTGGACTGGATCATGACCAGTTGCTAACTCTTCCTCCTGGGGTTGTTCCTCACTGCTCTGCTCCGGATGTTCTGGGGTATGCATCTCGACTGGTTCTGATTCTTCCTGAGCAAATGCTGTTTCTGCTCCTACTTCCTCTAGATTTCCCTCTTGTGACATGGGAACAGATTGTTCCCGTTCAATATTTTCCTCCTCTTCATCATGAACAGGCATGTTCTCTTCCTGGGGTTGGTCGTGGGGGTTCTCTGAACTAGAAGGTTGACCATACTTACTCATATTGGCTAGGATGGCGGCCAAGTCATCTTCTCCCAGTAGGTCTTGTAATGGACTATCTTCCTGCTGTTCTATTTCCTCCTCCTGTTCAGCCTCTGCCCCCTCTTCGGACTGTTCGTCCTCAATTACTACCGGTTGGCTGGCGCTTTCCTGGAGCTTCTCCAGCCTTCCTCGTATTCGAGCCAACCGGGCTGATTTTCTGGGCTTATTTATGCTTCCTCTCATCTGAGCTAACCGAACTGATTTCCTGGGTTCCTCTGGTTGCTCGGGTGAATCAACGACATGCTTTCGCTTTGCCGATTCTTGGTGTGTCTCTGGTTGTTGTGATGTACTAGCAACATCTTCTCTGCGTTTTGTCGGTTGTTCTGGTGGGTTTATAGAATGTCTACGTTTCGGGGATGGTTCTATCGATCCCCCTTCAATCATTGCAATGAGCTCTTCCCAGCTGCTCTGCTGCTGGGTAAGACTATAACTAACAACAAGTCGAATCAACCCGTGGTGACTAACAATTGCCTCTACGTGCTGTGCCCTTTTCATACTTTGTGCAGCATCATGCAATAACGAGTTTAGGAGTGCCGGTAAATTCACAGAGCATTTCTGTTTTAGAACAGCTAAAAGTTTAAGGTGTCGTGGTCTTACCACATCTTTTCTTCCTTCGCAGGTAATGTAGCTCTGTACTATTCTTGCTAGCTCCTTCCAGGGTTCTCCTAGGGTCGCTGGCAGAACTCCCTTTCCTTTAATTGTCAAATTCTGGCCTTCGTCCTGGAACAGTTCCATGACCTTCTGTAATCGTTCCTTTTTGAATGTCCATACCGGTCCGGTAGCTGGTAGTCCTGAAACTTCTGCAATTATGGCATCAGTGACCGCTATCAGTTTCCCTCTTACTGTGGAGTGGTCATCTTGTAAATTATGCAAGAACTCCATTGCTACTGTCTCATTAGCCTCCTGTAAGCGATTGAAATAGTTCAACCATCCTGCCCTTTCCAGGATTTCTCGGGCAGCAGCAGAGATCGTTAGCTGTTGAGGCTCACTTCGAATTGCCTTTCCCCCCATGTTTTCACTGCGATTTCTAAATGGAACAGCAAAAACGTTTTCGGTTTGAAACACAGAGAGCAAGGTTTCGCGAAAGAAAACACAGAGTATGCAACAGTGCAGCAAAAAGCAACTTGTGTGAAAATAAAAATAAAAATATGCCATGCCGTGAAACCATGCCAAACCGTCGTAAACTAATTGTTTCGAATGGTGAATTGACACGTAATACAGGGAATGATGAGGTTAACCTCCCCCCCCCCGCAGTGTGATAGGCTGTCCCAGCCGGCAAATAAAGGAGCGGCACCCAGTCTGCAATCAGGTCAGAAAGGAACAGCATGTGCATTTATGCCATGTTGAAAAAGGACAACAGATTTCCGAAATCGAGGTGGAGAATGGATCGCGTGTTATATAAGATGCTGCTGTGTGATGATTTGAGGCTGATGGATAGGGCATGTATCGTACTTGCCAATCTTAAGCGGTCATGGTCACCTCTGTTGCCATGATTGGTAATGATAAATATTCATGCGGTGTATAAATCGGGAAATAACATATGATTAGTGCCTAGGATATAAAAAACAAAAGAGTGTTAGTATCTTACCTATTGGTGTAAGCAAGGTGACTTCGATACCATTAACATTACTTTGCTGCCAACAGGTGTCCATAACCTTGGCAGAGTTGTTTTTCACCCTCGGAACCATGATCCTTTGTGTATACCTAGGAATGTTGTTATATCAAAATGTAGACCATTATGCTGGCTTGGTAACCAGTTAACCATAATGCCATTCACGAGGAAAGAGCGAAACGTGGGCAGGTCGGCTCGTGATGAGACCTCCTGTTCCAAGGTTTGTTTATTTGATATACCTTTTGGACCATATCCCTGGTGTGGTGGCCAGAATGGGAATGCCACTTCACTTCCATCCTCATGATCATGGTAGGCTGGCTCTCGATGAGACCCCCTATCCTGCATTTGACACTTGACATACTTTTTCTTTTTCATAGAATTCTTTTCCTTATTTATACACAAAGGGTGGTTCAGCACTCCTTAGGAGTAGGAATGGTGGAAGAAGTCTTATTATCTCAATAGGAAGATATAAACTCTTTGCTCTTATTCCCAAGTACTAATAAATTTTTTTAAGGGAATCAGCATGATAAAGATAACCAATCAGGGCAAAATTGGTAAAACCATGTCAACAAAAGGTAAGAAATAAGTATGTCCTTCCATTTGTCCTCTTATTAATGCAGAGCCTTATAGATATAGAGATTTATGATTTGCAGATTTCGGCATGTTGTTTTTATATTTCATTGCATAAATACATAGCTGAAGCTTGAAGACTAGAAAGAAGACGGGCAAAAAGCATCCTCAATTTAAATCAGCAAAAGAGATCAAAAGTATGCTAATGGTGTTCCGTTGGAAAAGAGACAACGATGGATAATAGAAAAAGGAACAAAAATGCAAATGCCGTTCCTTTGGGAAAAGGAACGGCAATCATACTATAAAACACTCAATATGCCATTCCGTTAAAAAAAGGCAAAACAACAATAAAAGAACGTTGTTTCTTTGAAGAAAAGGAACAGTGGTAACCAAAAGGAACAGCGAGAAACGTAACAATATCGTTCTTTTGAAAAAGGAACAGCAGAGATCCGAATGCTGTTCCTTTAGAAAAGGAACAGCAGAACAAGCAAAACCAACATAAAAACACATGCATATGCTATTAGAAGAGCAAAAATCAAACTTTGTGGAAGAAAAAGGAACAGCAAAAAATGACAAAAAGATATTCAAATCAAACTTATGTACAAGAATCACTTAAAAAACAAGAACTTTATGTACAATTTGCAAAAATAAATAGACCCTTAATGAATTACAGGTGAGGAAGATTTCTCTTCCTCTCCTAAGATCTCCAGATCAGTATCTCGGCGTAGCTGCTGGCAGAAGGATTCCCGAGTAAGTGGTTTATGGTAGAGACGGACTCGGTGGCCATTTACTTTGAATGCATATCCAGAACCGTCAATGGTGATTAGAGTAAGTGTTCCATTGTCATGTACCTTCTGGATTTCGTATGGTCCCAACCATCGAGTCTGAAGTTTTCCAGGGAAGTCCTGAAACCGGGAATCGTATAACATAGCCCAGTCTCCCTCGTGGAAGACTTTGTTCTTGATGAGCGCATCATGCCATTTGGCTCGCTGCTGTTGAATTAATGCTGTATTTTGTAGTGCAGAGAGCCGAATTTCGTCTAATTCATTGATCTGCTGTAGTCGATTGAGTTGTGCCTCAGTTAAGTCTAGGCCAACTTCCTGTGCTGTTCGCAGTGTTTGGATTTCGAATTCTATAGGAAAAATAGGTTGTTTTCCAAACACTAGTTGATAAGGTGAGTAACCAGTGGTGCTCCTCCATGTGGTGCGATAGGCCCAGAGTGCTTCAGGTAGTCGGGTAGCCCAATCACGCCTATGTGACGCAATGGTTTTCGTTAGGATTGATTCTATTATCTTATTGCTACTTTCTACCTGCCCATTCGCCTGTGGGTGATATGGAGTAGTGATCTTATGCTGGACATGATAATTGTTAAGTGTTGCAGCTAATTTATGCCCAACAAATTATGGTCCTCCATCTGTAATTATTTCTCTGGGAAGGCCATAACGAACAAATAGAAGGAACAAGAACTGTATGACAGAGTCCTTTGTGGCTCTTGGCAATGCTTCTACCTCAACCCATTTGGTGACATATTCTGTTGCCACCAAAATATATGTTTTCTGATTTGATGAAGGGTTGATGGGTCCAACGAAATCCAGAGCCCACCGCTCGAATGGTTCGATGACTAACTGTGGTTTCAGAGGCATCTCATCAGCTTGACCAGGTCGTCCTACTCGCTGGCAACTGTCACAGGCTTGGACAAACTTCTTTGCATCTTTGAAGATCGTAGGCCAGTAATATCCTGTCTGCAATACTTTATGTCCGGTTCTACGCTCAGCGAAGTGCCCCCCACACGGTCCATCATGACAGGCTTTTAGAATGTCAAAGATTTCATCCTCTCTAACACATCGCCTTATATGCATGTCTGCTCCTGTGTGAAACAAATAGCCTCCAATCCACGAAAATCGAGAACTTTTCTGAATGATCTGCTTGCGCTCATTAGGAGTTAAATGTTTTGGTAATTTACCTACTGCGAGGTAGTTGGCAACATCAGCATACCAGGGTGTTTTAACAGCAACAGCAAACAGGTGCTCATCCGGAAATTGATCTTCCACTGCTGCTGCATCGCTTGATTTTGGTATTCTCGAAAGAAAATCGGCTACAGGGTTTTCTTTGCCAGGGCGGTCCTTGATTGTGATGTCGAATTCCTGTAATAAGATTAACCATCGAGTTACTCTGGCATTTGTGACAGGCTTATTTGCTAAATATTTTATGGCAGAATGATCTGTATACAAGATAACAGGGTAGCCTATGATATAATGTCTAAATTTATTGACAGCATGTATTACAGCTAGGAATTCTTTTTCAGTAACAGTGTAATTCAATTCAGCAGGGGATAAATTTTTGCTGATGTAATAGATAGCATATGGTTTTTTATCCTCTTCCTGCCCAAGGACTGCACCAATGGTTGTATCTGAGGCATCAGATGATATCTGGAATGGTAGATCCCAGTTTGGTCCTCGAAGGACTGGGGCTGTGGATACAAGCTTCTTTAGATCCTCGAAAGCATGGTCACATTTGTCTGTCCAAAGAAAATCAACGTTACCAATCAGTGCATATAAAGGAGCAGCAATGTGCGAATAATGCTCTATAAATCGTCTATAATAACCTGAAAATCCAAGAAAACTGCGTACCTCTGTTTGAGTAGTAGGAGTGGGAATAAGCAAAAGTATTTGGATTTTGGGCGGGTCTACCTGAATGCCGGCTGCTGAGACATAGTGTCCTAGGATAAGTCCTTCAGTCATCATCAAAAAACATTTTTCATTGCTTAAGCAAAGCCTAGTAACAATGCGGCGTTGTAGGACTTTCTCTAGGGTGTCTAGAGCTGGATCGAAGTCATCTCCGTATGGTGTAAAGTCATCCATGTAAACTTCAAGTCCATCATTGATTAAATCTGCAAAAATACTAAGGATAGCCCTCTGAAATGTGGCAGGAGCATTACATAAGCCAAAAGGTAGAACTCGATAGGCAAATGTTCCCCAGGGGCAAGTAAAGGTAGTTTTATCCTGGTCTTCAGGGGCAATCTGAATCTGATTGTATCCACTGAAGCCATCCAGGAAAGAAAAGAACTTCTTCCCTGCTAAAGTGTCCAATAATTGATCTATGAAAGGAAGGGGAAAATGATCTTTTTGTGTTGCTTTGTTAAGTTCCCTATAATCCACACAAATTCTCCATTTCCCATTCTTTTTTGGTACCACCACAAGTGGAGAGACCCATTTACTATCAGAAATAGGGTAGATAAAATTCACATCTAAAAGCTTCTGAAGTTCAGTTTTTACGACGTCTTTTAGATGGGGATTAAGTCTCCTTTGCGGCTGACGCACAGGTCTAGCATCCTTTTCTATGTAAATGTGGTGTGTACATAACTGGGGATCGATTCCTTTCATATCAGGGTAGTCCCATGCAAATGCTTCTTGATATTTTGTTAACAGATGGATGAGCTTTGTTTCTTGTTCGGGTGTGAGATTAGCATTGATGTTTAAAGTTTTCCCCGGTGAAATTTCCACAGTTTTACTATTTGCAACAGAAGTAACAGGTATTATTTGATCATGAATATCTTTCAGGGGATCTTCTTCTAATTCATTATCAAATGCTGCTTTTATCATGTGACATTGTGTGCGAGGTTCAGCTTGAGTAATGAAATTATTAATGGCATCGTCTTCTGTTTGATCTTTGAAATCAAGTGCCTCTTGTATAGTTAATGGAGATCTGATGTTGTCAATAAGATATGATACAGGGTGCTTGTTAGTTTTAATCATTGTGACACTTGGCTGTGCTGGAGGATATAGAACTAGATTTTTGATATTTGGTCCTCTGGTTATGGTCATATTTCCCTGCCGACAGCCAATGTAGGCATCAGCAGTAGCGAGCCAAGGTATACCTAAAATTAGCGGGTGTCCATCAAGTCGGGTTTTTGGATTAATTATCAGGAAATCGGTTGGATACTCCCAGGATTCTACAGAGACCATGACATCATGTAGAGTGCCCTCTGGTCTAACCACAGATCGGTCAGCCAATTCTAACAGAGTAGAGGTGGGTTCTACAGATGTAATGCCGAGCTTTTGGCAAGTTGTGGTTGTTAAAATATTAATTGCAACCCCTAGATCAACTAAGGCATTAGGCAGGGTCTGACCATAAATTTGAACAGTTATAATTGGGTTCCCGGGGTCTTCATATTTAAGGGGTGTTTCTCTTCCAGAAAATAGGTCAGATAAGGTACCGACTACTTGGACTCTTGGATTATTTGTTATATTCCTCCTCGGTTTCTTTATGCACAATTCTTTTATGGTTTTGGCGTATATGGGAATGTCTTGAATGGCTTGGAGGAATGGAATTTTTATGTACAGGTTTTGTAATTCCCCCAGAATGTCAAAGTCAGGATATTGTATGGATCGAGGTATGGCTAATCGTTCTGGGAATGGAGGAGAGGATGTGGTTGCTTGATTATGAGTTTGTTGCTTATTTACATCCTCTTGTTGTGACTGATGTTCTCTGGGTAACTGATCTTCGATATGAACTGTTTTATCTCCCTCAGTTTCAATTATACGCCCAGATCTTAACTGAAGGTCATTGCACTCTCTTAAGTCGGGTCCTGGTTCTGGTGATTCTATGATTTGAATAGATTGGACCTGCCTGTTATTTGGATTGGGATCGGGTTGGGCTGGGAGTTGCGGCCTTAAGTTAGACTGGGGATTTTGTTGTAGAGCTGGCAAAGTAGGTTGAGGGAGCGGAATAGTTCCAGCTGGGTGGTACATTGGTCTTTGCCAGCTTGTCTGCCAAGGTGAACTTTGTGAAGTAGAGGGAGTCCACTGTGAAGGGTATGGGCCATTTTGCCAATATGGTGGAGTATAAGGGAAATTCGGCCAACCAGTTTGGCTTGTTTGATTCAACCATGGATTTGAAGAAGGAAACGATTGTGGTGACCAGTTTGTAAATGGGGGTTGAGATTGATTTTGCCACATACCATATTGTTGAGCATTATACTATGGGTTTTGAAAGAAAGAGGTTGGGTCCGGAAACATACCAGGTTGTCTCGGCTGCCACTGGCGGCGCTGGTTGATCGAATTCACCGATTCTGGTTCTTCTTCTGCTTCCTTATATACCGCTTTCAATCCAGGAAGTGAGGGGCAGCTCTCCGTAAGGTGATCTTTTGTACAGATGGCGCATGTTTGGACTTTATCTAATGGACACTCCTTGTGGCTATGCTTTTTTCTGCATCGGGGGTAGAAGATTGCCATATTCTGTTCTGCCTCCAGCTGCTTCTGTTTAGCCTGCACCATATCAAGTTGTGTAGTTAGTGTCCCCATAATATCAGTTTTAAAATTTTCTAATAAATTTCCAATTTCTGCGCGTGTTACTCCTTCTGTTGATACTTTGTTATCTCTTGCAAACCGATCATATTCTGTCGGTTTTATTCTTGTACTGCCTCTCGAACTCCTGACACACAAATCAATAATGTCAGAAAAACTCTCTTGATAAATATCCCCTTTGCTCATAATGTTTAATGTTTCAATCCATTGTTCCTTCATGCCCCTCATTAATGCAGTTTTTAACACATTATCAGGTAAAGGTAGCGATGCATAAGGAGATCTTTGTAAATTATACTGAAAACGTTCCACATACTCTTCTAGTGTTTCGTTTGGTCTGGCTGACATTTGAAATATCTCGTCTTTTAATTCTCTAGACCTACAATAATCCTGGTATTTGTTTAAGAAGGATTCTTTCATTTGATCCCAATTGTTGATAACCCCGCCACCTAGCCCCATAAACCATCTTAAAGCAGCCCCTTTCAATGTAGAGGGGAATAATTTCAATTTTTGGGGATTGGTGGTGTAATCGTACCCCCGACATAACACATCGAATTCGAATAGGAATGCATTCGGATATTCCGATGTGAGTCCGTGAAATGTAGGGATATGCTGAAGAGGGATAGCTTTCATGGGTGCATTTGCTGCAGAATCCACTATAGGATATTGTAATGTAGAGGTTTGAGTGTTTGGCTGGTTTTGAGCGTTTGGTTGGTTTTGAGCCATGGGATTGAATATATGCCAGTAACCTTCTGGGATATCTAGGAGGGTATTCCTAGGTTGGGTGGGAACGGTTTTGACAGGGATCTTTTTAATAGCGCTTCCTTTATCTGGAATAATGGGAATACCAGGTGTTTGAGGAGATTGAATCTCTTCAACAATGAATTTCACAGCACTTCCCTTATCCGGGCTATCTAATGGCTGATTTGTTTCAAGAGGAGATTTTGGTTCCTTGATTTCCCCTGTTTCTCCTTCTCCTTCACAAAAGTTGCTAGAGTTCCCTTCCTGCAATAATTCTGGAGTGGAATTATCAACTTCCTGAAAGTCCTGCTCCTCGGTTTGACTATGCACCTCAGCACAGGCTACAGATGGTGATCCTGTGGCCTGAAGGGAACTAGTAGGTGGTTTGGAAGTGTTTTTCTTGAAACCTACTGATGGCTGAGACTCTGTTTTCTTATAGATTTCGTCTATGAAGGTCGTTCGACCAAGGGTCACTGGCCCCTTAGCTTTTTCAGGTTTGGATGGGGGTTTGATATTCTTTTCCGGTTTTTTCTGCTTAGTCATGCACTCAAAAATAAACTACCAACTTCTATTTAAACAAACAAAAACAAATCTGTTAGGAAAGCGGATAATGAGCAGGTCTTTTACGTGCTACGCACGTGGTTCTTACCTTAGTTTTGGGATGAACTCCTCCTAACGAGGCTTGTACACCCTGCGAAAAAGACAAATGGCTTCACTCTTTCCCCGACAACGGCGCCAAAATGTAGAGCTATAAAAAGGGTCTCTTTCACCTCTAATTACCTCACATTAATATGTCAACCCGAGAGCGTTTTCTCATTACAAAGAGTGACTCAATCCGAGGCTCATTTGTCAGAGTAATGCTAGTAGTACAGTGCTTAAGAAATACAAGAGTAAACGGATGCTTAACTGAAATCAAATTACTTTAAAGAAATAAATTACACAGTCAGAAAACTCACTAACTTATCAGTCAAGGGCTCGGCAATGATAAACCATCCCTTCAGAAACTGATGGAAAAGGAATTAGAGCATAGATCACAAGCCTGGGAGCTAGACAGTAACTGCTACTGCTCACTACAGCCTTAGATCATCTCTCACAACAAACCAACAACTGCAAGTAAATGAAACAGCAAAGCGAATAAAGGATTGAACCACAATTCTGAAATGGAACAGCAACTCTAAAATGGAACAACAATTGAATAACTAAGTCCCACG
This sequence comes from Pinus albicaulis, assembly GCA_034641835.2. NCBI lineage: Eukaryota > Viridiplantae > Streptophyta > Pinopsida > Pinales > Pinaceae > Pinus > Pinus albicaulis. The sequence continues at coordinate 368,302,207 of CM076571.1, read as the reverse complement.
GGTTATAACCAAACTCAACTTATATACTCTTTGCAATCGAAGCACATTCTGTCACTCTAGAGGCGATTCACACAGATCACACTAATGGAACAGCAATAACAACAAATGAATTATGGAACAGTACTGATAAATTAGAAACGCACACCACACGAACGCTTAGTACAACAGCTCTGTAATATAACAGTAAGGATATGCGATTAACTCTTGAAAGGATAAATAACTTGATACAGAGTCAACATACAATTCTATCTGTCGAAACTTCAATGATTCAAACTTGAACAGAGCATATCATATGAACTTGTAAAGCATATCAAATAATCAAATAACAAGAATAAACAAACCACACAAAAGTGAAGCTGTAATGGTACAGAAGCAAGTGTCCTTCGGGGCCGGGCCCTTAGCCTCCAAGGATACACCGCTTTAAGTTAATGCAGACGCGAAGATGGAATAATCACCAAACTTCTATTAATACATCGAACCAGTCCTCAACAAAACTTAATAACCAAAGCTGATGTCTTACAGAAGATTACATAAAAATGTATCTATCTATTCTTATCTCTTAAACCTAATAGTCATCTCTTTTATAAGGCAGCAGCGGAGATATCCAATCAACTTCAGAGTGTCATTCAGCAATGATCCCTCGGGATCTTGATCACGAAAGATTCTCAAGCGTAACTCTTCGTCTGTCTTTCTTGTTCTGTTGTTGAGCTGAATATCCTCTCTTCTTTCGTGGAATTTCACTTTGATCTGTTTCCCCCCTATGTCGTTGGTTCTAAGTCAGCAAAAGACAGCGATTATCTCCACCTGTCTTTTCCTTTGGGAAACAACTCTTCGTTTCTCCCTTTCTACATAAAGTAACCAAATATCGGTCAGCTAATTTATACATGATTCTCACATGTTTTGTTATAGTTCCTTATTACTTTCCAAATTCATGATACAAAAGGTTCACAAATTCTATTAAAAAGTCATTGAAGTAATCATAAAAATCATACCTTTTTAGTACTCCACAATAAGGACCCCACCAAGTCCTCTCTTACAACCATCTGCACATACCACATATTCTTTGTTTTGATCTACAAAAATTTCACTTGGTCCCAAGGTCACCTCTTTGAGATGAAATTCGGGAGCCTGCAAAAACCCTAACTTCCAAAGATCATATCTCCGAAAATATTGTGAACCAAGATCTAAAATTTTTACATGACGTTCATCAGGATTTCTTCACAAACAGATTTTGTTTTAAGCTTTTGAACCTTCATAGAAAAAAAATTATAGTGAAAATGCCACAATGACCTGCTTGAAGCAACAAAAACCTAGAATCCAAAGCTCCGATACCAAATGTTGTGAAACCAACTCCAAAAATAGAATAAAAGAGAGATCAATGCCTTAGAAATCAACCACTTTGAGGGGGAAACCTCCTTTACATTACATAAATATTGAACAATTCTTGGATGATTCAAATGAAAAAACCTCCTTTCTATATATAGAAGTCCATGGGGTCACAATATAGTCTTAGCCGACCTAACAATAATAATGTAAGGGCACAACAATAACAATAGTGGGATTTTATGGGGCACAATAATAACAATATGGGGACTACAAGGGTACAAAAATAACAATAAGGGGGCTACACTAACAACAATAAGGGACTACACTAGTAATATAGGGATCTAACAAACCACATATCTAAAGAACTCATAAACATATCATGCAAATACATAGTCATTTTAGGACTAAAGATACCGATCCATCATTGTATTGATGGGTGAATCATTATTTCATATCTATTAGTCAACTATAGCCCATACAATAAAAATATAATTCAAATTGAACTATTCGATCATTACCCTTACTCATGCACACTTTAACACTTTTATCTTCTCCTACTTATATAGCTTGAACCTTAGCAAACACCATGATCCAAAACCACACTAGTGTCGGTGGTAATCTTGGACGGGATCAAATAATTGTTACTTTGCAAAATATTGTGGGCTAATACCATAGTAAAGACCCTTGGTATTATTAAATTAGTGTGCCAAAATGTACACCACTTTTCTTCTTTGTACCCGAATGTATACATGATTTGGATTTGACAAATCCACGTATATTTATTCAAATATTAATCTTCATCAAAATTATGATTCTGATCTACAAACCTGTGTTCCATCATTCTGTTATTCTGTTCCTTCACTCTGCCACCTCTAAAATGATCTATGAAATATGTTACAAGTGGGTTTCCATCAAGAATAACACCTTCATCATAATTCCAACAATCCCTTCCTTTGTACTTGATGGCAACTGATGAGCCTGAGTACTACAACAAGAATGTTGCAACTACTGAGGCTACCAACTTTAATTATCCACCCTTGGTTCGTACAAACTTAAGAGGTATCGAAAATGTATGTGCAACATACAATGTGTCCTTATTTTGTTGATATAATTTAATGATGTGACTGTCATGAAATCAAAGGCTAAACTAATTGCAGAAATGGAAGTGTTGCTTTGAAAAGAAATTAATCCTAGGAAAGAACAACAATTTGTAATTGAAAATATAAGAACATGAATTCAAATAAAAAGGCCTAATATAATTTGAGAAAACGAATGTCTTTAGTGGTGTTTATTCTTCCTCAATCATGTACCTAGATACTAGGGGTCATTATTCAAGCATAAGAGACAAAATCCAAGCTTTGGGAGAAAATCTGGTCGAGTTTACACATGTTACAAGAGTGCTATAGACAACTTTGTTTTTGCTACAGGCAAGTCTATTTTAGAAATAACTCACCAAATGAATAAATAAATCAAATGAAAATGCGATGGGAAATTTTTTTTTATTATTTATGATGTCTTAGGTCTCCATTCCCAATTGAATCACTCCAAAATACTCCTGTTCACATGTGCTAAAAAATCATAGAAAATTACTACTATAAAATCTAGAAATTCAAGAACTAGTGAGCTAGTTAATCTATCAAATGCCTAACCTAATCAAGTGAAAATGAAATGGGGTGAATTTTGTTATAAAATTTAAAAATTATTACCTAATTCAATTGGAATCAATTCAAATGGATCTCATTAACTCCTTGTAAAAAATATCCTAAATTTACTACTATTTCGCTACCTGGCATTTCCAGAAATCTTATATTCGTGACTAGTAACCAAATCCAAGTAGCTTAATGATTAAGATGACCTTCCAAAGTTATTCTAAGGATGCATAATGATTTTGAATCTGTAAAAAACCTTCAAAATATCTCACTTAAATCATTTAAATCAATCTTATAGCAAGAAAAGAAACAATACTAAATACATAAATATGCAAAATAGAAATAAGATATGTATGTGAATAAGAAGTGAAAACAACATAAAGAAATTGTGCAAGAGGGCACTGAGTCTCCTGGGATGGAAAATAACAAGGAGGACTTAGATTCATATGGAAAAAATCAAGCCTTGGAAGCTAAAAATGGGGCCAAACTTTATTATTGAATCAATCGAAGTAAATCCCTAAAAGAAAAGAAAATGGAACTTCGAGAAAACAAGTTTTCTCCATAATATTACTAAAACAATACATGCCCCTAGAGACAAATTTTAATTATTACTTATACAAAATTATGAGGAATCATTCTCCTTGAAAGGAGGAAGCTTTCCCCTCCAAAATCCCTCAAATAGTGGGTCTGGTTCCCAACACTACAAGTTTGGAGTAAATGACAGGGAAAACATTCCTAGATTTTCTCAATCATCGGAGTTCTAGAATCTCTCCAAAATTTCTCAATTATTTCATGATATTTTGTTCATTTATTCTCCAATATTGATCCTCCAGTAGTAGGGAGAAAATCCCTAAATTATCTCCTTCTCCAAATCTCCATAATATGCCCAATATTCTCACAATATCCTTCAAAAACAAATAATATTAGGCACAAATATGCAATTATCTCTAAACCTTCCTAAGAACATATTAAAGCTTAAAAAAACGTTATTAAGTCTACAAGGAGATATTTAATATATCTTTGATGTAACTAATAAATTTTCTATGGTCCTTAATTTATGTCTAATTTAGAGGCCCATCATACCCCCCTACTAAAATTGGTGCTCATCCTCTTAGCAACCTATTCATCCTCTTTGCCTTGTGGTTCTTCATATATGTTGTCCTATTTAATTCTTTGTTTATTGGTCCATGTGCTGCTGCTCCTGTTGATACTTTTCCTACTCTTCTATTTTTCATTTCCTCCCCTATCTCAGTTTCCCATTAAAATTCTAATGTAGGTTCAGGTTTCTTCTTATCTCAAGTGATTCTTCAACTATAATGGTGGGAAAAGTCAGGGCCTTTTTTGTACCTGTTTCTAAGGAGTTGTAGACATTATCTGGTGTAGGGAGCTAGATTTTGGTGATATCCATGGCTATCTTTCTCTTTTTGTATTTTTTTAATGTATTTTCTGAGTTAGTGGCTTGTTTTTGAGTGAGTTGCTTAACCCTTTTTTTTCTTCTTGCAGGTGCTTCATGGAGGTCCTTAGGTGCCTTTACTAGTGTGTTAATCCTCTTGGATTTTTTTGGTGGTCCTTTGAAGCCAAATTCATCAACTTATACTCATATTTTGACCTTGTGCCATATACAAAATTGCTACATAAAACTTTTCAACTTTCTGTAGCAGTCTTCTCTCCGCTTCTTGGGGTTCCAGATTTATTAGAGATGAAGGGAAATGGTTTATAAAGGTTAGGGATGGAGTGATGGAATGATTGGAGTGATGGAGAGGTAAGAAGAGAAGTCCCATGCCAAGATATATGTGATCTAGCTACTAGTGGCGCAACATAAGGTTTAGGGAGTGAAACCTTGTGCATGAAGTGAAGTGAGAGTTAGGAGTGGTAGGTATAGGAAAAAGATAAATTATCATGATATTTTTGAAGTTTAGAAACCTTTGAGAGAGCTACTTTCCTTGTAAATAAGTTTCATGTATCATTTACAAGGTTTCTTGTAGTGCTACAAAAATCCTGTTGCTGCTAGGAATTTCTTGTAGCAATTATAGTCAGGAGTAAAAATGGAGTTTTCTGCCTACTTGAAAGGTGAAATGGGTGAATGGGTGCATGCTAGAGTTTTTCATGGATTTTGTAAGAAGGGGGGAGAGAGAAGAGAGGAATAAAATTGCTCGTCTGGGTCTAAAACCACCCTTGGATCAACAAAAAATTTCCTGGTTAACTTCCAGAAGAAATATTTTTTTTTCTATAGAAACTTCTTGTAGAAAATTTTGTGCATGTAGAAACTCTATTTTGCATCTGAGGAGGCGGTGGGTCCACATTTTTTATTTTCTCTTTTTTTCAATTTTTTCTTTTTTTCCAATTTTTTTCTCTTTTTCTTTTTTCAGTGGATGAAAAATAAATTCAAAGTTATTTTTCTATTAATTGAGTTCTCCCTTAGTTACCCCTTGGTACTCTTTGTCTTTCATCACAACTAATTGTTTACTACCCACTTTCTCAAGTCCTCTTTACTTTTTTCTTGTTCCTCTCCCACATGTGTGTGTGTCTTGGTGGAAAAGTGAAGCTGATTACTAGATAAGGTCGAGGCTACTCTTCTCTCTATTTTGGCTATAAAAAAACTTTCCTTCCCATAATTTTAATGTTACCTTAAGCTGGAATATGATTCGAAGAAATTTTTAGATGACTTCATACCTAAGCCTTACCCTTGATGTGTTTTGCGGGTGATATTGAGGTTGTTGATATGCCTATTGAAGCTGCCTTTGGTGGTTCTGAAGCTGCTATTGAAGCTGCATGTGATAATATGCTTAAGGTTCTATTGCTGAAAGCCCTGAATCTGGAGGTCTTATAGGGTTTCTTTTGTTGTTTTTGCTGCTTCACATCCATGACTTAAATGTTGCTGCTGAGATGCTCATGATGTGAGTGTTGAAGTTGATGATTGACTTGATGCTTTAATGATACCTTTATTTTATGTTTGTAGGTGCCTCTCTGATTTATAGGTTGGTGCTACTGGTGAAATTCCTCCTTGGAGTGCCATAGGCTCTTCATATTCACCTCACCAGTTTTCATGTCTTCTTGGATGATTGATAAAACCACTTATAATGCCTTCTGGTGATTACGTAGGTTTTCTAGAAGAACATGTTTCCTTCTTATAAAATTCCTTCTTTGTATTTTTTTGAATTCCAATATGCATTGGGTGATGAGGGAGAGTGTGGTAAGGCTAAGAAGGAGAAGTGTGGTATGGAATAATGATGTGAATGAAATCTGTGTTTTTGCAACAAAAAGAAAATGTTACAGAAGTGACAAAGTGTAGGGTTTCAGTGAAAAATCATTGTGCTTAAGATGGAGGAGTGATGAGAAGGTGGCAGGAAATGATGGTAAGACATTCATAATTTATTTTTTACACATCAAGCCCTTTGTGATTTTTTTTTGTGCTCGGTCCACCTACATGTAGCTTGTCTTAACTTTCCTGTAGCAATTATTGACTTTCCTGTAGCAGTTCAGGATAACCCTTTGTAGCAAACTTATTTTATCCATATCTCTCAAAATATAGAGTGGATTGACCTAGAATTGTTTGATCATGTTACCATCATCCTCATGCACCTCTCCATAAAACATCTTAGCAATTGGATGCATGAATCTCGAGAAAACTTTAAAATGGTTGTAGGTGATGGAGGTTGGTTTCTCACAAACCGTGCGCTGGAATGTGCTTAAATTTATTAAACATGTTACCATAATATATATGCATCTCACTATTGTTGGCTTGAGGCTTCCTGACCCAGGTTCGGATTTAAGGTTTTCCAATAAACCCCTATACTATTGGCCCTTTCGGCAATTACCCACTTTCGAAGGCCAAGGTATCACCCGAAGTAGTATGGGTGGGTGCTAGAACCAGGTTTCCACACCCTGGGAGAAAGTGGGTAATTAAGGCAATATTTTTGAAATATATCAGGTTTGCATAGAAAAAATATTATTATCGAGCCCTTAATAGTATAGGTAGCATGTAAACATAAAAAAAGCTACTATTATTAAGTAGATCTTAGCAACACCTTCACATCCACGTGCACATTAGTAATTATCTTCACAGAATAACACAATCGCTACTAATTTATATATCATAGACACAATCGTAGCTAACACAGAGTTACTTCTATAGTAAACGAAACTAGTTCATATAACATACAGATACTTCAACAGATTCTGTGTTCATTAACTTCCAAAACCAAGTTACAAACCCAAGTCACAGCCTGCGCACACATCCAGCAAGGTCCACAGACATTAGGACTGAGGATCTCTGCACACACAGCCAGCAGGATTCCTTACCCAATAATAACCAAAATATATCTCAATAGTTCATATTCTGCATCGATCTTTGTTACTTACCTCTAGAATCAAACTATCTATCTATTTATATCATCATAGCCTGCGCTATCCCGTGGTCCGTAAATCGTGGTTTGCACACTCTAGGTCCACCCTTTTGACCCATTACAATATATTGGGGGCTTTATCCCGTGCCAAATCCCTTGCGCTAGAATAATCACTACAAAAATATATATCGAAGAACGCAGCTAGGGGACCCCATTCCAATGGGCCCCCAACACAATCTTGTGACTCGTCCCGAGTCACAGTGGCCATGGGGTTTGCATCTTTTCCTGTAGTTTCTTGATTGCATCGACCAGAGAGGAAAACACTCCTTCTCTCTATGTGGTAGTGTTCTGTGCAATTTCCACCAAATTCTATGAAGTTGGGCCTTCAGTGGCAGCGGTGAATTTCTGCTCAACTTGGTGTTCCTAAATTGATGTCATAAATTGTCAACCAGGGCTAGTAAAATGTTGAAGTGAAGTGAAATATATGTGCCTAGGTATCTTCTTCCTACTTCTTTGTGTTTAGTGTTTTTATAGTGTTTTTGGTTTTGTGTTTTTGTGCTAAGAGGAAAGGAGCTAAATTGTTGGCAAAGAGAAGTTATTGGTCACACTAAAACAGAGCAAAATCTACTCTAAACTATGTATGGCACCTAAGAACAAGAAATGCTAATTCACCAATTGAAAAGCTTGATAAGGAAAGTGACTCATAACGTTAACTCAGTCCAATTCATTTAATTAGAGATATGTTGGAACAACTTGAGAAAAGGATAAGTTTGATGCAATGAGGTTCTTTTAAGTAAACAACAACTTACAATATCACAGAGAAAATCTCATCCATAGTTAGAAATTTTTTGGAATGTGTTGAGAAAAGATTATCTGCAACATATTAAGGAACTATATGCTAATTTAACTTATGACACTAAAATCAACCCATTCTGCAACTCAAAATGTTACTATTAAGCCTCATTCAAGGGTTAGAGATCTCTTGGAATAGCTTTGGAAAAAGGTTGTTTGTAAAATTATGAGAAATTGCAAAATAGTCAAGCCCTCAAAATGATATTACTAATTCTTTTCCATATGATAATAATGTGTTAGAAGGGACTAAGAACAAGAGAAGTTTGTAAATAATGAAGGCATTTAAGTCGAATTTAACAGAACTAGAATACAACTAGCTAATAAAACTTGAAATGCAATGAACATAACTGAACTAATACGCAATTAGCCTTCGAAATACTACAACTCTATCTCATTCAGTGTTAGTGATATTTTGGAACAATTCATGAGAACAAGCTTGACTGCACTATTTGATGTAAGTAAGCATAAAACATGAATTTCAGAAAACTGCCTAAATTAAGAACGAAACAGAGCTAAAGTTACTTATCTAAAAAGAATATGCACAAAGCCTTTTAGATAGTAGGGGCCCTCTACCACCGGATTGGCACACGAATCTCCTCAAGATTGCTTCAGATCATGCATTAAAGTTGTACTTCTTTCATTAAATGAAAATGCTTCAAAACAGAGTATTACAGTCTTCGACAACTTAACAACAAAACATCAACTAGCTGACTGTCTCTTGGTTCCCCAAGTTATTTTTATAAACAAAATACATAACTGTCATTGAGAATAAATAGGGATAGGTGTATTTTTCAATAAAAATCGAATTAGAACTCTTGTTGAGGCCTCATACTTTGCTGAAGACACCTGTAACCTGTGTGAACATAAAGATAGCTGCGGAATATGTGACTAGCTACAGAATAGCTGCATTCTGTAGCTAAGTCTAGTAAAAAATCACTACAACAACAAGACCACAAAAGTTTAGTAAGTCAGTCATTATATGCATTCTTAAAGTGACTTTAATCAATCCTATTGATCTTTTAAGCCTATAATTGATAAAGGACGGAGGAAATGAAGTGAAATTTGGTGAAAGAAAAGGACATCTTTGGGGCTCAACAGTGACACTCTCCAGAGTCCGATTCAGTTGTTTAATCGCAACATCCAAGTCCTGAGATATCTTGAGGGCTTCATCGACCCATGGCTTAAGGTGGTCACTCAGAACCTTCTTCTTGTGGCGAATCCCTTCCCGATAATCTCTGAGCACATGGTTGGCGCACATATGTGCCAGGTGTTGAGTTGGGATTAGAATGGGCATTGTAGCATCCATTTTCTAGAATTCTTCTTCCTTCTGGCGTAGTTCTTGGGTAAATTCACACAGGAGAGGGTCGAACTGCACCGTGGACCACAGCCTCATAGTTGTCTCAAGAAATTCAGTGCCTTGAGCAATCTGAGCTGTAATGGTGTTCGTAGCTTCTATGACTGGCGCAACTCTCTAGGTGCGTACCTCAAGAGGGGTTTCCGGTTGCAACTTAGCTTGCAACGCAACAATATGTTGCTCCATCTCAGTCTTAACGTTTTAGATCTTAGTCCAAGAAGCTTTTAGGTTTGTGACGATTCCCTCAATATTAGCCTCGAGGGTGGCAGAGGTCGAAATGTCTTCGATCACATCTGCATAGAGTCTGTTGATCAGTAACTCCAACTCGGTCTGCTGTGCAACGGCAAGGATACACGTGGACAGTGCCTAGGACACCTTAGTAGTTTTTTCTACAATGGTCTGCTCGGCTGTACTTAGCTGCCACTGCATCCGCTAGTCTCTTTGCTAGATTTCCTGAAAGAGGGATGTGTGGAGAACCTGCATCGGCTCGTGCTGAAGCCAAGCTAAGTCGAGATGTACTTCTGCATAGGCCTGGACTTGCGCACATAAATCAGGCAGACTCAGAGTGATTGTTGTGCCTGGCAGGGGGTAGAGGCGGCTCTTGGTCATGGAGATCAACTCAGTGTCGGTTGCTTGAGGTAACCTCGCTTGAACCACGCTTGTCTCCAGGGTATCAACTTTGAGCTGAAGATCTTGGAGCTCAGACTGTAATGCGATGACTATGCCTTTCCACTGTTCTTCCAAATCAAGCTACTTGTCTTTTGAAGCAAGGGTGATCGCATCTGTAATTTTCTCCAAATATTCCTTGGTTAATGTACCCTCAATCTCCCTACTGGGCCTTGTAGCCCGTTATTTCGTTCACTAGCCCTTAAGAAGTTCAGATATCCATTTCATGCCACGTGGGGAACCAACACCCTGCGCATCCAGACCCTCAGTCTCCATGTCTTGCTATAATTCCTTCTCCACGCCTTGCACTGCATCTAGGGGAACCTACATCCTATTGGAGCCTTCCAGGCCACGACCTTTTGAGTTCTTGGTGGCATCAGGTGGGGTGGTGGTCTTCGGAACTGTGCTTGTACTAGCAGTGACAGTCATTTCCAATTTGAATCCCAATTTCCATTGCGGTGGCCAAGTGGCGATGAGCCGATGAATTTCCTCATGGGCGACCATAGAAGGTAGTGACCTCCAAGCGGGATCCTTATAGCCCTGAATTTGCACATTGTGCATTGTAACCTAGAATGCCACAATGCGCTTATACTTTGAATATACCGTCGGCGATAGGCATGACTGGGAGTGAATTTCTTGAGCACGCCCTGAAATAGTATCCAAAATACTTTTTTTTCCTTAATACACTCTGCATCCTTTTAAGCCCACAAGTTTGCATATTGCACCCCATCACACATGTCCGGATCAATCTCAGGGAGGATCGATCCTTCAGGGGCTTCCCATGTGACCAATGAAATTAAGAGCAACAGTTAAGAGTAACAGAATGCATTCCTGTGATCCTATGCCTAGCACACATTTTCCAAAAACTCGTTGTAGAGGAACTGCGATGAGTTAAAGCAGAGCACCTTTTCATAGCAAATAACAAGCTAAATTACATAGGCAGGGATAGTCATATCCTGGAACTTGCACATCATTTTACAAGACACCAGCAGGGTACCCATGAAGACTCCAGGTTCGGAAATGGTGTTGATCAGGAACCCTTTGGTGTTTCGCTTGACATGGTAGTCTTCTTGCACCTTATTGGTGATTTTTTTCTCATACTTCTTGCTAAAATAATCCATGGGATTCGTCCCCTCCATGGGGAGACCAGTAATGCGGTGAATTAGGGTGGCATCGATGGGAATGAAGTCCTGGATCCACAAGTTATTATTATGGATTAGGGCAAGCAGCTATCGCACAACTTAGTCGGTTATACTGTATCAGCCAAAGTGAGGTATCGGCAGCAAGTTTAGTAATCTTGAACTGCATAACCTACACGCCCATGGCATTGGTACTACCAGTAGCACATCATCCTCCAGTACCCTTTCGATATATAGCTCAGGTGAAGGGAAGGCCTCCAGGTTGGCAAGGTCATGATCATCAAACTTAATTGAAGGGATTTTCCAAATTATTCTCCAATTATGGGAACTTCATCTAGAATTAGTGGCATTGCAGATAGGCAGGCACACCATTGAGATTCTTGGGTGTGCGCACGAAGGGCCTTCGAGGTTGAACATAGGTTGTAGCCAAGTTAGTGGGCCAACAAGACGAGCTTCTTCCTGAGAAGATAGAGGTCACTTTTCTGGTTTAGGCAAGCATGCCTTAGGCATCATTCAGGGGTATTTCACATTCTTAGGGGAGGTGCGTGGCTTCCCCCTAGCCCATTTCGTAGCCCTCCCCTGCCCTTGCTTATGGAATTTCCTTTTATTCTTATTTTTCTCCACCTGCTTCACCTTGGTTGGTGTGGACATGACCTCTTGAACTTCAGGGGTGACCTCCAATACTTCATTGGATGCTCTCTCAGTAGATGCCATGGTCTGCGATGATTCATCAGGATAGTTGGGAGTCATTCTTGCTCAGAAAACGAACTCAGGGTTGCTACTATTAGAGGGGGTAGCATGCCCAGACATGAGCATAGCACAATAGTTATGGAAATTTTCAAGGAACAAGATTGTCGGGACATGAAGAGCCCAATTCTAAGCTACCCTCCTCCATTTATAGCTTTTAAGAGTGAATAATGGTCAGATGAAACTTAGCTGAAACTTACCATCAAGGAAACGGTAAAAAATCCTTAGAAATCACCACATTAATTGCCTACTGCTTGCTCCTTCCAATGGTAAAGTTGGATTTTTACTGAGCGGTATTGTTCCAATGGCTAATTTTCGTCGCTGTGTATTACCTCTGCACGCCTAGTGCACCTTCCTGGGCTCCCCCACCTGTGGTAAACCCCTGTGCGTATAATGGGCCTGCCTGCGTTTTTCCTCTTACCTGTGCGTATCCATCCCAATACAGCTACTCTGGCCATATAGTCATTTGTTCTGTGCTGAGTTGGTCTAGTATGGTTTGAGACAACTACCATTATCATATCCTGACAGGGGGTCCCCACAGAGCATAGCCAATATCACCACACCACCATTCGTAATATCTGTTATGATATAAGGTCCCAACCAATGTTGGTGGAATTTCCCAGGGTGGCGCAAAAACTGGCTGTCATATAATAATACTAGCTCGTCTTATGTAAATTTTTTTTGCCGAATATGCCTATCATGCCAGGCTTTTTCCCGGGCCTTCTGAAATTTCTAATGAAATTTAGCAATGAATCGATCTTCTTCCAAGGCAAATAGCTCTGCTAAGCATTCCTCCATGATATTGGGCTCCACCATGTTCGTAAAGGCCACAATGTGCAAGCTAGGAAAGATATACTCCATGGGCATAATGGCCTCCTTTCCATAAACCATCCAAAACGGTGTTTTCCTAGTCAATTTCTTGCACGTGGTCTAATAGGCCCAAAGGACTGATGAGATGCACACATCCCAATCGCTTCAATCTACATTATAGACCTTGGGAAGCGCCTGTTCCAGAATTTTATTCAAAGCTTCTACCGTTCCATTTTCCCGTGGGTGATATGGGGTAATTTTTTCTTGGTGTATTTGAAACTCCTCAGTCAAATCTTGTATTGTGTCATTAATGAAATGCATACATATATCGCTCATTAATATCTTCAAACAGCCAAACTTGGTTATAATATTCTCAAAAATAAAGTGTGCAGTGATATTTATAATACAATCCTTCACAGCTTGCGCTTTTGCCCATCTGGTTACATAATCAGCCGCAATGAGGATGTAGCGAGCACCTATCTTCTTATTTGGGGGGTTGATGGGCCCAATGAAGTATATTTCCCATTTATCGAATGCCTACAGGGCCATCTGTGGTTGTAAGGGAATTTCATCCCTGTGTGATAGTATTCCTATCCTTTGCCATGTGTCTCAAGCTTTCCAATAGTTGTGAGAATCGTTATGCATTGTGGGCCACCACAGCCCAACTCTTAAGATCTTTTGCCTCGTCTCTTTTCCTGCGTAGTGACCTCCTACTATGCCTCCATGGGATTTTTCTAAAATGGCTTGTATTCCATGCTCCAATACATATCTTTGCAGTATTTCATATGCTCCCAACTTATATAAGAGCTCTGCGATGATGGTAAAGTCAGTTGCACAGGTTACCAACTCTTTTTTGTTGTATCGAATATTCTGTAGGTTCCATTCCCGTAGTTAAGAATTGAATAAGATCAGTAAAGTGCTCATCAACCACCTTAATAGAAAATATCTGTGCATTGGGCAATCCTTCCTCTGGGTCAGTTGGTTCTTCACCACTATCGATTTGGGACAAGTGGTCTGGTCCAACATTCAATTTCCCTGGCTTCACAATTATCTCAAATTCATATTCTTGAAATAGCAGTAACCATCGGCAAATATTCCCCCCCAACATAGGATTATTGACAAGCTACTTCAAAGTTGAGTGATCCGTGAACACCTTGAAGTTCCCTCCCAGCAGATAATGTCAGTATTTCTACAAGGCATACACCATTTTCATCCCTTCGCATTCCGTAGTGGAGTAGTTACACTTTATTCTAGAGCTTTTTATACTGGCAAACACAACCGGGTGGTAAATTTCCCCCTCCCAGGGCTACGTAAGCATAGATTCTAGGGTGATCCCTGAAGCATCGACGTGGACATGTGAAACCTTCATCTAGTACGGAAATATGAGGATAGGTGCAGAGACCATTTTTTCCTGGAGTAGCTCAAAACTCTTCTGATACTCCACATCCCAAAAAAATGATATGTCCTTCTTTAGAATATTTTCCATGGGCGTTGTGATCAGTGCATAACCTTGAATAAAATTAATATCCTGTGTGCCTGAGGATGGAGCACAGATTTTTCTCAGTAGTGGGGACTGCAACTTTGGCGGGGTCAACCATCAGTCCCTGCCGACAGACTATATGGCCTAACAAGATCCCAAAAGGCACACAGAATATGTACTTCTTAATATTTAGGGAAATATGGTGCTTTATACAGGTGTCCAACATCATGTGCAGGTTCGAGACGTGCTTCTTTACCAATCCAAATACTATTCAATTGTCAAAGTATACTTCCAAGAACTTGTGAATGAAATCCTTCAATACTGCGACCACTACCCACGAAAAGATGGCAGGGGCATTTTTGAGCCCAAACGGCATTATGGTGTATTGGAAGGATCCCCATTTGGTGTCGAAAGTAGTTTTTTTTCCATCTTCAAGTGCGATCTTGATCTGATGGTAGCCTGAAAACCCGTCAGTGAATGAGTATGCTTCCTGCCCTCCCACACTATTGAGGATCTCATCAGAGAATGGCGTAGGGAAGGGATCATGTACACAGAAATAATTCAGCTTACATAGGTTGATGTAGATTCTTATTTCTCCTTTAGTCTTTTTCTCTTGGAACACCATAGGGCTTACCCAATCTGACTATTCTACTAGTTCGATGATACCTGCAACTAGAATTTTGTCGATTTATTCCTTGACTTTTTGCTTATACTTGGGGTTCAATCGGTAAGGTCACTGCTTGATAAGGCATGCATATAGTTTTAAATTGATTCGCATGACCACCAGGTCCCATGTAATACCTTTTAGTTCTGATAATTTCATAGGAAACAAGCCCTGGTACTCCATGAGAAGTTTGGCAACTTTCCCAAAGGTATTGTCATCCCAGTAGTCCCCAATTCTAGCTAGCTTAGGTTGTTATTATGTTCCAATGTTGACTTCTTTTAGCTTAAGAGGCTTGGTCACATCGATGGCTTGTAGTGGGGGTCTAGGAACTACTCGTTCACCCTCTGATTCTAGGATAGTGATATTTCGCGGGTCTTTGTCACATTCGTCCATTGATAGATTGCGACAGTTAGCAATATCATCCATCTGCATATCCCAAGTTGGTTCCCCATAATCCACACGATGGAATGATTCATAAAATACTAGGGCATCTATATCTTGTAGGGCTTCGTCCAATTCCTCAGTTCTGCCTATCAACCCGAACATCCCCACAAAATCGTCCCTCATGGTTTCCCAGTGGTGGATGCGCTGATGTAGCTCTACATCCAAATACCATGCGGTGAGGATTGGTCCCCAAGCATGAATGAAAAAGTGGACCCATTCATCCCTGGCCCTTTCAAACCACACCTCCATCCATGCAGACAAGTGCTTACATGGGTCCCCTTGGCCAAGGAAAGTCTCCATGCATAGGTGAACTGGGGGTTCAAATCATAGGATCTTCATCTCATGAAATTCCTCCCAACCTTGAAAAGTACCCTTATTATTTTCCCACCACCGCGCAGGGGTCGCATGCATGGCTAGGTTAAACGCCCACATTCTTTGTTCCCTTGGTAATTCTGCTTCGAATGCTCCAAGAAACTCCCTAATACTACCAAAATCATCAAATTAAGGCAACTCTCTTACCTCTGAGGAGATACACTGAAAGCTCTTTGTGATCCTATGACATCGTAGCGCATATACGTCATGCAATCTATTCTACCAATTTTCGATCTCCCTATTGGAGTCAGAGAAGCATTGACTGTCTTTCTCCTAGAAAAGCACGTCGTCAGCCATAGGGATAATCCAATCCTCATCCCCGATGGTTAGTTTATAGATAATATCCATGTCATCTTCTTCACACATGGGTTCTTTATACCCTTCTCCCTCTGCTGGGTCTAGAGGGACTATTACTCTTGTACCCTCATTCTCAAAAACCATGCTCCTTTTATTCAATTTTATAATTCCTCCCATGT
Organism: Pinus albicaulis; assembly: GCA_034641835.2. NCBI lineage: Eukaryota > Viridiplantae > Streptophyta > Pinopsida > Pinales > Pinaceae > Pinus > Pinus albicaulis. Next base: position 368,285,882 of record CM076571.1, on the reverse strand, counting down.
CTATAGCCCAGTCTAGTCCTAGAAGCACAGGATAGTGGTCTGCATCCTCTTCAATCTGGATTACTTTAAAATCTGTGTATATCTTAACTCCTGCGATATCGACCATAATCTTTGATAGTCTTCCCAATGGTATGATCTTCTGTTAGTTAGCCATGCGCAACTGTATAGTAGACCATTCTAGCTTAGGTTCTCCCATCCTATTCCGTGTCTGATTGAGCAAGACATTCGCATTGGATCCCAGATCTAGGATGGCTTGATCCATTTCATAATCGCCAATTTGTGTAGTTAGCCGCATTTATCGACCAATGTGATTCTTATGCTTGTAAAGTTCATGGACATCTTTAACTTCCGATGGGGGTTTAGTCTTTTTTGTGCAGCTGTATATCAATGCTGGAATATTTTATACTGCCTTATGGTTGCATAGCAACTTCATACATGCCTGTAGGAATGGTTTAACTTCTACATCTACTTTTAGGTTTGTTGGGGCTTTGGCGGGGGATGCCTCGTCCTTGGTAAATTATTTACGAGCCTCTTGGAAGGTCTCTTTTTCCTTCTGTAGGTATAGGCTTTCCTTTTTGATAACAGCTTTTCAGATAAGGGGTTCAAGCACAACTCTTTCCTTAGCACCTCCTGTAGCCATGCCACTATGCGTAATGACATTAATATTTGGGTTCCTTATCACATGGTTCTGCCTTAACCCTTTGTACATTCTGCGTTGGTGTCTGATGTTTCTCCTGCATCTTTGCTATCAGTATCATAAAATAATCAATCACATGATCCAATTGTCTGCAATATCTACAAGATTGTCGTGCATGGTTCGGACAATCCCTTGTGAAGTGCCCTACTTCTCCACAATTATAGCAGATCAATTGCCATCTTCCCCAACCTGTGTTTCTGCTTCTCCCCCCCCCCCCCCCCGCCTTTGTTAGGGGAGCCTCATCATCCCGAGGGGGATAGTGGTGATGAAGGGTTAGCCTGTACCCTATACAGGTTTCCTCAGTCTATCATAAATTCATGTTTCGAGCAATTGTGTTTATCATGTCCCATGGATGAGCAGAATCAGCACCATTATTGCTTCAACTCTGGAACATAGGCACCAAGACGGGGGTAGTGGTTGGTGTCATGTAGTCCAACTACACAGCAGTCGAAACACCATAACGTGGGGGTGCTTGGTCCTACAGCCTCTTTAGGGCACAATGGGTTGAGCCCCCCAACCTACATGTAGTCTACTAGAAAGGGGTACTAATCCTTGGTGTGGTCAGACACCCTGCATCTTATGCACCAAACGTTTGGACTAACTTCGTTTCCTCTATCCTTTCAAAAATTATGGATTTCGAGGTGCATTGCCTCCAGCTTTCCCTGGATCTGCTACACCCCAAACTGGTTATCGTCTCTTGGTGTAGCTTCTAGCTTCATGGAAATATCCAAGGCTTTCTCTTGTGTATCAAGTGCTTGCTGACCCATAGGCCCGCGTAGGTGAGGTAATAGCATGGAAATGAACCATTCCTTGTGTTGTCTATCCTCATACTTAAAATTCCCCATCCTTGATAACCTTCTTTAGCCATTGATCAGCCTCCCATACTGACTTAGTGGGTCATTGTTTAAAGTATTTTAAGTCAAAAACTTGTTGAGCGTAGGACTTAGGCTTCTAAAACTGCTGGCCTACATACCCCATGAACCAATCCAGTTCCCTTCCTTCAAAAGCAAGGGATAGTTGTGCCCTTTTATAGCATCACTAGCAACATTTTGTGCAGTCCATACTAATTCTACTATGAACCAAAATTGGTCCATTTCTTTTTCTCCCACACCCTTCAAGGTGGGAAAATTCATGTGTGTTGCCATATCTTCTTCCAGTAGTGGTGGAGGGGTAGGGGAGTTCTTGCCCTTATATTGATTCGACGATGATGTAGTCGGAGGACTAGTTCCTGCGTGTGAAGATGTCTTTCTTAAGGGGTTGTAGACAGATCTATCCCCTTATCAGTTGACTTGGTAGTACTTACCACTTCATGTTGTACTCTCACCCTGATCAGAGGTCATTCATTTGGTGTGCCTACAAAAAATTCCTTTTTCACACAGTAGTATTTTAATTAGTAGCGACAATGTTCACAAGAACTTACCTCAAAATCCTTTGAAGAACCTCCACTCTGCTTCAGAGTAGGATATAAACTAATCGACTGTGAATTCTATTACAAATCATTCTAGAACACTATCCACCCAATAATCTACAGTCTGAGTGATTGTGTTGTCAGCCTTATCCAACTATTGAATCAATTCTGGAGTCCAATACATAACCTAATCATCTTTCCAACACGTTTGGAATTCTACTAGCCTTGCTAGCCACTCCTGTAGCTCATGCGTGAAATTTACAAAGAAAATTTCATATACTTCTGTTGGAACACCTAATCCTACATGGGTAGGTGTGGAATGCGAAAAGTCACAATGGAGTCCAAGTGACCTTGGAATATGAAACCAAGAGTCACACCATTGTACTATAAATGTACATCTTTGTATAATGGAAAATAAGAGAGCCTCAAGCTTATCCTTCATTGTGTGGAGTCTCTTGTGTGTGTGTGCTCATCTTCCTCATACACCATGTGTGGATTTTAACATGGTGTTTAACATGGTATCAGAGCAGACGATTGCTAGCCCTGCTTCACCTTGAGTGAGCCATTTGTGTTTATGGCTTGTGCATATCTGCATTTTTGCAGCATTTAGAGAGTTTTTGCAGCAATCTTTTTGCCACTTTCAGAAAGTGGTTTTGGAGAAGGAGCAGCATTCAGAATTTGTTTTGAAGAAGAGCAGCAGTGGTTTTGACGAAAGGCAGCACTGCCCATTTGAAGGTTTTCATTCTCATTTTTCCTGCAATTTCTATTAATTTCTGCATTGAGGAGTTGCTGGAAAACACTATTTAAAGAGGGTTTCTGAAGTAGAAGTTTCTGGGTTTTTAATGGAAAAGAATTTTGAGTTTTTCTGCCGCTGAGCTATTGGACAAATTTCTGAGTTTATTGGCAATCTGCTATTGCATTTCAGTACTTGAAATTTGTACTGTTGCCTTCATTTCTGGAATCTGCTGCCTGTATTTCAGTGTTTAAAAATTCTACTGTTGTTTAATGATAAGTTCTCTGCTCTCTGCTGTTATATTTAAAAAAAAACAAAAAAAAAACCTCTCTGCAACCCTTACGCTCCCTTTCAAATCCTCATACATCTCCCTACGCTCTCTTAATAACACTACAAACTCTGCGCTCAATCAAAACGCTCTTCCACTCGACCCTTCACCTCCCATAACATATACGCCCCTCCTCCTCTTTCAACGCACAGCTCCCCCATTCGACTCGCTCTCAACTGCCGGCCCCCTCAATCTGCAATCCGACCCATTACATCTCTTCCTTACGCCTCTCCCCATACAGCATAGCCGTCCCTTATCACTCCACGGTTCCGGCCTCCCAACCTTGCGTGGCCTGCCCACCTACCCAACCTACTACAGATCACTCCCTCCGGCATTTCCATATGATCTACCATATTCCCCACGGCCCATTCAACTCCACGCCCTCCCTATCCCTGCGCCTAACCTCCCCTTCGCCACACCAATCTGCTCCCTCCACCCAACGCATCTGCTAACACCCCTCTCCATTCCCACGACAGCGCCCTCACCTCACGGCTGTCTTCCCTCTCACGCGGTCTCTCCACGCAGCCGGCCCTACCCACGAGCATCCGCTTACAATACGGTATCTCCTACCCTCTGCATCGAACACTCACAACTCGCCCTACCCTTTGACTGCACACTGCGCTCGGACTCCCACGCCTCCACACCATATACCCCCCTCATACTGTAATACCACTGTTTTTACCACCCTTTCATTTAATTATAAAATTCGCTCCATTTACAATATAAAATACCGCCCTCCATTTCCTTTTTTAATAAACTCCCTCTCAATACCGCTCCTTCTTTTAAAAAATTCCCATTCCCATTAATTTAATTCTCCTTTCCATTTTTTCCCATTCCCTTTCCCTTTTTTTTTAATCCCAAATAATTATTTTTTAATTAATTTTCAATTAATTAAAAAAAATAAAAATAAAATAAGCAGCAGCAGAGAGAGAGAGGAGAGAGAAGATTTGAATAGCAGAAAAAGAGGAATGATATGTGAGCAGAATTGAAGAAATGACATGGACCATACATATAGAAGAAGAAAGTGAAATTTGACATTGTGTGATTTTTGACATGAGAGTGATTTTTTGAAGATTTTTACATGAGAAGACAAGTTTGCCATCATTTGAACAGCTCTTTGAACGAAATTTCAGCTGTTTTAAAGGCCCCTTGCACTAGTGTTTCAGCTGCACATATTTTGCAGAGATATGTACTGAGCTAACATTGTATTTTGAGTGGAATTTGCCTCTTCATTCATAGTTGGAATCAGTGAATTTGAGTTGTTGATGTAAGTCATTATTGATTGCCTCTCCATCATTTGAGGAGCACATTTTGTACTTTGAGTCATTTGTATTTCTTGTTGCATCACATTGTAAACGGGTGCATTTTCGGTTGAAACCGACACCCTTTCATTTATTTTGAGCCTAAGTTGTCAAAATGGATAAAATCAATGAGGTATTAGTGTTGTTGAATAACCTCATTCATTCAAATGTTGATGATGTGATAAAAATGAGCAAGGATGCTCTTTGTAACATTCAAAGTTGTTTGCAAGATGCACAAGAAAAGATTGAGTTTTTGCAGTTGGAATCTCAGCTCCAACAAGATGAACTTCACCAAAAGAGTCACCATTCTGAACCTGTTTCTGTTCAGAACATTGTGAAAGACTCCCATCAGCAGCAAGTCAGCAAAGTTCCAGTTGATTCCCATTCAGTTCCTTGTACTAGAGCAGATTTACATGCAGAAGCAGCCACTCAGCCTGCACTTCCTAAGCCCATCATCAGACCTTGGGAAGAGCTTGTCCACAACAAGCACCGAACTGGTCTTGGATATGACAAGGATGTGTCCTTTCATATTCCAGACTACACCAAGCCAATCATATTTCAGAGTGCCGGATTCATGTATGACAGTTCACCTGCAGCTGTTCCAGATCCTGTTCCACTTCCACAACAGATTGAGAAATGCCAACACTGTGATCGAGTTGGCCATATGAAAGATCACTGTTTTGATCTTCATCCATGCAAGCACTGTGGTCGCCACACCCATTCTTCAGACAGATGCTTCAGAAACAAGCCTCCTGCAAGAACCAAGATTCATCTTGGATGGATCGCTTCTTGGCACTGGGCATCAGCAGCCAAGAAGATGTTTACGACACATGTTAGAACTTGTTCACGGATATTGAGCAAACTTGCAGTTGAGTTTTCGCCATCATCTCACCTTGTCCCTGACAAGGGGGAAAATGGTGGTCATGTACAAGCTTCGACATCAGATCAAGCGAGCCTGAGCCACAATCTCTCATTCCATGTTCAGAGTTGTAGCCAGCAGTTCAAGCGAGCCTGAGCCACAATTCGTCATTCTGGATTCAGAGATGTAGCCAGAGATACGGATGCCCATGAGCATACCTTCGGTTGGTGGATAACCTAAAACCATCATTTTCGGTTGGTGGATAACCTAAAACCATTATCTTTGGTTGGTGGATAACCTAAAACCATCATTTTCGGTTGGTGGATAACCTAAAACCATCATCTTTGGTTGGTGGACAACCTAAAACCACCACAGGTAGTAGACCTCCCTTCTTTTAGGTCGAAGGTCTCCCTTTTTATGAGGGACAATTCCTCTAGCAGAAGCCTTCAGCTTCTTGCCAGTTTTGGAAGAGTTCCGGGAACTGCAACAAGTTTTGCGTTCCAGTGTTTGTGGTCATCCTAAAACCACCTCTTTTTTCCAACATTTCAGAGAGTTGATTCAGCCCAAGTGCTGCCATGCATACTTTGTAGATTTGTATTACAACTCTTTTCTTGGACTCACACATACCCCTTCGGATTAAGGGGGGATGTTGGAACACCTAATCCTACATGGGTAGGTGTGGAATGCGAAAAGTCACTGTAGAAATTAGCTGAATAAATCACTTATTCACTGAAGATTAACCTGGTCATATATCAATTTCGAATTGCATACATAACACATAACCTTCTTCTACAATTAATTGTCACATGCGGAAATAACAGAAGCAATCTCACATCAATTCAATCACACATTAACTCAGTATGTATGGGGAAAGCCTATAGCTGAAAACCCCGCAGCTATTGTGTATATTATAATGGAGAAATCAAGTAACCAAACAAGTACAATACTCCTCACAAGTACTCGGTACTCTCTCATGAAGTTGTGGAGCGATAAAAAGGTGTCTTTGTAACTCCTAATTACCTCACATTAATTGTCAACCCAGGGACGACTTTTTGTTTCAAGAGTGTACTCGGTCTGAGGCGGCTATTTACTCAAGAGTAAAGAGGTTCAAGGTTCGAATCCCCTTCCCTTGATTGCGTAATTGTCATGGACAATTCCTCCAAGTGTAATGCAAATCTCATGCAAAACAAATCTACCAACCGATAGCTTTACTCACCCTTTCATCTACCTCTTCCACTGGTCTCCACTGAACTGATCATGCACTGTAGTGAACTGAAGTGTTCTTGAGTTGACTAATGAGTTAATATTTAGTAAATTAAATATTATTTAATTTACTCCACTCATATCTAGTTGATTAGTTAGTTAACTAATCCCAACTAGTTCAACTTAAAACAAACAGAACACAACTCCACTACTTGTCCCGTTAACTCCTCCAAAACTCTTGCCACTGAAGTCTAACTGAAGCCAACCATGCAAGATGCCATCAAACCCTAGGAACCACGTGATTCCTTGTGTCAGTTGCATGAGCCACCTCCATGACTCAAACTGAAGTGCGCCAAGAGAGTAAACTGCTGTTTATAGTCAAAATATTATTAAGTGTAAATAATATTTGACTTCCATATTTTTAGGAGATCAGTCTAAAAATAGCCTGGGTCCTAAAAATTAGGGTCTCATCTATTTTTACCGACATGTCGCATACTCCAAGAATCTCCAAGTAGAATTCCCAAATTATGCTCCGTATGTCTAAAAATAGACATAGTCAAAAAATAGACTTTGCGCCAGAATTTGCCTGCGGGCCCACTTAGTGAAGGCGACTTCATTTCACTAAGCTCCATCATCTTGCTGCATTCTCAACACTCCCTCTCAGCAAGATATGGATTATCTGCAATCCCTATCCTGCCTCTGTGGAATTCGAACTTGCTCCTGGTGAGCGCCTTCGTCAGGATGTCGGCATCCCGATCCTCCGTGGGAACATATGAAAGCATCATGATCCTCCGCTGAACACAATCTCTGATGTGATGGTACCTGATGTCGATATGTTTGGACCTATCATGAAATACTGGATTAGCCGAGAGCTTGATGCAGCTCTGGTTATCACAGTAGATCACCGTAGGCTCCAAATGCAACCTGAACAAACCTGCGAGGATCTTCCTCATCCAAATAGCCTCACATGCAGCAAAGCTAGCTGCCATGTACTCGGCCTCTGCTGAACTGAGTGCCACGGATCTCTGCTTCCTGCTGTACCAGGAAACTGCTGTCGACCCAATGCTGAAAACTCCTCCAGAAGTGCTCTTCCGGTCTGTTGGGCTCCCTGCCCAATCTGCATCAGTGAAACCAAAAAGCTTCACTCCATCCTCCTGTCTGTACCATAGACCATATCCCGATGTGCCTCTGATATAGCGCAATACATGCTTGCCCGCCTTCCAAAAGAGCTTGGTAGGCTTAACCATAGCTTGCGAAAGTTGGTTAACTGCATAGCATATATCGGGTCGAGTATTGACCAAATACATCAACGACCCCACCAACTGTCGATAGACAGTGGCATCCACTACCTCCTCCGAAGTAGCATCTCCCTTCCTCCATCCTCCAGGAAGAGGGGTATCAACAGGCTTGCAGCCCTGCATGTTGAACCTCTCTAGAATCTCCCGGGCATACTTGCCCTGAGAAACAAACAATCCTCCACTGCGCTGCCAAATCTCCAATCCCAGGAAATAATGAAGGATGCCCAGGTCCTTCATCTCAAACTCTCGTGCAATATCATCCTTGCATGAAAGTATCAACTGCTCGTCGCCAGTCAAAATCAGATCATCTACATACAGTACGATGATCAACAGCTTCCCCTCCACCACAATCTGGTACAGGTTTGGATCCGCCTCACTCTTGGAGAATCCAAGCCCGGTGAAGTAGCTGTCCATCCGAGTGTACCAAGCACGAGGTGCTTGCTTCAGCCCGTACAGTGCTCTCTTGAGTCGGCACACATGCGACTCACTGCTGAAGATCTCAAAACCTTCAGGCTGCTCTATGTACACCTCTTCCTCAATAACTCCATTGAGGAACGCAGTCTTCACATCCATCCGATGAATGTGCCACCCCATCTGCGCTGAGAGAGCAAGGATCGTCCGTATGGAAGAGTACCTTGCGACAGGTGCAAAAGTCTCCTCATAGTCAATCCCCTCGATCTGTGAGAAGCCACGGGCGACAAATCTCGCCTCGTACTTCTCCACACTCCCGTCAGCCGCCTGCTTCACCTTGTAGATCCATCGCGAACCTACAACTGATTTCCCAACCGGTCTTGGGACAATCTCCCATGCACTGTTCCTGATGATCGAATCATATTCTTCGATCATGGCATCAACCCATGCGGGTTCCTCCATAGCTTCCTCAAAAGAGGATGGTTCCGTCACAACACATTGACTCACAAGAGCCATGTATCCAGTGTACCGATCCGGTGACTGTCTCTGTCTGCGCTGTGCTGTAGGTGGTCCTACAACCTTCTCTGCATCCCGAGCCAGTCGCTCAGCTTCTGTAGTGCGCATGCGCCCTTTGATGGTTGGCGCTGCCTGGGTGGTTTCTTCCACCTCCTGAACCTCCTCTTGTGGCTGATCCACATCCGGAAGCTCCTCCTTAGGAACTAACAGCTCCTCATCTGCATGCAAGTGTAGCTCCCTCTCAAGCGAACACCGCATGGCTTTCTCCTCCTGAAATTTTATATCCCGTCGCACAACAGTCTTTCGACTGTCTAAAAAATACACCCGATAGTTGTGAGGTGTATCAGTGTACCCCACAAATATTCCAACCTCAGCAGTTGGATCCAGCTTCCTTCTCGCATCCTTCGTCACATGCATGTAGACAGGAGAACCAAAAATCCGCAAATGGGAAATATCATGCCTCTTGCCAGAATAAGCCTCCTCTGGTGTACTCATGCCAAGAACCTTGTGAGGACAACGGTTCTGCACATACACTGCTGTATTGCATGCCTCAGCCCACAAGTGAAGGGGTAGGCCCCGATCATGCAACATCGCCCGTGCAGCACCCACGATCGTTCTGTTCTTCCGCTCAGCCACCCCGTTCTGCTGTGGGTTATGGGGTGCGATGAGCTCTCTCCGAATCCCTTCTGCGCTGCAGAACTCCTTGAATTCAGCTGAGATGAATTCACCACCGTTATCACTCCTTAGATCAATCACCTTCTTCCCCGACTCCTTCTCGACCAGTGCTTTAAACTCACAGAACTTCGCGAATGTATCGCTCTTCTTCTGCATGAAGAAGATCCAGCACTTTCGAGAGAAATCATCAACAAAGATCACATAATACTTGTGCTTTGCTGTCAAAGCAACTGAGAAAGGACCACACACGTCCGTGTGAACTCTCTCAAGGATCGTCGTGGCGCGACTATCCTTCTCGTGAAAGGTGGCTTTCACATACTTCCCTAAAGTACACCCCTTGCACTGATCTGACTGCGCAAGGGTGCCCTTAGGAAGTCCAGTAGAAATCTGCTGCAGAATATTCAAAGCTCCATGGTGAAGATGGCCCAATCTCTTGTGCCATAGTTCGCCCTCATCATCCCGACTCACCACATCTCCAGCCTTGCATGCCATAGCTGCGCAGTCATCTACCTGCAACTGATAAAGGTTCTGAGTTCGAACCCCTATCTTCCGGGTCTCTCCAGTAGTCTTACTGCGCAGGAAAGCTTTTCCTTCGCTCAAGACCACATCATAACCCTTATCCTCCAACATCGCTACTGAAATCAGGTTCTTCTTCAATCCAGGTACATGCATGACATCCTTTAAGACAAAGGGTTTACCAGACTCCCTCTGAAAGGATACGGTACCGATACCAGTCGCACCGTATCTACCGTCATCGCCCATCTCGATGTGCATACCCAAATCCTTGTCCTCCAGATCTGAGAACAACTCCCGATCTCCCGTCATATGAAATGACGCACCGCTATCCAAGAACCACACCGATCCCATCACACTTGAAACCAAGCATGCAATCAGTGAAAAGTCAAGCTCGAACTGTGAAGCCAAAGCTTCTCCATCTGCAGATCTTCCCGCTTGCTTGTTCTTCTTATTCTTTGGACAATTGGTAGCATAATGTCCGTGATCATGGCAGTGAAAACACTTCACTTTCGCCATATCCTGCTTCTTGCCCTTAGCTCCAGAATGAGAGGTTTTCTTACCCTTCCTTTTCTTAGCTTTGGACACCAAAGCGCAGTTTTCTTCATCAGCTCCCTTTGATGAAGATCCATCTCGAGTAGTCCTCCTTATCTCCTCCTGCATGAGATCCGCCCAAAGGCGCTCCCATCCCGGCAGCTTCTCCCGACCATTGACACTATCTTGATATGAGTGCCAAGCCTTCGGAAGACCAAGGAGAGCCAGGTCGACCATATCCTCTTCATCGGCAGTAACTCCCACACTTCCCAGTTCATCTCTGCATTGAGTGAACTTCGTGAGGTATTTAGCGATACTGTCGCCCTTCTCCATCTTGATGTTCCTGAGCTTGTCTTTGAGCGCCAGCTTCCTTTGGTCACTCTTACTCCGGAATAGATCCGTCAAAGCTTTCCACATTAAATATGGAGTAGCCTTTCCATGCAGGCTGGATACAATATGATCCTTGACGCCCTCCAACAGGATCCTTCGACATTTCGCGATCTTCTTTGGCCATGCATCGACCAGAGCTGCATCAGTGGGCTTTGGGACATCCGCATCCACGAACTCCTTCAGACCATTATCTTCTAACACTGCTTCCATTCGATCTTTCCATGCAATATAGTTCGAACTGCCTTCAAGAGCATATTCGAGTCGCAAACAATTGAAAGAAGACATCTTTCAACACCGGCACCAAGAAGAACAACCTTCTGCAAAATTCGAATTCCAAACTCCAAGCTCTATCGCTTCTGATCTATACTTGAAAACAAATTATTTCCAAATCAGAGATTGACTGCAAAGGGCATTCACCAGATCTTTCACCTTACAAGGAAGGATGAATATTCCGGAGGCTACCTGGCCCGCATGCAGACTCTGTCCGAGGAAATAAGTTTGCAATCACCGTAATAGATCTCGACAATTAATCTCGCTCCGATACCATGTAGAAATTAGCCGAATAAATCACTTATTCACTGAAGATTAACCTGGTCATATATCAATTTCGAATTGCATACATAACACATAACCTTCTTCTACAATTAATTGTCACATGCGGAAATAACAAAAGCAATCTCACATCAAATCAATCACACATTAACTCAGTATGTATGGGGAAAGCCTATAGCTGAAAACCCCGCAGCTATTGTGTATATTATAATGGAGAAATCAAGCAACCAAACAAGTACAATACTCCTCACAAGTACTCAGTACTCTCTCATAGGGTTACTCGATACGACTCGATTTCGAAACAAAGTCTGAGGTTCAAAACTCCCCGCCAATTGCCTTGCCTCTGTTGCGCAATCATGGCCTGTATATGAAGAGGTTCAAGGTTCGAATCCCCTTCCCTTGATTGCGTAATTGTCATGGACAATTCCTCCAAGTGTAATGCAAATCTCGTGCAAAACAAATCTACCAACTGATAGCTTTACTCACCCTTTCATCTACCTCTTCCACTGGTCTCCACTGAACTGATCATGCACTGTAGTGAACTGAAGTGTTCTTGAGTTGACTAATGAGTTAATATTTAGTAAATTAAATATTATTTAATTTACTTCACTCATATCTAGTTGATTAGTTAGTTAACTAATCCCAACTAGTTCAACTAAAACAAACAGAACACAACTCCACTATCTGTCCCGTTAACTCCTCCAAAACTTCTGCCACTGAAGTCTAACTGAAGCCAACCATGCAAGATGCCATCAAACCCTAGGAACCACGTGATTCCTTGTGTCAGTTCCATGAGTCACCTCCATGACTCAAACTGAAGTGCGCCAAGAGAGTAAACTGCTGTTTATAGTCAAAATATTATTAAGGGTAAATAATATTTGACTTCCATATTTTTTGGAGATCAGTCTAAAAATAGCCCGGGTCCTAAAAATAAGGGTCTCATCTATTTTTACCGACATGTCGCATACTCCAAGAATCTCCAAGTAGAATTCCCAAATTATGCTTCGTATGTCTAAAAATAGACATAGTCTAAAAATAGACTTTGCACCAGAATTTGCCTGCGGGCCCACTTAGTGAAGGCGACTTCATTTCACTAAGCTCCATCATCTTGCTGCATTCTCAACAGTCACAATGGAGTCCAAGTGACCTTGGAATATGAAACCAAGAGTCACACCATTGTACTATAAATGTACATCTTTGTATAATGGAAAATAAGAGAGCCTCAAGCTTATCCTTCATTGTGTGGAGTCTCTTGTGTGTGTGTGCTCATCTTCCTCATACACCATGTGTGTATTTTAACATGGTGTTTAACAACTTCTATGAAAATATACTTGTTCTTCCACTTCTCAGTTGTTAACTTCGTGCTGTGGTTATCTTTTATGGAAAATTCCTGAATCCGTTTTTCGAACGAGTCTTCAAGCTCCGATTTCTCAGGTCACCAACGGTCTCGTGGCATTACTCGATATTTCTCTCAAAATGATCCCGGCCCCAGGAACGAAACCATTTTTTGGCTTGAGGGGTCCTAACCCAGGTTCGAATTTAAGGTTTGCTAACAAACCCCTATACTACTGACCCTTTTGGAAATGACCCACTTTCATAGGCCGAGTTCTCACCCGAAGTAGTATGGGTGGGTGCTGGAACTATGTTTCCACACCCTGGGTGAAAGTGGGTAATTAAGGCAGTCTTGTTGAGATCTATCAGGTTCGCACCTTCGAATCCATGTGCGCATCAATAATTATCTTCATAGAATAACATAATCACAGCTAATTTATATATCACAGACACAATCACAGCTAACACAGAGGTACTTCAATATTAAACGCAACCATTCAGATAACATAGAGATACTTCAACAGATTCCTTGTTCATTAACATAAAAAACCAGGTTACAAACGCAAGTCATAGCCCGTGCACACAGCTAGGGGGGTCCACACACAACAGGACTGAGAATCTCTGTGCACACAACCAGCAGGAGTCCTTACCCAATACTACCCAAAATAGATCTCAATAGTTCACATTCCTCATCAATATTTCCTTACTTACCTCTAGACTCAAAATATCTATCTATTTATATCATCATAGCCTATGCTATCCTGTGCTCTAGGTCTACCCTTTTGACCCATTACAATACATTGGGTGCTTTGACCCACCCTAAAGCCCCATGTGCTAGAATAATTACTACAAAAATATATATATAAAATGCAGCTAGGGGACCCTGTTCCAACACCCTTGAAACATATTAGCAAATGGATGCACAGTTTTTAAGATATTATAAAAACAATTTTCTACTCAAAAAGAGGAGTTTCCTGCAGCAAAAACATGGCTTCCTGTAGCATTTTAGGACAACGAGGAAAATGAATAATAAAAGCTTGGAAATTATGGGTGGATGTTGGAAATGGATGAGGGTAATGGATTGGCATGACCTAGGTCCTTTTTGAGCATCTCAGCACAGGAGGAAGTCCAAGTTTGACTTCCTTTGACTAGGGTTTTGACCAATTTTTTCTTTTAGTGCCAACATGTTTTCTTTCTGTTTGAAAAGTTTGGAGAGCACCTGCATTCATTAGAGAGAGATACATGGAGCAAAGACTTTTCTTTTCTTTTCATTTTTTCATTTTTTTTTCTTTTTTTTTCGTTAGGCCTACTAGATGCCTCAACAAGGTTTTCAACTAGTAGGTCATCCTAGGTGCCTCAAAGGAGGTTTTCACCTAGGATATTTTATTTTTCTTTAATTTTATCATTTTTCCAACCCATTGACCACCTCATGGAGGTTTTCATTCAGTGAGCCAATCTCAGGTGTCTCAAAAGAGGTTTTCACTTGAGATTTTATTATTTTTCCTTTTTTTTCTTTTTCCATTTTTTTTTAATATTTTATATCCTACTCTAATTGAAAAAACAAAACCTCTTTCAAGTATAGGAATACTTCCAATGGAACCATGTTCATATCTATATGATAGATAAAATCATGTGTACACTTGTTTTTACAAGTACCTGAATATGAGAGATGGATTTCTTCGACTAAGATTGTATCAAGTATTGTTGAAGTTGAGTGTGTTGCTAAAACTTAATGATTGTATGGAGCCATATTTCTATATAGCTTTGATGCCCATGGTTTTCTTGCTCATTGGGATCATTCTTCATGTCTTCTTCTACCATGAAATTAAAATCTTCCTCTTTTTGTTGATTATTCTCTTGAAAACATGGAGGAAATGATAATAAACATGAGGGAAATTTCTCAATATATGATTCTGATGTCTGCTCTTCATCAAGGGCAGGCCCTGATTCTTTGATCTCCTAGTTTGAATCTTCTTCTTCTGGATATTGTCCTTCAATGACATCGAGTGAATATCTTTTTTTCAATACCTTTCATGAACTAAGATGAATACCATTTAGATCAAGAGGATATGTTTGGTAGTATTGTACCTCAACATTGTATGTGGGCTACAAAACTTCATTGTGTGGGTTTTCAAATGGTGGTACATGTAGTTGAGTGGGAGTGGATCTATGAGATGGATGTGGTTGAGGTTGTGGTTGTGGTGGAGGTGGATGGGAGGGATATCATGGAGTTGCGTATGGAGGATATTCAAGAAAATATTGAGGACATTTTGGATTTTTCCCATAAGGTCCTTGCCAACCTTGTTGCCAAGATTGTTTTTCGGGTTAACATGGCCAAGGTTTCCAAGGAGGGAGTGTGTTTGAATTATTTTGATATGGATTTGAATAAGCTTGAAGTTGTGAAGTAGGCCCTTGCACCATATCAAGTTGACTAGGTTTCCATGGTCTTCTTGGAGCTTCATAACATAGCTTCTGTGGTGATTGACTTACTCCATTGTCTGTGATCTGAATGAAAAATGGCATCCACCCATGGTATTCATCTACCCATGTTATCCATCCACCCATGGAATTTACCCTTGGTATTGTAAATGGTATGGACCCATGGTATTCATCCACCCATTGTATTTATTTGCCCATGGTATTGTAAGTGACATCTATCCATGATATTCATCCACCCATGGTATGTATCCACACATGGTATTCATCCATACATGGAATTTACCCATGGTATTGTAAGTGCTATCTACCCATGGTATTGACCCATGGTATTGTAAGTAGTCTCTACCCATGGTATTGACCCATGGTTTTGACCCATGGTATCCACCTATGGTATCTACACATGGTATTGTAACTCAAAAAGGCTATAAATAAAAATCCTCAGTTTGTAAAAAGACAGATTGTCCATCACAATGTAGCTTTTAAAGTTATTTTATGTTTTAATAAAACAAGTTTCTTTGTGTTCTCTCTTTTTTTTGGCATTGTAATTTTGCAGATATGGTCAAATCCATTTCAAATTTTAGATATTGGGGGCCTCCCCACAAGATCCAGATCAGTGGTATCAGATTCAGGTTACAAATCCATGGGAATGAGGGTTTGAAGCATATTTCTGTTTCAATTTTTGGCATCAATCTTCAACAAACTCCATGAATTTCTTGGGCAGCAAGTTTGAAGATCAGATCTGAAAATTTTGGTGAAAAAACTACAAAATATAAGACTAGATCTTGATTCCTTGCAAAAAAACACCCAAATTCAAAAAAAAAAAAATCGGCCTAATTGGAGTTCAGATGAGGGAGATATCGCTGATTCTAAATCAACAATGTTGTAGAAAAAGTTCTGACGACAATTCGTGGATGAGGGATCTCCTGTCATTTTTTTCAGTTTTCATTGCGAAATTTCAAAGAAATGGCTATATATCTGAGCTTTCCTTGAAAAATCACCGAATTTCAAAAAAGATAAAATCAATCGAATCAGAGACTGGATGCGGGAGTTGTTGTTCATTTAAAATCAACTATTTTTTTAGAAACTTTGTGACAATGAGACAGTTCCAGCGCGAATATGGGACTCTACAGTCTCTAGATAGCGGTTTCAAATGCTTGAGAAGATGCATAATGATCATTCCATTTCCGAAATTAGGTTATAATAAATATTCCAAGTTATATTAATCGAGTTATGCTCACTTTAAATCTGGAGTAGCATTCAGAGCAGGTTCCCTTTGTAGATGTGCCCTCCCACCCCAAGCTATGTAGGCACCTACTACTTCATCAACAATCAACATTACTGTTATGGGTCAACAACACAAAATAATTTTCATCAAAGTCCATTTGCTAGGCTGCACACTGTTAGTCACACAGTTGGTCACAAGCATTATAGGGTATCTCTATCCTCGGATCTTCGTTTGCCATGGTTTTGGTTCATCCACAAACCCAAACTTCATCGAAGTCCATTTTCTAGGCCGCACACTATCAATATCACAGTTGTTCACAAGCACTATAGGGTATCTCTATCCTCGGATCTTCGTTCATCACGGTTAAGGGTTAACTACACAAAACCCTTCTCTTTAGTGGCTCTTCATATTCAACAAAGGCTTCTCAGGAGGCAACTTCACGCAATGGGGACCATTGCTTCTTAAGGAGGGAGGAATGATCCGAATGGAAAATGGCATCCACCCATGGTATTCATATACCCATGTTATCCATCCACCCATGTAATTTACCCATGGTATTGTAAATGGCATCGGCCCATGGTATTCATCCACCCATTGTATTTATTCGCCCATGGTTTGTAAGTGACATCTATCCATGATATTCATCCACCCATGTTATGTATCCACACATGGTATTCATCCATACATGGAATTTAACCATGGTATCCTAAGTGGTATCTACCCATGGTATTGACCCATGGTATTGTAAGTGGTATCTACCCATGCTATTGGCCCATGGTTTTCAACCATGGTATCCACCTATGGTATCTACACATGGTATTGTAACTCATAAAAGGCTATAAATAACAAACCTCAGTTTGTAAAAGGACAAATTTTCCACCACAATGTAGCTTCTAAAGTTATTCTATGTTTTAATCAAACAAGTTTCTTTGTGGTTTTCAACTTTTTAGATCTCGGGGGCCTCCCCCCAAGATCTGGATCAGTCTTCTTGGTAAGCTTCCTTAAACCTTGGTAATGCTAGACAGTATTTAGTAGCATATGAGTCTACATGGATAATAAAAAAATCAGCATCTTCATTTTTCTCATTTTTCATTCTTAACATTTCTACTTGTTCACTTAAATTGCTAAGAATTTATGTTTTAAACTTATCAAGAAAATTTCCAAGTTCATCTTGACTTACCAATGTTGATGTTGATTTACTTACTCTTGCCCTTGCTCTTGATATGCTCTTGAGTGTTTCAAAAATTTCTTCAAATGATAATTGGTATAAATATCCTCTACTCATGAGATCAAGGAGATCGATCCACTCATCCATAATTTTTCTAACTAAGGGGCTTTTTAGTGTCTCAAATCCTAAATGTTGTAATTTTTCCCTCTTAACATTAAACGTGAACCTCTCTATTAGATCCTCAAAGCTCTCATGTTCTTCTTGATTCATTCTAAAAATTTCTGCTTTAAGATCATGATATTTATATTTTTCTAGAAATATCTTTTGCACATCATTCCATGATCTTATTGAATTAGTACCTAAAATCATGAACCGTTTAAGAGCTCTATCCTTCAATGCTGAGGGAAACAATCTCAATTTTTGAGTATGTGATAAGTATCCATAAGATCTACAAAGTATTTCAAATTCAAAGAGAAAGGTTTTCAGATCCCCTGACCTCATACCATGGAAGTTGGGAAGGAAAGATGGAGGGATGCTCTTCATATGCACACTGACATCAGTATCTTGAATGGGAAACCCAATAGGATCTTCTTCATTGTCATCATATCCATCCATTTCTTCTACCTTCTCTGCCACTTCTTCTTCTTCTACCTAAAAAAGTAGATGTTTATAAGGCTCTTACTGCACGAGGTGATCAAATGAGGGCTGGGGGTGTGGGTGGTTGGTGTTGGAGAAGCATCTTTAAATATATTTTTTTAATAAGAATGCTAATGCAATGAAATTTTCTATTTTTAAATGAAATATGCCTAATGAATTTTTTTTGTTTTTGCAGAAATAAAAGAAATGAATCAACAAGGGAAGAAAAAAATGCACACTTTGACACCTCCCTAGCAACGGTGCCAAAAAGTGAAGAGCCTCAGTATTGCAACAAGAATGCTATAACTACCGATGTTACCAACTTTAATTATCAACCCGGGGTTTGTACAAACTTAAAAGGTATCAAAACTATAAGTGTGACATACAATTTGTCCTTTTTTTGATATGATGTAATGACATTAATTTCATGAAATCAAAGCCTAAACTAATTGCAGAAATGGAAGTGTTTCTTTGAGAAGAAATTACTCCTAGGAAAGAACAACAATTTGTAATTGAAAATCTAAGAGCATGAATTCAAATAAAAAGGCCTAATATAATTTGTGAAAATGAATGCCTTGAGTAGTGTTTATTCTTCCTCAATCATTTATTTAGATCCTAGGGGTCTTTATTCAAGTCTAAGAGACAAAATCCAAGCTTTGGGAGAAAATATGGTCGAGTTTACTGTTTGGTCTCAATCTAGTCTCCTAAATTGAGCTCATTTAATTGTCAACCAGGGTTGGTAAACTGCTGAAGTGAAGTGTACTGTATGTACCTAGGCGCTTGTTTCTTAATGCATTGTGTGTAGTGTTTTGTGATGTTTTTGGTCTTTTGTGATGATTTATGATGTTTTTGATCTTTTGGTGGTTTTATGTTCACAAGGAAAATGAAATGGAAGGAATCTAATGATTAAAAACAAAGTGAAACCTAATTGGTTGATGTCAAATGGTAAATGCAAATGCAATACTAAAAACAGAATCAAATCTAAACTATGACTAAGCAAAAAAAAAGCTTGATAATGACTTTTAAGCAAATGATTCAAAACACAAACTAAACTTGTCAAATTCTTTCATCAAAGGCATTTGAGAGAGAGCTTGAGACATGGTCAACTAAGCATGCAAATCTTCCTAACTAAACAATTTAAACAACTAACTTATAATGATGCAACATTTTGTCCTTGATTAGAGATTTGTTGAAGTATGTTTGTAGTAAAACATTGATACCATCATAAGATCTTCTACTCTAAGACTAGTTCCTAACTCTATTCTGCAACTTAGTTTAATGACACTACACTTCACTCAAAGGTTATGGATTTTTGAAATAGTCTTTTGAGGAAATGTTGGTTTGTGAGATGATAAGGAAGTTGCAGGAGTACTTCAGGCCTTAAATGATATTGTCTTCTATTCATGTGGTTATGAAGCAATTATAGATTTTAGAACAAGAAGAGGTTTGTAAATAATGAAGGTTGTTTTGTTAAATTTAACAACTGAAGTAATCTAGTATGCAGTGAGTGACAACTGAATATGGAGTGCAAATGTAATGAGTTAAGCTAAAACTGAACTTAAAATATCACTAATATAAAACAGTGCTAAGCTACAAGTCATTATAAAACTTAAAACAGAACAACTGAGCATGAGTTAAGTGCAATTAAACTCCGGAGTATCCTAACTATGCTATCATGCATTATCCTATGGAATTATACAATCTGTTTGTCCATCATGATTGATATTTTGGAAGAGTTTCTTAGAACAATCCTAACTGTACAATTCAGTGCAAATGTAAACATAAAGACTGAAAGCAATGAAAAACTAAGATATCATAGCCATCTCCCACTCATCATTATGATATTTTGGACAAGCGTTTAAGAGCAAGAACAACTATGGTACTTAGTGAAAACACACAACTAAAACGTTTAAGATCACAATCATGCTTAAGACAGTATAAGGATTTTTTGGAAGAGTTTCTTCTTTTGGAAGAGTGCTTAGCATAAGTATAACTGTGATGGTGAATGAAAGAGATTACAATTAAATCCTACAATACTATAGCCATTTCCCATTCATCATTATAATATTTTGGAAGAGCTTCTTATTTTGGAAGAGTTTTTAGAATGAGTATAACTACAGTAGCTAATGAAAGCAACTACGAATTCAACTTCAAAAACGTAAAGGCAGCTAGAATACTTATCTAAATTACGCAAATAAATCCGTGCAAGAGGCAGGGGCCCTCTACCACCTGATGGAATCTAACTCCAAATCAAATCAACGCTTTCAAAACAACACTGCCTGCTTCATTAAAAGTGAAATAACTTGAACAGAGCACTCTGCGTCTTCAGAAATGTAGCACAGAATCTAAGCAAAATCTAGAACAAAATCTAGCCTAGCTCTCGGTTTCCCAAGGGTTTATATAACAAATGTACATAACAAGACTTGCAACAATTCCAGGATCATTGTCTTTCCTTATCGAAATCACATTAGGACTCTTGAAGTGGCAACGTAAAAAGGAAAAGGACATCTGGACTGAGACAGTCCTAATAGAAGTCTACCTTCCTAAATGTGTTCCCACGTATCAAAACCATATCCAGAATTCGTTTCTTCCTTCATGGTGAGCAACGAACAATGTAGACATGACGTGGATTATGCCCATATGTGGTTTTTCTTGAGAGGCCACCTGGAACATACCCAAACGTGAAGACAGCTGCAGAGTTGCCGGTTAGCTACGGAATGTCTGCATTCTGCAGCTAGTTCTGATCAAAATGCATTACAATGGCAAAAATCACAAAACTTTAGCAAGTCAGTCATGTCAATCATTCTAAAATTAATTTTAACTAAATTCATTGATCAATTGGGTCTAGGATAGCAATGGACAAAGGAAAATGAGGTAAATTAAGATGAAAGAAAGCACAATTTTGAGGCTCAAAATACCCACACTGCTGTCTCCTTGCATGTCCTCATGCAAATTATCCTATGAACTCAGAGGCTTCTGCAAGAACATCTAATCCTGTCCTTCTCCTTTGTCTGGAAGCTAAAGATCTTCTGGGTTTTCCGATAACAAGTTTGAACCTTAAGTTGGTAAGTGCCCTGATTAGCTTTTTATTCCTCTTCTTCAGCTTTTCATTGGTCTTTTCCACTTTGTATATATGTAGGGATAAGGTTGAGTTCATATCAGTTTTGAGCTTGACTTGTTCCTTGAGAATTTCATTCTCATTTTTGCTGTGTCTATTAAGTATTTCCAACTCATACCTATCCTTTCTTAATACATATATTTCAGACAGTGGAGGACTAGGGGTTCTCTTCTTACTTTCTCAAGCTCTCCTTTCCAAAGTTTCCACATAGTCATAAATTTCTTGTTGAGCAAGGTCAATTTCAGGGGTTCCTTCATTAAAAACCTCTTCAACATCTTCTTCAATAGATGTTTCCTCATCCTCTATATTAATCACCCTTGTTTGTTTGATTTGAGTTTTCCTTAGTTTCCCCTTTAGTCTATGGCTTCTTCTTGGCTGAGAAGATCCCTCTCCTCTCTCTGTGGCAGATTTCCTGATTACCTTCTCTTTCTTAAGTTGTCTCTTGATTTGAGTCAACTTCTCTGAGATGATTTCCTCACTACTTTCTTGGACTGTTTTGTCAATTTCAACTTTTGAGGCTCTCCATTTTCTACTTCTCCTTGTAGGTTGTGGTTCAGGTGAGGGTTCTTTTGGCTCTTAAAAATGATTTCTTATCAAGAAATTGTCCCATGTATCATTTGTTTTGGCTAAATGATGTTCAATCAAAATTTTAACCAAACCATGATGATATAGAGTTGTCTCTAAAAATTGAACCCTTCTTTGAACACAGGAAGCCATCTTTTTCAAACTTTGAAGCAAGAAATAAGGTAGGTTTAAGTCTTCCCCCAGAAAATGCATTATCAGTCTAATGTGGTAGACATAAAATGTTCCATATCTACCCTCACATGTAATAAATTTTTGCAGAAGAAGTAGTATGTTTCTCCATTTATTTTTCAATGCAGAACTTGGAATTCCTTTCTTAAATACAGTGACATCCATACCTAGTGATTTTAGAATTTGCTTCCAGGATTCATTGTGGAATTCTCTGTTTTTGAACCATCTCTCTCCATTTCTAAGCAACCCTGTAGCTTCTGCAATGAAAACTTCAGTGACAGTGAATTTGACATCTCCCACTTCAACTTCAGCTCCTTGAAATGATCTTGCAAATGTTTTAGTGACTTCTTTGTGGAAGCCATTAAATTTCTCCAAAAATTGTAGCAATCCTATCTGTTGCAACATTTCTTTACATTGAGGGTAGCCTTCTAGGTATTTTGAACCCACTGGTTCAGTTATTACAATGAAACCCATAATTGCTTCTTCAATGTTCATATTAACACTCTTCTACCCACAGAAATAATAACTTTCACCTTCGAATTGAAATGGCTTCAATTTCTTAATGACAATGGCTTCAAACTTCGGAATGATATACCTCTGGTTGATAATGAAAACAACTTCGAGCTGATATGCCTCTGGTTGACAATGAAACTTTGGACTGATATGCCTCTGATTGACAGTGAAAAATGGCTTCAAATTCTCACACTGCTATACCTCTATCTCTCGGTGGCAAATAACTTCAAATTCCCACACTGCTATATCTCTATCTCTTGGTAACAAATGGCTTCAAATTCTTCACTGCTATACCTCTACGTTTACAGTGATAATGCTCAATCTCTGCCCACGGTGATTCAAACTGATATACCCTTTTGCTCTGCTCTCAGTGATAAGGATATTTCTGTTTGCGGAATGAATTGCCGGCTACAGAATGGAGTGATGGAAGTAGTCACGGAATGAGGTAATGGAGTGAGGTGGAGGAAACGAATTAATGATTGAAAAGATGGCGGAGATTTTTACAACGGAAAAGAGAATCATCATTGAATGATTTGGTTAAGTGACGTGAAGAATTCAAACACGTCGGCCATTTTAACCGCTTAAATGATGTCGGATATGGAATTTGAAATGAGAGATTTTAATCCAAAGCTTGTGGAGGGTTTATTGGTCTTGATCAATAAAAATAATTTAAAACAACCTTTTCGAACAATTCATAACTAAAACTATGCTAAAATTTATGAAATGCCATTATAATCTAAACTTGTTACCTCTGCTTTTTCATTTGATTTTTGTAGTCTTTGTCTTCTTTGTTCTCCTTTGGAAGAGTCTTCATAATTCTTCTTGATGTTTCTTATTCTTGGATATTCTGGATCATTTTGTTGCAATTATAATGTCTGCTGGTTAATGCCTTCAGGATTCGTAGCTGTGGAATGTCTGGCTAGTTGCGAAAAGGTTGATTAGATGCAGAATGTCTGTTAAGCTGCAGAATGTACCTGTAGAGCATTTTTATCATGGAATGGAGTGGTTTGGGAATATAGGTGAAATGTTATATGGTATGAATGAAGATGGATGATGAGACATGATATGTATGAAGTGGATGATGAAATGGAATGGATTCAATTTATGAAATGGAATGAAAGAACATAAGAACTGCCCTGCAATCCATGACATGTTTTATTCATTTACAACAAGACATCAAACTTTAAATTTTGACATGAAAATGAGATGGATGGAGTATGGAATGGGATGAATGAAATATGGAATGAAGTAGAGCATGAATGAATGAAATGGAATATGGATGGATAAGTGAATGAAGTGAAATGAAATGAGATGGATCATAAGCATTATGGATCCGAACTTATGATTTTGTAACAGCTCCTTGCAAAAACAAAATGGGAAAAGTTAGAGTGTCAGAGAGACTCTGATTTTCACCCTATCTTTTCTGTATAAACATGCCAATCTATGATTGGTTTTCATGTTTATACCTTTATTTTTTATTTTTTATTTTTTTTTATTTTTTTTTATTTTTATTTTTTTCAAAAGAGAAATACTTCAGAAAATTTAATCAAGTTGATGAAGAAGAAAAATTCTTCTTCATTAACTTCACATCACTGCATTCTTGGAACTTCTTGACAAATTCTTCTCTTGAGAGTGGTTTGTGATACAGCTTCAATCTATGACCATTCACAAGAAAAGTGACCTCTTATTCATCTATTGTCCTGATTTTTACTGCTCCATTGTCAAAAATTTCAACAATTTCATATGGCCCGAGCCAATGTGTTTGAAATTTACCTTGAAAATCCTTGAATTTTGAATCAAACAAGAGAGCCCAGTCACCTTCTTTGAATTTCTTCTCTTTGATGTACTTGTCATGCCATCTAGTCCTTTGCTGTTGGACTAGACTTGTTTTCTGAACTACATCTTGTCTGATCTCATCCAATTCATTGATTTGCTCCAGTCTATGCTTTTGTGCCTCCGTTAAATCAAGTCCTAGCTGAACTGCCATTTTGAAGGTTTGAATTTGGAACTCTATGGGAAACAAAACTTTCTTTCCATAAACAAGCTCATAAGGAGTATGGCATGTTGTGTTTCTCCATGTAGTTCTATAGGCCCACAAAGCTTCAGGAAGCCTATCTACCCAATCTCTTCTATGTAAATGAACAGTCTTTGTTAGGATTCCTTCAATGATCTTATTAGTAGATTCCACTTGACCATTTGCTTGTGGATGATAAGGAGTAGATTTTCTATGTCTGATTTTGTACTTCTCCATCATTTGCTCCACTAGCCTTGATGTAAATTGAGCTCCTTGATCTGTAACAATTTCCCTTGGGACAGCAAAACGAGTAAAAATATGCTCAAAAAGAAAAGTAACTACAGATGCTTCATTAGCAACAAGTAATGGTTTAGCTTCTACCCACTTAGTAACATAATCAGTGCAAACTAATATATATTTATTTTGTCTTGATGGAGGACTAATAGGTCCTACAAAATCCAAAGCCCATTTTTCAAAAGGTTCAATGTGTACCTGAGGTTGTAATGACATCTCACCTGAAGGAGAAGGTTTCCCTACCCTTTGGCAACTGTCACACCTTTTGACATACTCTTTAGCATCTTTAAACAAGGATGGCCAATAATATCCTAAATTAAGGATATTATAGGTTGTCCTCTTATCTGCAAAGTGTTCGCCACAAGGTTCATCACGACATGCCTTGAGAATCTCAGGCATCTCATCTTCACGAACACACCTTCTAATGATCAAATCCAGACCTGTCTTGTACAACTCATTAGCAACCCATGAATATTTTGCACTATCACAAATGATTTTTCTTTTATCCCTTGCATTCATAATTGAAGGAAATTTTCCCGAAACTAAATAATTAGCAATATCAGCAAACCATGGAGTTTGAGTAGAGATTGCAAAAAGATATTCATCAGGAAATTGATCTTCAACTGGAGTGTCATCTTTGATATTTTGGAGTCTAGATAGGAAATCAGCTACTGTGTTTTGTTTTCCAGGCCTATCTAGAATAGTAATGTTGAATTCTTGTAAGAGCAATAACCATCTTATAATTCTTCCATTAGTGATTGATTTGTTCATTAGGTATCTAATTGTAGAATGACCAGTGTGAATAAAAGTTTCATAGCCTGTTATATAGTGTCTAAATTTTTTTATGGCATGAACAACAACTAAAAACTCCTTTTCAGTTACAGTATAGTTTAACTCTGCAGGAGTCAAATTTTTACTGATATAATAGATGGCATAGGGAATTAAATCTTTTTGTCCCAATACTGCTCCTAGAGCTGTATCGGAAGCATCTGTCGAGATATGAAAAGGTAACTTCCAGTTAGGTCCCCTTAATATAGGTGCTTCATAAATTTTGGTTTTCAGGGTTTCAAAAGCTAACTGGCAATCAGAAGTCCACTTGAATTCACAATATTTGGTAAGTAATTTGAAGAGTGGAGATGCTATCTTGGTGAAGTTTTCTATAAATCTCCAATAATATCCTGTAAATCCTAGAAAACTTCTAACATCTCTTTGAAAACTTGGATTAGATAGATTAGAGATGACTTCAACTTTTGACTCATCAACTCTAATCCCATCCCCTGAAATATGGTGCCCTAAAACAATACCTTCAGTAAACATCAAAAAACATTTTTCATGACTAAGTGAAAGGTTTGTTTCTTGACATCTTTTTAAGACTTTTTCCAAGTTTTCTAAAGCCTCTTCAAATGTGTTCCCGTAAACTGTGAAATCATCCATGTACACCTCTACACAGTCATGTATTAGATCCGAAAAAATTCCTAATACTGCCCTTTGGAATGTTGCAGGTGCATTGCATAATCCAAATGGCAATACTCGGTAACCATAGGTACCCCAAGGACATGTGAATGTGGTTTTTTCTTGGTCTTCAAGTGCTACTTTGATTTGATTGTAACCACTAAACCCATCTAGGAATGAGAAGTACTTTTTGCCAGCTAATGTATCTAATACTTGATCTATGAAAGGTAAGGGAAAATGGTCTTTAAGAGTATCTTTATTTAGTTCTCGGTAGTCAACACACACCCTCCATTTTCCCTTTTTCTTTGACACAATTACCAAAGGAGAAACCCACTGACTATCTGAAATAGGATAGATAAAGTTAACATTTAAAAAATTTTGCAATTCTTCTTTAACAATTTCCCTAAGATTTGGATTCATCCGTCTTTGAGGCTGTCTGATTGGTTTGCAATTTGCCTCTATATAAATGTGATGAGTACAAGTCTTGGGGCTTATCCCTTTCATGTCAGTGTACTCCCATGCATATGCAGAAGAATGTCTCTGTAATACTTTGATTAACTCTTCTTGTTGAGATTTTTCTAGGTTCTTGTTTATGTTCAAAGTTTTGCCTGGAAAAATCTCACTTGTAGAGCTGCCAAATTTGTCCATAGAATGAAGAGACATATGCCTAGATGACAAAAATTCAATATTGGATCCCTCCTGAAATGATTCATGTTTGTGTTCTGGAGAGGATTCAAAGTTTTCTAGAGTATTCAGAATTTGATTATCTTCACTAATTTATGAAATTGTGAAGAGTGGTTGTAAATATTCTTCATCCTCTATCCATTGAGTGTCATCTAGATCTGTAATTGTCCTAGCTGGAGGATATAAAGTAAATTTCTTAGTTGAACTACCATCAGAAATATACATATCACCGGACCTACAACTAATAAAAGTATCAGCTGTAGCCAACCAAGGTCTTCCTAATATAACAGGATGGCCTCCTAGATTATTCTTAGGAGTTAGGATCATGAAATCCACAGGGTATTCCCAAGAATCTAGGGACACTGGAATGTCTTCTATTACCCCATCTGGTTTGATCACGGATCTATCTGCTAATTGTAATAGTGTGGGTGTAAAGAGAAGATTAGGAAGTTTCAGTTTGTCCATGATTTGTCTACTCATGATATTTATTGCTGCTCCTAAATCAATGAGTGTGTTTTGAATTTCAATTCCATTGATGTGAATTTTGACAATTGGATTTCCTGGGTCAAGATACTTTGGAATAGAAATATTGCCCATCATAATGTCTGCTATTTTTCCTACCAGTTGAATTTTCTTTGTTTCTCTTATTCTTTTTCTTGTTGTTTTCATACTCAACTCCTTTATTGTTTTGGCTAAAATTGGGATTTCTTTGATGGCTTGTAATAATGGAATTTTAATGCAAATATTTCTCAGCTCATCTAAGAAATCATAATTAGGCACCATGATTTGTTTTTCTACACCTCTATCAATTTGTAATCTTTCCGGAAAGGGAGGTATAGAAGTAGATGTAGATGGTTGCTCTAATACAGGAGTTCGATTTATTGGATCTTTTTGTTTTAGTTTTTCAGTGTTTGGGTCTTGAAAGGATGTGTCTTCCTCAAGACTTTTATTCACCCGTAGGGAGTCTTCCTCAGAATTATCTTGTTCTTGTATGATCACAGAAGGTTTTCTCTTTTCAATTATTCTTCCAGACCTCAGTTGAACATCACTAAGGTCTAAAGGAGTAATTAAATAAGTTGGAAATTGTTGGCCTTCTATCATGTATGTATTGTGAGGGTTCTTATTATTAGGGTTTGGTATGGGTTGAGCAGGAAATTGATTTGATTTTTTAGGGAATGGTAATGAAAATGGTTGATTTTGATGTGGTTGGTTTTGATGATGTTGTTGAAGATTTTGTTGAAAATATTGTTGAAGATTTTGAGGAAAATTTTGTTGAGGGTTTTAAGGATAAAAATGTGGGTATGGTGGATAGGATGGTGGATATTGATAGTATGGAGAGTATCTTCCATAGGGACTTTGTCTTCCTTGTGCCCAGGAATGAGATTTATTTTGAAATTGGGGCCAAGGTTGCTGCCAAGAATTCCAAGGTGGAGGTTTATTATACATTTGATCATGGAATCCTTGTGTTTGAGGTCCCTGCCAAGGCCTTCTAGATACAAAATTGAGAGACTCTGTGGAATCTGTAGGAGTTTCCTCCTGAAAGACAACTTTGAGACTAGGAAGAGAAGGACAATTCTTGGTCTCATGTTTTTCAGAACAAATGACACAGGTTTCTACAACTTTTACATCCAAAGGACACTCTTTCAAGGCATGTTTCTTTCTACATTTGGGACAAAAGATTGCCAAGGCATCAGATTCAGCCTTTTTCTTGTTTTGTATCTTGAGGGTGTCTATTTGTTCACTAAGACTCCCTAATATGTCAGATTTAAAATCATCAAGCATGTGACCTATTTCTGATCTACTTACTGTCCCAGAAGCAGACTTACTTGCCCTTGCAAGAGCAGGATCTCTTGGACCTTTGACAGTTTTAGATTTCCCTCTTGAAAGTTTGATACATAACTCAGATATTTCAGGTAATGTGAGTTGTGATATATCCCCTTTTCCCATCATGTTAAGAATATCCAACCATTCATCCCTAATTGTTTTCAACAAAAGAGCTTTTAAGGTGTCTTGATCTAGGTTTTCCATTTTTGCCCTTTTGATGTTGTAATTGAATCTCTCCAACAAATCTTCCAAATTTTCATCTTCTTTTTGTAACATCTTGAACACTTCTTCCTTATGATTAACCAGCATACAATAATCCAAATATCTCTCTAGAAATTCTTGTTTCATGTCTTCCCATGTTCTAATAGAACTGCTGATCAGACTCATAAACCACTTCAATGCTGCTCCCTTCAAAGTTGAAGGAAATAATTTCAATTTTTGAGCATCTTGTAAGTAGTCATAAGTTCTACAAAGCACTTCAAATTCGAATAAGAAAGTTTCAAGATATTCAGTTTTAAGTCCATAGAAGTTTGGAAGGACAGAGGGTGAAATATTTTTCATGGTTATATTGGTTTCTTCATCAATTATAGGGAACCCAAAAGAGCTTCCTATTCTACCTCTTCCTCCATCTACACCTCTACCTCCTTCTCCTCTACCTCCTTCTCCTCTACCTCTACCTCTACCTCCAAATAGTGTGTGTTCTCCATTAAAAACTCCTCCTCCTCCTTCTTCTGCCATGGTTGACTCTCCTGTGGAAGTAGAAAGGTTTGTGTCCCTAACAGGATTTTTTAGATCTTCTTCTGTGGCAGGTTCAGTGGATGAAGTGGAAGGTTTATCTAATGGGATAGTTGACCTTAGATCTTCTAGAAGTCCAGGATCAGGAGAGGATGGAAGATGAGTTTGAGTTATAGGTGTACTAGCTCTGGATCTAGATGAAACAAGTGGTGTTCTAGAAATCAAACTTCTGCCTCTGTTGCTTATGAATCTTCCCCTTGAATCTCTCTCCCTATGCATATAATTGTTTTTGGATACTAAGAAACAAAGGTTACCTAGTTTTCACTTCCCCGGCAATGGCTCCAAAATGTTTGGTCTCAATCTAGTCTCCTAAATTGAGCTCATTTAATTGTCAACCAGGGTTGGTAAACTGCTGAAGTGAAGTGTATTGTATGTACCTAGGTGCTTGTTTCTTAATGCGTTGTGTGTAGTGTTTTGTGATGATTTATGATGTTTTTGATCTTTTGGTGGTTTTATATTCACAAGGAAAATGAAATGGAAGGAAGCTAATGATTAAAAACAGAGTGAAACCTAATTGGTTGATGTCAAATGGTAAATGCAAATGCAATACTAAAAACAGAATCAAATGTAAACTATGACTAAGAAGAAACAAAGCTTGATAATGACTTTTAAGGAAATGATTCAAAACACAAACTAAACTTGTCCAATTCTTTCATCAAAGGCATTTGAGAGAGAGCTTGAGACATGGTCAACTAAGCATGCAAATCTTCCTAACTAAACAGTTTAAACAACTAACTTATAATGATGCAACATTTTGTCCTTGATTAGAGATTTGTTGAAGTATGTTTGGAGTAAAACATTGATACCATCATAAGATATTCTACTCTAAGACTAGTTCCTAACTCTATTCTGCAACTTAGTTTAATGACACTACACTTCACTCAAAGGTTATGGATTTTTGAAATAGTCTTTTGAGGAAATGTTGATTTGTGAGATGATAAGGAAGTTGCAGAAGTACTTCAGGCGTTAAAATGATATTGTCTTCTATTCATGTGGTTATGAAGCAATTATAGATTTTAGAACAAGAAGAGGTTTGTAAATAATGAACGCTGTTTTGTTAAATTTAACAACTGAAGTAATCTAGTATGCAGTGAGTGACAACTGAATATGGAGTGCAAATGTAATGAGTTAAGCTAAAACTGAACTTAAAATGTCACTAATCTAAAACAGTGCTGAGCTACAAGTCATTATCAAACTTAAAACAGAACAACTGAGCATGAGTTAAGTGCAATTAAACTCCGGAGCATCCTAACTATGCTATCATGCATTATCCTATGGAATTATACAGTCTGTTTGTCCATCATGATTGATATTTTGGAAGATTTTCTTAGAACAATCCTAATTGTACAATTCAGTGCAAATGTAAACATAAAGACTGAAAGCAATGAAAAACTAAGATATCATAGCCATCTCCCACTCATCATTATGATATTTTGGAAAAGTGTTTAAGAGCAAGAACAACTATGGTACTTAGTGAAAACACACAACTAAAACGTTCAAGATCACAATCATGCTTAAGACAATATAAGGATTTTTTGGAAGAGTTTCTTCTTTTGGAAGAGTGCTTAGCATAAGTATAACTGTGATGGTGAATGAAAGAGATTACAATTAAATCCTACAATACTATAGCCATTTCCCATTCATCATTATAATCTTTTGGAAGAGCTTCTTCTTTTGGAAGAGTTTTTAGAATGAGTATAGCTACAGTAGCTAATGAAAGCAACTACAAATTCAACTTCAAAAACGTAAAGGCAGCTAGAATACTTATCTAAATTACGCAAATAAATCCGTGCAAGAGGCAGGGGCCCTCTACCACCTGACGGAATCTAACTCCAAATCAACTCAACGCTTTCAAAACAACACTGTCTGCTTCATTAAAAGAGAAATAACTTGAACAGAGCAATCTGCGTCTTCAGAAATGTAGCACAAAATCTAAGCAAAATCTAGAACAAAATATAGCCTAGCTCTCGGTTTCCCAAGTGTTTATATAACAAATGTACATAACAAGACTTGCAAAAATTCCAGGATCATTGTCTTTCCTTATCGAAATCACATTAGGACTCTTGAAGTGGCAACGTAAAAAGGAAAAGGACATCTAGACTGAGACAGTCCTAATAGAAGTCTGCCTTCCTAAATGTGTTCCCACGTATCAAAACCATATCCAGAATTCGTTTCTTCCTTCATGGTGAGCAACGAACAATGTAGACATGACGTGGATTATGCCCATATGCGGTTTTTCTTGAGAGGCCACTTGGAACATACCCAAACGTGAAGACAGCTGTAGAATTGCCGGTTAGCTACGGAATGTCTGCATTCTGCAGCTAGTTCTAGTCAAAATGCATTAGAATGGCAAAAATCACAAAACTTTAGCAAGTCAGTCATGTTAATCATTCTAAAAGTAATTTTAACTAAATTCATTGATCAATTGGTTCTAGGATAGCAATAGAAAAAGGAAAATGAGGTAAATTAAGATGAAAGAAAGCACAATTTTGAGGCTCAACATTTACACATGTTACAAGGGTGCTACAGGAAAATTTGTTTTTGCTACAGGCAAGTCTGTTTTGGAAATAACTCACCGAATGACTAAGTAAATCAAATTAAAATGGGATGGGACAATTTTTTTATTATTAATTATGATGTGTTATGTCTCCATTCCAATTGGAATCACTCCAAAATACAGTTGTTCACACATGCTAAAAAATAGCTGAAAATTACTACTCTAAAATCTGGAAATTCAAGAACTAGTGAGCTAGTTAATCTATAAAATGCCTAACCTAATAGTGTGAAAATGCAATGGGGTAAATTTTTTTATCAAATTTAAAATTATTATGACCTAATCCAATTGTAATAAATTCAAATTTATCTCACTAACCCCTTCTAAAAAATAGCATAAATTTACTACTATTTCGCTACAAGGCATTTCTAGAAATCTTATATTCATGAACTAGTAACCAAATCCAAGTAGCTTAATGATTAAGATGACCTTAAAAAGTTATTAGAAGGATGAATAATTATTTTTAACCTCTAAAAAACCTGAAAAATAAATCACTTTAATCATTTAACTCCATCCCACAACGAGAAAAGAAATAATACTAAATACATAAATATGCAAAATAGAAATAAGAGATGTGTGTGAACAACAAGTAAAAATAACATAAATAAATTTTGAAAGAGGGATTTAAGGCTACTGGGATGGCCAATCCCAAGGAGGAATTAGATTTATATGGAAGAAACCAAGCCTTAGAAGCTAAATATGGTGTCAATATTCATTATTGAATCAGTCCAAGTACACCCCTGCAAGAAAATAAAGTGGAGCTTCCAGTAAACAATTTTTCTCCACAATAAGGCTAAAAGAATACATGCCCCTAGAGGAAAATTCGAATTTTTACTTATAAAAAATTATGATGAAGCATTCTCCTTGAAAAGAGGAATCTTTCCCTTCCAAAATCCCTCAAATAGTGTATCTGGTTCCCAATATTAGAAGTTTGTTGTAAATGACAGGGAACACATTCCTAGATTTTCTCAATCATCGGAGTTCCAAAATATCTCCATAATTTATCAATTATTTCATGATATTTTGTTCATTTATTCTCCAATATTGATCCTCCAGTAGTAGGGAGCAAGTCCCTAAATTATCTCCTTCTCCAAATCTCCATAATCTTCCCAATATTCTCACAATATCCTTCATAAATAAATAATATTAGGCATAATTACGGAATTAGCTCTAAACCTTCCTTAGAACATATTAAAGCTTAAAAAAACATTATTGATTGTAGAAGGAGATATTTAATATATCTTTTATGTACTTAATAAATGTTATATGGGCCTTAATTTATGTCTAATTTAGAGGCCCGTCAGCAACTGTGTTGGTGTTTAATCACCATAACCTAAAGATACATGTTAGACACATCAACATAAGCATTATTTAAGCACCAAGATACTCTCCCCCTTTGACATCAAGGGAAAAGGGCGGACCAATGCTGAAACAAGTTTTTTCTTTCCTTGTAGATACAATAGCATTGTAGATTTTATCTATACTGTAATGACCATGCTCCCCCTAAGCACATGTTGAATATTTAAAAATATTTACTCATCAGAGTATGATCTTTCCTATCACCAAGGACTCATACTTACATCAATCACCCAACCAAGTGTGGTTACATATTTGACTCAACTACCTAACCAAGTGGGATTACATATTTGACACAATCACGCAACCAAGTGGGTTTACATATTTTACGTGACCTCAAAAGTCCATACATGACTAAATATGGAAATATTTACATCATACCTCTCAACATTACCTTTACATGAAATTACAGATATGAATTTTATAACCAACACTAAATGACGTCAATAGAGACAAATCATCGAACATAATTCAGCAACCATTATAAACATAATGCCAACATTGCATTATACTCAGCAAGGCTAATGCTCCCCTTGAACCTGCGCTACATGTTCACTGTCAAGTCTGACCACAACAACTCATTCATAAATTAGATAATCATAACTTAATACCATATGATCAAAGTGTAACCATAAACATCAGACAAACAAAATTAAATCATAAATTTTAGTAGCATGTTAGAATCTGTTCTTGAGACTGTCTCATTATTTTTATATCATAGAAAAACATACATGACTATCTTCAAAGGAAGTCACATACATACACAAATTTATTTCATCGGATGCATGTACAGAATGTGACATACTGAAAATTTCACTACTTCATCTTCCCTTAAGCTTGTACAATCTGTACCTGTATTTTGTTGTCACATCAGATGCACTATCAGAAATATAAACAACCAGAATTACCAAACTAATGATGGGAATCACCTTATTTTTCTCCCCATGTGATGATACATTAATGATTCTGATAATGTATCCCACATCACTCCTTCATTCGCTAAGATAAGTAGGCTCTAGAAACAAATGATTGCAATAGGGTCAACATTCCCTACTTTTTCTACCGGTGTTTCTTCTTTTTCTAGATTTGCTTAAAATTTCTTATTGTGTGTTGGAACTTATCCAAATCCTAGTTCTGTTCAACATACTAAACCTCTAATCAGTGGCCTTATGCCAAAATGAGTTAAAATATAAACATCCATGAAACCATCATTTCTGCCTTCATCTATGTGATTCTTCAATAAAAGGATTCTTCTCTTTTAGGGAATTATCATCATTAGTACTAAATGCCATGAGTACTTGCAGATTTTGATCAGACTCTCCCTCTTCTCCAATTGATAAACTATCACTATCTTCATTTGTATAAAATATTCTCCTATTTTCAAACTCTTCCCCTTTGTCATGATTTTCCTTATAAGAACACTTAACAACATAATGATCAACTCTACCACAAGAAAAACTGATGCCAAAGAATTCATCAAGGTTTATAAGACCTAGGAGTCTTATCACACATTTACTAAAGGGAGTGGGTTCCCTTAATTATTTTTTTTATTTTTCTAAAGTTTAGTTTTAGTTCTAAAGATATTTAAATGTGATTTTATTAATGAAGAATATCTCGTGAGTTGTAGAGATATTAGGGATGAGTGAGTAATCCTAGGAAGAGTGAGGATTTTGTGGATCTAGAATATCTTATGAGTTGTTAAGGAGGATTTTGTGGATCTAAACCAAAATCTGGTATCAAAATCCTTTTCTTTAATAATGTAATTTGGTGAGAAAAAAAAGGGTTGGCTAGTTGGGTGTGAGAGTGCGATTGATGTATAGAGAGGCTATTTTTAATGTTGAAAACCGGGCCATAAATAGAGAAGAGACAAAAGCTCCAGATATATATACATGTACAAAATTTGTATAGAAGATATAGTATTCAGATGCTGTATTAGTCTCTGTAGATGTATGTCTATATTTCTATTATGTTGATTAGTATATAATTATGTTAATATTGGCTTGAATGATTCTGTTAATCGAACCCTGCATAATATTCCTAAAATCATTGTTGTCTAGATCAGGTATGAATCATTCATAGAGATGATTAAATGTTTCCAATCATTTGGATATTCAGGAGTATGCGGGATATGTAGATCTCACAATCAGTTATCATCGTCACTATTTTATTTGGCGTGTTTATTCATGATGTCTATCTACATGAATGTGTGGTATCTTGGATGTGAATTGGTGTGGATCCACATAGTAGAACACCATGGAATAATTTTCAGTCGCATAATTTCATTGATGATTTATTGTAGAGAGTAGCATGGAGTATTACGGTTTGCGGAAGGCTGCAACTGTGATTTTCCCTAAATTCCAGAGGTTTCCGAATGAAAGCCTGAATATTGAATGGAAGGATGAGATCATATCGCAGATCTGAAGTAAGAGTGATGGGTAGTTAAGATCCTATCACAAAAATAAAGTGGAAGTTGAACAGTCAAGATCACATCACAGAATTACAGTGGAAGATGGACGGTCAGGAAGCCATATCGCAATTGGAGAAATGAATTTGTTAAAGGATCTAGAGACTTTGATGAGGTGCAACACATCATTCATAGGATTCAGTGCATATTGTAATCGGTAATAGAAGTTTTGGGTTAGCGATATAAATGGGAACTTGCGATATTGCGATGTGATATCATCATCGCATTTTTCATTTTAGTGGAAGAGCATGGGGAATATGATAATCAGTCTTCTGTTGAGGTTTAATATAGTGATATGCAATGTGTGGTATTTTTTAGTACTACGATATATGAAATGTTATGGTTAGCGATATGTGAAGTGTTAACATTCCTGATTTTCAAAATCATAAAGTTTATGATCTGCGATATTGTTTAGGATACGATTTGCGATGAAGTAAAAAATTGCAATAATGCGATCTGTTGTTGCACTAAGGAAAATTTTGTGAGCCCATAAACAATAGGTTCGCACGAATTATGTAATTATGTAGTTTTGTTGCATCAAAATTCCACAAATCCTGAAAGTTGTAGCGGCGCTGCATTATTTTTGGTATCACATTTAGACTAGTTCTCTTTGGGGTTTTTTATTCAAAAGATTGAATTTTATTCTCAGTATGTGTAGGATTTTAATTGGTAATAGATCCAGATACATGGGGTTATGGTATGAAATGAATTGGTTGTTGGGAGATCAGAACACAAAATATTTTATGCAGAGAAGAATCTTGAAATGTTGCAGACAATGAAGGCTTCAACCATTTCATTCAAGACAGACTGCGGAAAGAGATTTGAGGAAGATAATATCAGGGAAGGATCTTGTAGGTTTTAAGAAATTTAATGATATATATATGTGAATGTAAGTAGCAACAAGAAATTTCAGCTAGATTGTTATGACAAAGGACAAGGGAGAAAGTGAAGAAATTGCAGCAAGAGATGTTTTAAGGAAATGAATAGAAAATGGATGTTCTCAGAAGGAAAAGGAGATTAGTTGGAAGAAGAACTGAATTGCAGACAGTGAAAATTAAAGCACCTTGTTTATTGTCCAAGCCAATGAAAGCTTAAGGAGATAAGATCATTAGAATATCTCATAGGTATGAGTTATATTTTGATATTTTGTCTAAATTGAATTATTTTCATAGTGAAGAGAATGACAGCAGCCAACACACAGCAGAAGACTATGTAAAGGGAAGAAAAGTTGTGTTAGTGGAAAATTCAGCAAAGTAGATTGATGTAGAAAAGAAAATAATAGAGAAGTTCTCAAAATAGAGAGAGGGTCAGGTGAGCATTGGTTACAAAATCCTTATAGCGTTGGAATTTGAGGAGCAGGAGTGCTCAAAAGAGGTTTTGTTGTAGAAACCCAAAAAAATATGCCAAGATGATGACTTGGTGTAGGTGGCAAGTAAAGACTTGTTACAAATAAATGAGAGAGAATTATTGTAATATCACTGTGGGCAAAGGGAGTCCAAATAAAGAATCCAAGATTACTATTAGGGGTCATAAGAGAAGCCACAATAGAAGAAATAAATATGCCAAGGAAAATGGCAAGGGAAAGAAGATGAGTCAAGAAGTACTTGATAAAGACATTGCTAAATTGAAAGCAAGTATTGATGCAAAAATAATTTTTCTTGAAGACTATGAAAGGGGCCAAAGGTATGGTTGGACTATGAAAAGAAAGAAGATAAAATGGAATTTGTTGCGGAAATAGATAAAGAGGATAATGTACATCAGATTAAAAGAAGAACTCAGAGAAGTTGAGTTAAAGGTGAAAGATGGTTATTGTAGACCTGAGAAAGAAGTTTAGCTTGCTGAGGAAGGAATTACTGATGATTTTCCGAACTGCTGGAATATTTCAGATCAGCTGAGAGCTGTGATGATTGAGACATCAAAGGAAGAAGAGCCTTGTATTTTTGAAACTAATGCTTTGTGTATGTTTGCAGGTAATGAACAACCTTTAGAAGATGTATTTATGCAGTTTGATAAAGAAATGAAGTTGTTGGGAGAGATGGTTGTAATAGAACAATTCTTAATTGAACATGTGTTAAAAGAAACTTAAGATGGACAGTTTTTGAATACTACTATGGAAGTTGAAAATTATGAATCTTGTAAGACTTGGAAAAATGATGGCAGACAATCTAAAGACAAAAGGAAATTGCAGATTGCAAAAGAAGGAGTAGGAAAGAAATATGAAGATAGACTTATGATAGGATTAAAAAAGAGTATATTTACAATGCAAACACTTGAGGTAATTGGATTATCTCTTCAAATTTTATTCAAAAATTATGAACCTTTATTGATAGTTGATGGGCAATAAATTGTCTTGAAAGGACATAATGGAGCATTAATGGAAAGGGGTCTTAATAATGATTGCATTGTGGAAGATGGTAGAACACAAATTTATAAGGAGAATTTAGTCCAAGGAGGTACAACTATTCTAGTAAAGTCTATGAAGAAGAAAACAAAAGAGGACAATCTGGAACATAAGAATAGGTTGGTAGAGGCTAATGCACAACAAAAAATTGAATAAAATGTTATTTGTACAAATTGGAAAAGGAGTAAAGGTGAATGTAATAAAAAAACTAAAAAGAGACAGGAAACATCAGAGGATGAAGGCAAGGATGCTTTTGTGAACTATGCATTTACAGTGAGCAACAAAGGGGTTCAATGGAATGTGATATTCATGGTGTTAATAGTAATTTTTACTGTTGTAAGAGGGACTTTAAAGTGGAATGGACAATCTATTGTATATTGTGATTTTGTTTCATGTACAAAAACAAAGAAAACTTTAGCTTCTAAAATTATAGATTGGCAGATTTTGATTGAAAAGAAAGAGGAATGGAAAAAGAAACGTTGTCGCTTACAAATTTTCAAGGAAGAAAAGGGAAGAATGGAAAGAAATATGAAAGGAAGAAAGGCCAAAGAGAAGAATAAAGAGCAGAAATCCGAAATTAGAGAGCATTCAGAACAAAGTAAAAACAAAGAATACTTTTCCAAGACAAGACAGTATGAAGGAGGATATGACAAGTCATACATGTCATATGCACATCAAGGGGATGACAAATTAGAGAAAACTTGGAACAGACTTAATGAGGAAAAATATGGAAAATGTAATATGTTATTTGATTTTGAATTATTAACTGTTGAATGTGTTTTTCAATATGAAAGACAAAATTATCTTAGAGATATATTTCTTTATGCAAATATGAGGGAGTATGCAAGTTCTAGAGATGCAAAGAATCATTTTTTCGTATGGAAACAAGGAGATGGGACAAAGCAACTAGTTGATTTAGAAGTTTCGAATGGAGGAAAGAGAGTTGATATAACTCTTACAAAAATCATTGTAGAAGAGAAAGAATATTGCAGAGGATGTGAAATTATAGTCCACAAACAAATTTTGTTTTTTATCCAAATAATATTTGAATGTCAAAAATTTAACTTGAGTTTGCAATTAAAAATTTGGGTGAACAGTTCAATTAAATTTATTATGAATATGGAGATAGTTGAACAAGTTTCAATAACTAACATTTTTGCAGCTGACAGAAAGTATGTACCTAAAAGGTCATATGTTCTTGTGTCAAACAAGGAACAATCTTCTTTTGAAATTGAGAAGATTCCACTCAAGATATTGGATAAGTGGATGATGAAAAAAATGAAGGTAGTAGGTATGAGAATTTTTCAAAGTCAAAAAGTCAAGAAGAGATGGAAGGATATGCAGGATAGTATAAAGAAAGTGGTTTGGAATATAAGAGGATGTTAGTGATGGGGTCAGAAATCAAAATATACAGTCAGATACAAGACAATGGAACTAGTTGAGAATACATGAAATTGAAGTTCAATTCTGTTGAGATGATGACAAGTTAGAAACACACAAAGGTACAAGAATTTATGTTGCTTCAGGAAATGCTTATGTTAGATATCAGTATCAAAACACTATGCAGTGGAGATGCTCATGATATTAGAGAAAAAGGACATCTACAATACATGGTTTGGCATCCAGGAGAAGGAGAGAATGCAACAAATACACCTGCAATTGGAAAAGGTCAGATAGCCATTTGGAAGATGAAATCTAATGAATTTTACAAAAGATGAAGTTGGATGAATCATGAACATGATTCCATGAATTATTTCAACCTGGGGAGTATGATGCAAAAGCATTCTTCAAGGTTTATAAGGCCTAGGATTTTTATCACACATTTACTAAAGGGAGTGGGTTCCCCTATTTTTTTTTCCTAAATTTTATTTTGAGTTATAAAGAGATTTAAATGTGATTTGATTAATGAAGAATATCTCATGAGTTTGAGATATCTTAGGGATGAGTGATTAATCCTAGGAATATTGAGGATTTTGTGGATCTAGAATATCTTATGAGTTGTTAAGGAGGATTTTGTGGATCTGAACCAGAATTTGGTATCAGAACCATTTTCTTTAATAATGTAATTTGGTGAGCCAAAAAAGGGTTTGCTATTTGGGTGTGAGAGTGCGATTAGATGTATAGAGAGGCCATTTTAATGTTGAAAACCAGGCCATAAATAGAGAAGAGATAGAAGCTATGGATATAGATACATGTACAAAATTTGTATGGAAGATATAGTATTCAGATGTTGTATTACTCTATGTAGATATATGTCTATATTTCTATTCTGTTGATTAGTATATAATTATGTTAATATTGTCTTGAATGATTATGATAATCAAACCCTACCCAATATGCCTAAAATAATTGTTGTCTAGATTAGGGATGAACCATTCATAGATATGATTGAATGTTTCCAATCATTTTATATTAAATAGTATGCAGGATCTTGATGGAATGTTTTCCTGCTAAACCCACATTCTCCACTCTCTTTCATGCATATATCAGTGCATGTCCCATTTTCTTTCCTTAGCTATGCATATAACAAGGCATCTACCAAATAAATGCCAATTGCAATCTAAAGCTGGCAATTTGAATAATGCGAAAGTTTCACTATATTATACCCTATGGTTATGAAACCCATACAAAACCCCAAATCTCAATTTCTCTATGCGGAAGATTTAATTTCTGCTTCAAGCCTATGGTTAAAACCCATATGTCATAGAACCCATCGACCTTCATATATGGAGTTCATCAATTGAAGATTTGACTTTGGAATAACCTCAATATGTATTCGGGCCAATACGTACATCAATGTATGTACACATCCCACCATATAAAAAATTCCAAATGTTATAGAAATATTTAACGTTAGAACCAAAGCATATTATCATATACTTTACCTCACATTAACCCTTTCACTTAGTTGAAACCCAAGGTACCAACTATCAAAGATATACATGCCTTCGCATTTTAAAACTTAACCGATGCATCAAATTATCAACAGATATTAAAAGGCCTTCGACCTTTTTGGTTTAAAGCCAAACGCCAAACCTTTGCGTTATCGACCATGAAACTTATCTGTGCGAAAGCCGTTGATCTTCGATGCCACCCGATCAAACGACTATCGCATTTTTTTCGGCCTAAAATTTAACCCTCCAAAAAAATGTGAAATAGGTGGTTTCCAAAAACCACTCCGAGACATGTATTGGATGCTGGAGTGTATCGCATTTTTTTTCGCAAACAAATTACCTCTTATAAATTATGCGAATACCATCAGTGGTTTCTTACGACCACTTCATGGTTCCTCTCCCTTCTTCATGGTTCCGCCTCCACCTCTTAACTACGGTTTCATTGACATTTTAATACGGCACTGTGATATAGTTCCATCATTATAAATACAGTGAAATCATCATACGTGACTTAGAACCTCATCAATAAGAATCAAATTGTGACATCGATCATTCTATGATTGATTCACACAGTTCCAATTTCATTCGATTACACACAGAATACCTATAACTCAGGAATCTCAAAAGGATCGAATCCTCCTTCACACATACAAAGAACACATACGTTCAATGCACTGTCAATATCCTACTCAAGTGCTTATTGAAGTTCAAATACTCTCTACGTAGAGTTAGACCAAACAATACCCATATAGTCCTCAATCTCATAATCAACCATTCATGCCTTCAGTTCAAAACACAATGTCGACATATTTAACATTGATTCTTCCATCAATTGCAGAGCCTCTTTCTGAGCTCAATTACAGTGTTTCTTCCTTCACATAATAGACCTTATCTATTCTGAAATTAGACACACAGTGTTCCAATTCACAATACTCTACCACAGTATTTCCATTAATCTATCAAAGGCATGCAGAGCCACCTATTGTGGTTCCTATATTTTGGCCATATTGGAAAGAACAAAAGATAAGACAACATCAAACCACTTTGGGATCCTAGGATCTAGCCCTCCTAGATCCAGAGATGGATCTCTCTATAAATGTAAAAAATGATATATCTTTAAGGCTCAAATTGAGGTATTAGGCTAGCTATGAATCACAAGGGTTTTTTATTTTGTTTGTTTGGTTGGAGATCATTAACTGAGAAGGTTATGGAAGTAAAGAAGGAACTAAATGGAATGATGTTTCAGCATGGGAAGATAGGTCAAGAGAAATGTTAATCCATTGGGCTATGGAGTCATGAAAGGAGATTACTTGCATAAAAACTATCCAAGGGTTTCCATAGGGAAAGTCATCTATACCAAAGGATCTTTTTAGATAGATGGTGAGATGGAAAATTAAGAATGGGTTAAAGAAATAAACCAGAGGGCAGCCTAAGATTAGGTAAGGACTTTGAACCTATCCTTATTTTTACATACTTCAAAGGAAACTCTCATTAAATACACAAAGGGTAGCTTAAGATCAGGTTAGATGTCATTTAAATCGAGGCCTTCTTTCAGCATACTCTCAAGGAAAACAATCCAGTAGTCCTCATAACCACTTTCAGATAGTAGAAAACATTTAAGATTAAACACAGAGTAAGGCCTAAGATCAGAGAGAGACTTTTAACCTTCAATGATTTTGACACTAACTTGAAGGGAAGTTAGAAAGGCTAACTATTGGAAGAGGAACCTAGTGGGATGGGGCTAACTCTAATCCCCCAATTTCCCAATTATTTCAGTTGAAACAAAACAATAACATCTAAGGAACAAACTCTAAATTCATACATCACTAAGCATGGACAAGCCAACTTCTATATTGGTTAAATTATGATGACTTTGCTCTTAGATACAAAAATAGCATAAAAAATATAGATAAAGATTACAATGAGACTTAGGGTACTTCCAACAACATATCCTAATCTATGCTTGTTGTTCTTTATCTGAGAATAATGAACAGTATGATAAACATGAAAGGAAACAGTTATAGTAAGGAAAACATCACTAATAGTATAGACCAGGATCCTATGAATCTGCTTGCTTAATTGATGTGAAAAACCAGTCACATACTTTGAGCTCAGTGGAATTTTACAATCCAGACTTCTCTTCCTAGCCTACTATATTACAGACTACTTATCTACTTCCCCTCAATAACAGTTCTGACAACTCATAGAATCCAAACAACCAACAACCTTTACAATGTATTTTCAATGAATATTTATAGGTGAATGGAGAGGAGGAGTCGTAGATGTAAACTTAAATGATCCATTAAGATAGAGGAGAGGAATTATTCGAATGCCCACTCTGCATAATGGCTCTATATTTAATGTTTTGTACCCTGTAGTCTAGTTTAGAAGTCTTTGTCAAATTGACCATGACTTCAGGTGTGTTCTTTGAAGTACTTTGGCTTCATGGTGCTCTGTTTTTCCTTCTGAAATAAGTAAATTGAATAGAAAGTCTGTAGGTCTCCCATACTTCCATAACTGTTGTCCTGACAGTTTTTCAAGGCCTCTATTAGTGTAGTAACTATTCTGGTGTTCGATGGAAGATGGAGGAAGTCATATGGTTGGTCCTTTCTTGGAGAAAATGCTCTGCTGATGTCAACTTACTGATATAACTTGTTTATGTGCTTTAGGCTTCGTTAACCTTCTCGATCATTT
Source organism: Pinus albicaulis (assembly GCA_034641835.2). Taxonomy (NCBI): domain Eukaryota; kingdom Viridiplantae; phylum Streptophyta; class Pinopsida; order Pinales; family Pinaceae; genus Pinus; species Pinus albicaulis. The sequence continues at coordinate 368,241,854 of CM076571.1, read as the reverse complement.
TTTATGGTCTTCGAACGGTGCCTCTATTCTTTAAACTCTGGATTATAGCATTTAATCTTCAATAATAGGCTTTTAATCTTCTAATTCTTCTTCTGACACACTTCACTGCTGCTTCTGACTTGTTTCGGTGCATATGTAGGTTTTAATGGCGCAGGGGGGTTTGAATCAGATTTAATAACCTGATCTTTAATGAAAGTCATGTTTTGAACCTCCTCAGGGATGTATTCTATGATCTCTGGCTCTGAAACAGCATGTCTGTGCTCTAAATCACCATTAATGTGATTGTAGAGAATGAATTCTCCACCTGTAAACCCTAAAAAATACAATAAACCTGTTAATAAAAAACCTATGGGAGTGGGCGAAATGTTGTGGACGCCCGTGGAGAAGGTGGCGCAATGAGAGAAATCATGGATGCGGCGAAAAAAATGGATGAAAACCATGGCGGAGGGTGAAAAACAGGCATATGAAGGTTTGGGGCGAGGAGGATTTCAGACCATCCGATTAGATCAACTAACGATGATCTACGACTCAGATTGTGCGCCAAAGTTGCCTTGGAGCATTGGGTGAATGGGGACGAGGTTATATGAGAGCCGTTGGATTAGATCTGCCATTGGAGATCGACGGTGCAGGTTGCGCGATGAGGTCATTTGGAGGGTGGACGAAGGAATAATGGATGGAGGTAAGATTGAATCTGGGCCATTAGATCAGTTTGATGAACGAGTGGGATTTTCAGAAGGAAATGTTGGGAGGGCTGATGAAAAAAAAACAATGGGGAACACGTAATGTAGGCCATTAGATCATAACAACAAATTTATGAGATCATTCATGGGATTTCACTGTGGAGGGTAGTAAGTGGAAAACCGGAGTGGTTTTTGTGCTGGCTCTGGAGTGGTAAGCGGAATTCGCAAAAACAATGCGATTCCACTCATTGCGCACCACGTGCCAAAAAAAAACCGCTTACATCACGGTTTTTCAAAACTTTAACCTTCAGACACTAAATCTATGTGAAATCCATTCTCAGCCATTGGATTTGATGATTTTGATCGGACGGTGCGAAAAAATCCTGATGGGGAAGTTGCACGGATGGGGGATGTGGACCATCAGGCTTATTGTGGGCCATCAGATCATCTGAATGAACGACTGTGATTTGATATCTGGGTGAAGTGCTTCTGGAAGGAGAAGAGGAGACAGGGAATGCATGGGTGCCAGAAAAATTAATGGTCGTCGATTGATACAGATCAACAGTCCAGATTTGTTCAAAAAATTTCATATCAGGAACGTGAAATAAGAGGAAAAGAGGCTTTGGGAGATGATTTTAGGCTCCTAGCGCCCGATTGTGGGGCTGTAGGACATATGGTGAAAAGGGTTTTAAATGGAATAAGCCCTCAGGGGCTAAATTCTTTCATGGAGTAGAGAAGTGTTTTATAGGCTTTTCAAAGGGATTTTTGGGAATTTTAGCGCCCGGTTGTGGGGCTAAGGGCCTATGAAGAAAGGGGCTAATCTATATAAGCCCTCAGGGGCTTAAGGCTTGTCATAGTGTAAATAGGCCTATCATAGGCCAAATGAGGGGTTCTAGTAAAGGAAAGAAGAGATTTTTACACCAAACAAGTGGAGGTATAAGGTTTAAATAGGGTTTTGGGGAGATTTAGAGGTTAAATGAGGATGTTTCTAGGGGTTTCATGAAGGAAATAAGGATGAAAAATTGGGGGATTTTGATGGAGTGGAATGAGAAAATGGAGGCATTTTTTGAAAGCAGTTTCTTCATAGCAAAATAGCAGGTTTTGAATGCCTTTGATGGGAACAGTAGTGAAGATCTTTTGAAGGACAGAAAACACATGAAGGCTTCAAAAATGATATATTTACAAATGAAATGTCTCTCTTGAAGGCTCAAAAACCTTTTTAGCCACTTGTTTGCTATGTCAAAATTTATAGGTGGCTAATAGTGGCTCCACATGGAGATGGCATCTTCTTGAAGGTGTCAATAATCTCATAAAATAATCTTTGGAAGTAGGCTAGATGCCTGGTACTTGACACATATTTTTATTTTCTTTGATCAGCTCCCATAAACATGATGGATATAAAATCAACAGGAAACATCTTCTTCAATCAACTACCTACCCATCCTATTTTCCTAGCATTTTCTCTTCAAGGTGCACTTAGACTTGCAGACCTTTCACATCATCAATTTTTTACAAACAGGAAAATAAACCTATCTACTACTACCCTTATTACTCCATGAGAACAGATTAAACATTTGGCCTCATAGCTTCTCTACCTAAACTAATATCTGCCATCATTAAACTGTCTGGTAGATTTCTTTCTCTGCATTCTAAAACAGAAATTTAAACACATACAAACCAGGATTAGACTGTCTGGTCTACTGTGGGTTCATGGCATAAAGACAAGTTGCACATAAACTGAAACTTTGCAAAAATTAAAAACAAAATTTGAAGGTTTCAGATCTGAAAATCACCAGCATCCTTTCTTCTATCATGACTCATATTTTGAGCTTTTAAGATTCATCTTCTTTCTTCTTTTCAGCTCTGGTTTTGATCTTGTTAGGGCTGCTTCTTTTTATTTCTCTGCTGGTTCAAGTTTTGAGCATATCTGAACCTTTCCCCTTCTATTTTTTGTATTTTTTGAATTTTCTTCAAAACAAAAATCAACAACTAACTAAATGCTCACAGGATGAGATTTATTGAGATTTCCTACCTATCCTAATCTAACCTGGAATATTTACACGTCTAATTGAAAAACTCTCTATTCTATTACATCCAGTCAATCAGATGATCCCATGACTGGTATTTTCTGCTCATCTCTTTGAGCATGCTGGATAGGTAGGGCCACTCCCATTCTCTTTGTTTTTTAACACCAGCTTTTAAAATATTTCTTGTTGCCTGCAACATGCTGCTCTTAATGACCTTTTATCCTTCTCTAAATGTCTGTAGGAAATTAGCATAAGGATCTTGAAATAATTCCTAGTCGTGAGTATCTGACAAGTAGGTTTCAACCAGGGTTGCTTCCTTTTCCACTGGATCAAGAAAAATATCCTCTTGAGAAAGAAACTCTTTCTCATCTTCATCATCATCTGAACTGGAGGACTCATCATATTTGGCAGTGCTATCCTCTTGTAGCTCTGAGATCTTCTGATCTGATGGGCTAAGCTCTGTGAAAAGACTGACATATTCTTGAGCAGGGGTTTCTTTGATTACCTCAACCCTTTCAGGAGAAGGTTTAGGATATTCAACTTTCTCAAGAGTTTCTTCATTTCTTTCTTCCTCATCCTCTGAGCTAAAAGGCTACTGACTTCCACCTTCATGGAAATTATTACTGATGATTTGATATAAAGCAGAGTGAAGATTCAATGAATCTTCACCTGCTACTAGAATTTAATAACCTTCTTCATCAGTATCATAAGTAGGCTGACTTGGCTCATTTCTTTATTGAAGCTGATGGACATGATCTTCCTCCCACAAATCTACTAATGACGGTCCTGTGTGATGTTGAAGCCTATAAAATCTCTGCTTCAAACATTGGGGAAAACCACCCGGTCGAGACCTTAGGACAGCTCCTTTTCCGTTTAGTATGGTGGCTCCGACTGGATTTAAAGGACCAGTTTCCTTATAACTAAATGGGTTGGGGATGGGTTGATTTGGATGAGTGGAAATGAAACTAAATTTACTAAAATAAAACTATTTAATTTAAACTAAATACTGATAAAGAAATTCTAATACTAACCCGGGTAATTATATGTGAATACAACTTAAGATTGTTCCAATTTAACAATAACCATGAAAATGTATTATTATTTAAATTGAGATGTGCAGAAACAAATAAAGATAATTTTGTTTAAGAAATTAAACAGAGTTGTGTTAGCATATTGCATTCATCATTGTATACCATCTATATATATACTTAACGAAAAATAACGTTTCAATTATACTCAGAAATGATATATAAAAAGAAACGTTGTGAAAATCAAATATATATAAATGATAGAAAATTTTAAAGCGAATATCATAAGACAAAAGAAATCAAAAGTGAACAGATAGAAATACCTCATTCATCTTGAAGATTTTCAAATGAAATCTGATACTCTAATCCAGTAACTCTGATGCAAAATCAAATTCCAAGGTACAAAAATGCAACACTTCAAAGATAATTCCGCATAAAAATCACCATATGTGATCCTTTTAAAAATATATTAAGCTAATGGAGTACAGAAATGTAATCTCCAAGTCAAAAATATTAAGATCCAGGACCCCTCTCTAAATGCATGAGAAGGGTTTAAATACTACTTAGCTAAATCTAAAAATAGTCTAATACAAAAATTAAGGATTCGGTTTAATGACCGTCCTTTTCCTAGGCTAAAATACAGTAAAATTAAAATTAAATATAACTATCTATGAACTTGACCTTTAAACTTGCAGGCATCTAGCATAGTTTTGAGAAGATGTGGTTGACCGACTTCAGAATTCAATTGTCCTGAAAAGACAAAGTCGGCAAGTGTAGGCGCAATCTTCTCCGTAGAATTGATGATACAATTAAGCGCACTGTGCTAACTGTGTGGCTTCACTAAGTATGTCCAGTATGAGTCCCAATTTAATATTGTCAGCCCTTGAATTGATTTTGCTCTTTCTTCTGCCTTTTGCCTCCATTCTGTTTGCAGTTGATGTGCCTGTGGGAGATGTTATCACTCAGGTTTTCCTTGAAGTTGTGGAAAAGGAAATTATACCCGAGGTAACCACAAACCAACCTTCGGATGCAGAATCTAGCCAATCTGCATCCAAAGAGGGCTCTCTATTTATGATTTATCTTTGTTCTCAGAAAGTTTTAGGCTAGTTATAGATCCAAGAGTTTGTTTGAAAATGGTGGAATCCGCAAACTAGGGGCAAGGTTGAAGATTTTCAGTCCATTGGGCTATGGAGTTAAAGGATGGCTTTACTGGATTTCTATTCTACATACAAGATGGCTTTACAGGGCAAGATAGCCAGACAGAGAACAATCCTTAAAATTTAAAGTGGATGGGATGATTTTGAAGGGATGAAAGGCAGCTAAGAATCTTTCACCATATTCAAAAGAAAGAAATGAGATGACTACAAACAAAGAGCAATGAAGAATTCTTTATTATAGTAATCAAGAATGTTTAAATTAGCAAAGCAAGAGCATTTAAGAATTCGTGCTTACAACCAATTTGGAGGAAAACATTAAGAATAATCACATCTGAAATTAGAGTACAATTAAGTAAATTCTGATTCAATCCTTTATGTAAATTATTCAGAAATGGACATAATGATATTATAAACAGATATAAAACTTAAAACACAGGATAGAAAGACATATTGAACTGCAGTCTGACACATGAATCCCGCAAAAAGTCCTGAGCTTCAAATTGTCATCCAGTAAGCCACAAATAAATTTCTCCAAAACGCTTTTTATTCCAAAAACTTCAATGTCATAGACAAGTATTAGAATCCACCCTCAATACTCTCTTTGAGGGTTTATTTATACAAAAAATAATTGAAAATATCTTACACTAACCTAGCCCTCAATTTAGGGTGACTGACAAGTAAGTTACAATAAAAAAGGAGACAGATGGTCTCGTAGATAGAATAAAATGTAATTGCTGGTGTGTTGTTTCCTCATTTTGCTGATGTGCTGGAGGTAAGTGCTGAAATAGGGCTCGATGTTGTCCCTTGGAGTAATTTCTTTGATTGTTTGATACTCCTTGTCTTTACGGATACTCTTTAACCTGTTTGACTGATACTCTTTAACCTGTTCTTACTATTTATCATTTTCATAATAAAAAGATAAAATTCTCAACCTGAAGATAAATTTCATAAAATTTCCAATAGGTCATTCCACCATTGATCTGGTGCTATTACGGTTCTTTTAAGTTTCCTCAACGTTTCATCAGTTTCTGTGAGTTTGTAAAAAGTGGGTTGATCAGGGAACAAATACTTTATTTCATGTTCAAAGTGAAATAAATTCTTCAACCTGTCATAGAGATTTCTTCCTGTTGGCAACGTTGCTTCTGGCATACTGATAAAATGAGCAGCTGAATTATGAGCATGGATATCTATTTTCTTGACATAGGTTTCCAAGTACATTATCTGGTCCTCTGAGAGCATAGGACTGGGTAACCCACTGTCTAAAAAAACCTAAAATTTTCCTCTGAAAGTATTAATATCAGCCAAAATATCTAAGCACTTCCTCTCCAAATTCTACATAAAAGTTCTTTTGATGAAAGCTCTTTTTATCTCCCAAATGGTGCCAGTCCTGTCCTCAATTCCTAATACTGCAAGCTGTTGCTTAGTTCGGGTGTTCAAAAATTGAATAAGTTGATTGGCCTGCTCAGGTCTACCTCTTATTTCATCTCTTGTTCTATTTATTTCTTCCTGAGCTGCTTTAATCAAGTCATTTTGTTCAAAAATTGCTTGAATAGAGGGCCAAATACTTTTTATTAACTCAATTATATTACCCCAAAGAATTTCATTTATTTCCTTCAAAGGATTTTCTAATGAAAGATCTTTTTCTAAAGCCTTAACTAATCTTTCCAACCTTTTAATTTCCCTGGTATTATCAGCAACTGTCTTCTTAGATGTATCATATTTCTGCTCCAAATTTTCTAACTGCAATTTTGTGGCTTGAAGCTCTGTGACTCTTAATTGTAAACTTTCCATTTGTTTTGTCAATTCCTCAGAACTTAAACCAGAAGTGTTCACCTGCGCTGGCACTGTTTGTTGCTTTGCTGTTGTAGTACCTGTGGTTGTAGTAGCTTCTGTGGTGGATACTTTCATGATAGCTTCTTTTTCCTGTAAAGCTTGTTCCAATCCTTTCTCTGTTTCACCTAATCGCTCAGTCATCTTTAAGAGCAAATCCATTATCTCTTCTTGTGAATTCCCCTTCAAAACTTCTTGGGTCTGGGGATGCCTTGAGGCTGGCAATTTCAGCTGCTTTCTCAGTGCAGCTATGTCATCATCTTTTTTCTTAATCAATGCCTCAATACTTTTAATATCTTTGGGATTGTGACCCAAGCTGATGATTATGTCTTCCAGAGACTTTATTCTGTTATCTTTGGCCTGAGAAGAGGCCTTTTCAATTTTCAATTGGGTGCTTGTGTTATTTAAAGAATCTTGCAGCCTTAGGGCTGCCATGGCCTTATCAGTAAGAGTGGAATAGACCATTTCCCCAGTTTGTTTATGCAGCTCTATCTGGTCCAAAGGATGAATGTCCTTTGCCAGGACCTCAAAATTTGTTCTAGTATAATCAGCTGCTGTCATGGGTTTTGACACCTTGGACTTGAAGTGGCTCATCATCATTTTTCCTTGTGAAATGTCAAATGCTGACATTAACCTTTCCTGATTATGTGGAGCCATTTTCAAATATTGATCATATACTTTCATTCTCAATGGATCATTATTTGCCTTTATATTAATGAAGGTTCTTTTGATATCCCCTGTATCTGTTTTTGGTGGTCTAAAAGAGGATACTTCAGTACTCAACTGCTTTTGTAAAGCTTTTCCTTTCTGGCCTGTGTTTTCTTCACTAACTGTGCCAGTTAGTTGACTGTCTTCCCTTCCATCATCAAACATCTCATCAATGATTTCCACATCTGGAAGTGGATCTAGTTTCTGTTTTTTGGCTTGATGTATCTCTGAGGACTCTTTAGGAGGAGTAGTATCTGGAACATGCCTTTTCCTGCTTATTTCTACATTGGATGGAGTTTGTAATCCTGAAATTTCAGGATGATTTACTTGAATGGGAGAAACTTGTGTTTGATCAGGTGCTCTAGAGGTTTGAGGTTTCTCTGCCATGACTAAAGTTTCGATGACCTGTATCTCAGGTTCCTTTCCTTTGCCTTTTGACTCTGCTGCAACTGATGAACTGCCTTCCTATAATCTCTGCTGTAGATTTGCTGATGAAGAAGTGCCTATGTGAGGTACCTGCACTTGACCATAAGATTCTAGGTCATACTTCTTCTCAAGATCTTTCATAATTTTGTTCATTTTGTCTTCTTCACTTTCTTCTTCAACTAGTGTTTCTTCAACCCATTCATCTTGGTTGGCATACTATTATATTTCAGGAATCTTGTGGTGTATGTAAGGGGATGATTTGTTCTTTATTCTCTTTTCACAAATAAAACCAAATGGGTCATAAGGAACCCAACGGAAAGTTCTTTGGAACTTGCAATGGCTTTGTAGTATATTTTCTGCTTCTCGCTCAGCATCCCTAGAGTTGCATATGTAGGGACCTAATTGACTTTTAATCCTGAGTTGGGCTTTCTTTTTCACACTACAAAAATGAATCACATCTGAATTATTCATCTACCTGAAGTATTCCAAGGCAAAAAGTCTCATGGGCACATATCTTGGCAACTTGAATGGATGTAATTCACATCCATAGATTCTGATGACTGAATGGTTTTGATACAAATACCAATCTCCAACTTTATAAGTCCTTGAAAGCTGCAAGGTCTTCTTGATTTCATTACTGAGCCTTGGGGGAGGGATTCCTGTCAACAAGGTAGTTGCAGGATATACAAAAAGATCGATGAACTCAGTATATGAATAGGGATAATCATAGGAAGAATGAATTATGGGAGACCAAAATATAACTGACCTAGGGTTTCCCTTGGCATCAAGCTTTTTAACAGGGAAAGGGAACTTCTCTGATTGATAAAAGATAATGAGATGATAAATAACTGAGGAATATTTAAAAAACTTTCTCATCATCTAGCCTCATGAACTGGTCATGGATCTTATTGGCTATGAAAGAGGCAAAGTCATATTTAACTTCAGGAGGTTGCCCAGGAGTAAAGATAGACAGCAAAACCAGGGTTATTTCATCAACATATTCACTGGTATTGAAACCCAAGACAAAAGATATCATATTTAGGATGAGCCTTCCCAATTTAGTGAAATAATAAAAACCATAGGGAGGAGGTCCCTTAGGTTGATGTTCAGGCAACATGAAATTCTGGCAAATGGACTCCAATTTTTCTGGGGTCAATTTATTAGACTTTTCAATCAATTCTTCCATAAACAAAGGTGCTAGTTCTTGGTCTGGTTCAAAATGTAGCATTGCATTGATAGCCTGGGGAGTAATGGGGAAAAGAACACTCTGGTCAGGGGATATTACAGCTCTTTGAGTGGGATCATAGTTAGAATGGCAATAGTGGATAATTTCTGGGAAAGTAATGACTGAGGGGATGAGATATCTCGAGAGATTGGATTCCCACAACCCAATGACATCTTGCCCCTTCGAAAAATCGTCTCTGCAGCGACAATAACTCAGAAGGGGGCTTTCATCAAAATGCAAGTCTTTAATCTGAAAATCTTTATCCACTAAGGGCAAATATTCTAACTCTCTGTGGGGGGCATTCAATGGAGTTACATTCAAGGCTGTCGGGGCTTCCATTTTGGTTCTTGTGGGTTCAAAATAGAAGTTTCTGGATTTTCTTCACAGGCCGGGCGTGATTTCAGTTTTAATGAGAGAATTTAGCACAATTGCATGTTCGGGGGAACAATTCACAGTTTTAAACCTCAGGGAATGATCTTAGCGATAAAATTTGATCACTAATCCAGTGGAAAACAAGGAAAACAAACTTTCTTTTGAAGTTCGAAGCGCTATAGGATAAATACCTATTCTTGGAGGCGAACTGGGTTTTAACAGGTATCAGGTGGTAGCACGAGGATGCTTGAACACTGGTCTGGCGGAATTCTGGAGCGAAATCGGATAGAACAGTAGATTTCAGTGAAAATTTGAATTTTGCAGCAGAAGGCGCAGTCGCTTTCGAATAACGAAAATGACATAAAAAAACATGAAAATTTGTTTTATTTCCAAGTTAAAAAGGGATTTTTTATTTTTTTGAGGACTGACGTCATCGATGTACGGGCTGACGTGTGCAGGGGTCGGGCGGTAAGCGGTAATCCCTGCACCGCTTATGGACAAGAGCGGTTTTTAATGCGAGGGCAGCGGTTCCATTGGGCGATGGACGCGTGGCCGATGGACTATTTCAAAACCACCAAGTCCCCGCGCGTTAAAGCTCTGACAAGGGACGGCTGGCGGAATTGATGTGGAGCGTTGATCTGTGGAGGGGCGATCCAAAGGTGGAAGGGACGGGGAGATGGTGGGGCGTTATCGTGCGGGCCCGGCGGGGTTTTAAACGTGATTAACTTTATTAAACATCCCGGGGGGCGTCTAATAGGCGGAAAAGTGTGGTTATTAATTAATTCTGATAATTAATTAATCCCAATGGTTAATGAGAAATAGGGGTCGCGGCAGGGTTCAATTATGGTTAAAGTGTCGGGTGGGATGCCAAGTGGATGAGCCATGGTGGCATGGGGGTTTTTCCGAAGTTTTGATTTAAAAATAAAATTTCAGGTTTATTCTTTTTTTGTGTTAAACATATATATCATATGTTTAAAGCTTTTCTCATATATGTTTTTATTATATGATAAATAAATCGATATGATTGACTTACCATAGGGGCGGGAGTATTATATAATGATATATTTTAACCAAAGGGGTTGTATAGTGGGTTTTTATTTGAATGCATGGGGAAATAAATACTTTGGCTAAACTTTATAATAGAGGGGTTTTTGGATATTTATATAAAAGGAGTTATATACTTAGGATAGGGCATTTCACTAGGGATTTAGTAAATAGAGTTAAATGTTAATATGACAAAGGGACAAAGACAACTTAAAATACTTTTCACATCTAAGAAAGTGACAATTTCTGAAGTAAATTACAATATATCATCTTCAACACTTAAACTTAGAATAGTAAGTTATTTTGAGGGATTTGTTTATGGAAGTTTGCATGATTTTCCTAATCAAAATGGGATTTTACTTAGGAAAAGATTGAAAGTGAATGATAATGGATAACTTCAAGTACTTAGGTCTTTTTGATCATCAGGCCGAGGGTTCGGTCCCTCCAAAAGTCAAGGAAATGCCTTGAGCCCCTTTGATTTCCAAATACCTTAGCACTTTGTGAAAATTAGTAAAAACTTAGGGAAAAAGTGATGTGGGAAGTTAATGATTTTGACTTTGCTTTCTGTGAATTCTTCAGTGCGTTTTCTGCTTGAGTACTTGTGATGAAGGTAAAAGATTAAACATATTCAGCACCATCATTCCTCACATAAAATTTTGCAACACCATCTACCTACCCTATCTACTTGACACTACCATTTTCTCTTCTTTATTAGGGTGCATTTAGACTTGCAAACCCTTATCAATCTTTTTCTTTTTACAAGGAAAATCTATCTAATTCTACCCTTATTACATCCAAGGGCTCAGATTAAATTGTTGAGCACCTTTTATCAACTCTACCTATCTACTTATCTGCCAAGATTAAATTGTTTGGTCAGATATTTATTCTCTATTCTACAACATGAAATTGAAATATGAATAAGTCAAGTTTAAACAGTTTGACTTTTCATAAATTGTGGCAAAAGTTTGACAAGCTGCACACAATTGCTTATTTACAAAAAATTAGTAGTGGCATTTGGATTTGCACACTTTCCTTGGTCTATTTTTTGCTTGGGGTTCATTTCTTTCACTTTTTTGACCAATTTATTTTTCTTACCCTTTGATTTTTCTTTTAGGGTATACCCTCTTTACATTTTTTTAAATTTTTTGATTTTTTTGGTTTTTCAAGAATATGGAACACCTTTGCTCAAGAAAAAGGTTTGAACATATTCCATAGTTCAATCAAGACAATCATGAAAAATGACACCTATTGGTATAGGATTCTAACAGTAGGACCATTCCATACACCACCTTCAAGCCCTAAAAATATGTCTTTACAAGACTACGAAGAAGAAATGGCTCAAGTAATTGAGAAAATGAGAGCATCTTTTGAAATTGGAAGGTCATCTGAACAATATGAAGAGCGGAGGGACCTACTGAACTAGTCTTCTTCTGCTAGCAGCTCTAGCCACACTAAAATCTTACCTCACCATGATGAATTGCAGGTTTCGAGGGTTTTATCTCCCTCTGATAATGAATGGATGAGTATGGAAGACCGAATAGAAGGAATATATGAATCTGGAAACCAATCAAGAGACATTGTTCTGTTAGAACAAAATACAAGCATTGAGACAGCTCCCTGACGCCTGAAGGAAATACTATTTCACCCAGTCAGGACGTTAATGTTGAAATAAAATCTTAGATGCCTAAAGAAAACACCATTGCTGATAACCTTAGAACTGGCACAACCATTTCTAAAACCGAAGCCACTGCTCCTCCTTCTCCTGCCAAAACTTTTCCAAAAGAAAAATCAGCTGATATTAAGTTCAGGAAAATGAGCAGGAAGTGCAAGAAATTGAGAAAAATGATAAAACACCTTAGGAGATAGTTGGAAGAAGCAAACAAGGCTTGGAAGCCTAAGAAGGAATTGGCTACCATGGGTGCCCAAACGGTAGATACTGCTGAAATTTCTGTGCATGTTGATTTAATATACAATTTTGATGCCTCTGTACAGATTGATTTAATAGATACTGCTGAAGTCCCTATACAGACGGATCTAATGGACAATTTTGAAGCCTCTGCACAGAATGATTTAATAGATACCACTGAAGTTTCTGTACAGACTAAGTTAATGAATGAGGTTGAAGTCTCTATATAAACGAAGTTGATACATACTGTTGAAGCCTCTGTGTAGACTAATCTAGAACTTATAGAAGATAAAGGGACTCAAACAGAGGTGATACTTGCCTACACCCCCTTAGTGGAAAAGGTTTCCAATCAAAAGTTGCGCAATGAATGAATTCAAGTCTAGCATTTGTTAGCCCCCTATAAATTTTTGACAAAGCAAATTAGGGGGCTAAATTGTTTTTGAGCCTTCAAGGAATGCATCTCCCCTGAAGACACATCATCTTTGAAGTCTCCTAAGCCTTTGCCTTTCATAAATTTCCCTCTGCAGAACTCTCCATTTTGCCCCTTTATTCCACTTTGCAAAGTCCCCTTTCCATCCCAATTTCCCCCCCAAATTCCCCCTTTAACGCCTACCCTCATTCTTTGTTGTGCCTTTTTCCCCCTTTACCCTTTCATCGTTACCCTCCTAAGGCTTTGAAATGCACTAAAATGGGCTAAAGCCCACTTTGAACTTTATAATAAGGCCTTAGCCCTTTTCCCGCCAGCCCCTTTAAACCACTTCCCCACGTAACCATTACCCATGACCAAGCGCTTAATGCCTTGGGCGCAGATCGCAAAATCGCTTGTTTCGTTGTGAATGTTACGATCATCCATCGAAAATATTTGCGATGTGATTGATCGCATCACAAATCCGCCCGATCGCAATATCGCAATCACAAATCTGTTAATGTGGCACCCCGATGACCTTCCTGAATTGCGATATTGCGATTGTGATATCCCCCCGAGCCCACCGCACCATACCGTTTTCGTTCATATCATATAAGTGTTTTTTCTTTGTAAATGGGGAAATTGTTATATTTTGGTTTTTACAAAGGTTTTCTCCTGCTCACATCGGAAGTTTTGTGTTGTGTCATTCCGCCCTACTCCCGTCTCCGATTGCGATTTCCGATTTCTGTATGGGTCCCACCTCGTACGATCATTCCTGTCCACCTCATCGCATTCCATTACATTGCCTTTTCATTTCCACCAAAGTCCAAAGTTTTGAATTTTGCATTAAAATCCAACGTTTTATATGCATTCCGCCTCCGACTGGGTCCCACCTCGTGCATCCATTCCCACACATTTCATTGGGTTTTCTTCCATTTCCTTTGAATTTTCATTCTAACCAAGGTTCCATATTTACACTAAAGGTCTTACATTTTATACCCATATATCTTTCGACTGTTTGAGCCGTTCACCGTCCCGATCGAGCCATCGTCGTCCATTCAGTCAGCAGATCAACGGTTCGGAGCTTACCCATCCCAGTGGTCCCAGCCTGCTTTCACTAATCATAAACCATCTGGTTTCTATTGCACCGCCTTTGGGCGGGAGGCGGTATTTTCCGATTGGCCAGTGATTCCATACAGCATTCGACGCGTGGCTACTATACGATTTCAAAACCGCTGTCTCATCGTGCATTATCATTCGGTACAGGACGTGTAGCGAAATGCATAATAGCCATCCGATCTGAGGCGCCCCATCTAACGATTGTCACTCGACGAAGCTGCGCAAGGTTTTAACCACGGCCCCCGTACCGCCATCTCATCATTCCACGTGTCTCCTCCATACGATCGCCCACCCCCATTATGTATATGCATTTCGAGGCCAAAGTTTCATTGTTTTTACGTTAAAATTTCTGTTCTGGCGTCTTTCCATGCAGTTCCCACTGTGCCACGTCTTTCCCCCATAATTTCCTCCGCAGTCACCATCCTCATCCACGCCACGCTGCCATTGTCACAGTCATCCATACCACCCTATCCATTAATGTTTTCTTAACCATTTTCGTGTTTTGCAAGGTTTCGAGCGGCCATAAACCTCCATAATTCGCAACCCCTGTCACAATGACAGAAATACAGGAAAGGACCATTCTCAGAAGCTAGAATTGTGGAGAAAGGCCAGGGAAGACAGGCCGACAGGACTTGCCTTAAAAGAACAGGGTTTAAACTCCACAGAAACTGTCCAGGGCATTCAAAGCACAGTTTTCACAATCAGAGGGAATCATGGGAGCAACAAAGAGTATCAGTTGGAAATTAGTGCGTTTAAGGCACGCAATTGAAGATTTTAAAGCATTTTTCCAGTTATTCAAAGGCAGAGTACCAGGTTGAAGACCCATGGATCACACAGAAGGTACAGCATGAAGAAATCAGTGTATCAGGGTTTCTACAGTAGCAGAATGTTTTTCTCCATGGAAGGATGGACGCCCATACCGTCTTTATTTTATGCCGTGCTCCAGAGGAGATTTCCGCCCAGACCACCGTCCAAAGCTACCAAATAATTTGTTTCACAAGTATGGTAGACCATTCAGTCAATTATTTACCATTTTTTTCATGCACCACAAGTACTACAAAGTACTACTACAGTCAAAGTACATCAGGACCATGCCAAAGTAAATGGAAACTGAAGAGGATCACTCCTTCATTCCAAAAAGGTACCAAGGATAAATGTAGAGATTTAAAAACAGAATGGGCTTCGGCCCTCTTCCTCTTCTGAGTGTTAATGCTGCATTTAGTTTTCTACCTACCTCCCCTGCTTTCTTCAACTATAAAAACTCATGAGAAAATATTGTAAAGGTTTTTGGTCAATTATCAGAGAACTGCAAGTAGTTTCTCTTGAGACACAGTCTCTGTGTAAAGTTGTAAGATAGGTTGAAGGGGATGCTTTCAAACTGAGTATTCAGCTATTGGCAATGTTGTACTTGATTGGTATTGCTATTTAATATGACAAGCACATTTCTTTGGATCTTGATCTGAAGCAGCGGTGATGTTTTCCTATCTTTGTGTTCACTTTCATTTCATTACATTTCTACTGGCCTGCATCAGAATATTGGCATAGGATTTACCCTTGTTAGGTACCCTATGTTTCTGCTTTCCTTGCCATTAATGTTTCTCTTCTGAATGTATTATCTAAGAATTTATTTCAGATAATTTAACCAGCGTATTGGATGTTATTGCCTACTCTCTGATGTATGAGTTAAATGTATCTGTTCTTAGATGTCTTCTTTGTTAAGGATTTAGTTGGAAGATTTAGGAACACTGGGGATTAGAGTTAGCCCTATCCAATAGGATACTTCTGCGACTAGATGGTATTATCTTTGTGCTCTGAATCTGTGTTATGTCCTTCCCTCCTACCTTTCCGTATCACAATCTTCTTTAAAGATCCTATGTTTTAGATTACTAGCCCAATTGGAAACTTGCACATTGGATAGTAAGCAAATCCTTTCCTGACTCCATTGCCCAATGTTTTTGAACGCTCACTAGAATGTTTCACCTCTGCCCTTTTTCTCTTTGCTCATCTTGGTCTTACATTGAATCCTCCTTTCCTGATAGCAAGCAACCAAACCAAATAAATCAAACAAACAAACC
This sequence comes from Pinus albicaulis, assembly GCA_034641835.2. Lineage (NCBI taxonomy): Eukaryota > Viridiplantae > Streptophyta > Pinopsida > Pinales > Pinaceae > Pinus > Pinus albicaulis. The sequence goes on along the minus strand of CM076571.1, from coordinate 368,225,851 downwards.
TTGTGCCTATAACTAGCCTAACATCTTAACATTCGAGCTTCAAAGACATAAAACCTTTGATGACATAGAGAGATCCCTCTCTGGACCCAGGAGGGCTAGATCCTGAGGTCTGAAAGTGGTTTTGATGTTGTCTCATCTTTTGGTATTTCCAACCTTGCCAAAACATGGGAACCCCAACATAATGGCGACTCCCCTAGGGAACTGAGTGCATTACACCTTAAACATTCTTAGGCATTCAAAAAACCTACAATCTCTGGTTAGGTTGGAAGTTAAACATTCTTTTTCTCGCATCAACCTATATACCATTTGTTGTGTTTCCCATACTCTTGGACAGAGTCTGGAAAGGGCCAAGTAGCCTCCAGATCTCACACTCTTTCAGAGGTGACATATCTGGTAAATGCCCTCCCAGTCAATCTCTAGTTAGAGTTTGTTGTGTTTTGAAAATATCCTCGAAAGAGGACATCTCAAGAGCACTGTGGTGGACAGTGTACCCTCCAAAAAACATCCTAAATCCTACACCTGGCGACTCCAATATTCCCTAAACGTTCCAAAGACTCTACTGGTGATCAGTAGGCCTGCTGATTATCTTGGTCCACATTAGACTCCACTGGGAGACCAGCCTCCATAACAACATCAACCACGATAGAAGTAGCAGGTAGGGTTAAGTTGCTTGGTTAGAAAACAACATTCTGGCTTCTAGAACCATTCATACAAGAGCTTACCCTAACCCAGACCCACCTGAAATATTTGATAACCCCGAGAGCATCCTCAAAGGAGCTCCTACACTTAAAATACCAACTATTTCCAGTCACATCTATAGAGCTAATTCTGCACCAGAAGATCTTGCAGCTCTATCACACTTTCACCTTGACCTAGACTTACCTAACAGCTTACCTAGAACTAGGTCTTTCAGTAGCTTATACCAGCTGGACCCTGAGCCTCCTGATTCACCACAGCAAAGTGGTAGACACCTTGGGAATAGACAGACCCCTCCATCTACACCTCCTGATATACATTTCATACAAAACTTGGGGCTCGGTCACCCTAGGTCTGCTCATCAGTCTTCTACTGGTCATAATATCCCTGTCCTCCATATACCAGCTGCTCAAGTCAACCCTTTTCCTCATCAAAACATCATCATGGCATCCTGGTATGCACCTCTGGTTTTACCTCCGCCTCTAGTACCTTTACCGAATGATTATCAGTTTAAGATCCCACACTTCACTGCAAAGGAGTCCATCACATCCTAACAACATGTAGATAAGATGGAAGATTCTTTTGACTACATGGAAATAGATGATGATACAGTCAAAATGAGAATCTTTGCCCAGAGCTTAGGGGGTGATGTGAAGAAATGGTTTAAAGGCCTACCTCTGGGTAGCATTAATGATCTTCTAGCTCTATATCAGACCTTCATAAAAAAATGGGAAGCTAGGGCTAATCCTCGCCAAATCCTAGCAGAATACATGACCCTTAAAATAAACGTAGGGGAGAGTGTCCACGATTACACAACAAGATTTAACAGCATTTACAATGCCCTCCCTCCACATATGAAACCTCAACAAGGCATGGCTCTAGTAAAATACCCCGAAGGCTTTGATGTTGACATGGATTATGAGCTTAGGGATAAGGAATACAACACATTGGAGGACATGCAGAAAGGAGCAGTGAACATCGAGGCAAATCTGATTGAGAAAAGAGCAAGACTGAGATTTGAGAAGAGGGTAACATATAGAGATGACAATGTAGCTTCCATGTCTAATCCAAACTATGACCACATATCCAAAAACGTGGAAGAGCTACAAAAAATGGTGAAAATTTTTTTTGTCACTGTTAACAACCAAAACAGAAATCAAAACCAGAACCAAAACTTTAGAAGAAACAATGTCACTCCCAACAGACAAAGAGATTCAGATCAACAAGTTATTTCCCCATTTCAAGAGAATTTTCTTGATGAAGATGAGGGAATCATAGAAGAATCTGAAGGGAATACAATAAAAATGTTTGAAACAAAGGACTCAATCCATAACTGTTATTCAAAGGAAGATCAGCCCTCACCCTCATATTGGGATGAGGAGAGATCAGAATCTGAAGATTACAGACTTGGATTTGAAGATGTTATCATGCAGGTTAGACAATATGAACTCAGAAGCAAGAAAAGTCAAGACAATTCCAAAGCCAAGACTTCTGAGGTCACCATTATGAAAAGACCTGAGAAATATTCTAAGGGACTGTTGTAAGTAACAAATTAGCAACTGAGGTTTCTGGAAAGAATAAAGAAAAGGACAACCAAAACACTGATACACGAGATGAAATAGCTAGTAGCACTAGCACTACAGTTAGTGCTCTTGATAAAACAGCCTCAAAACCTGTACATAGTGAAAATAAGCCCACTGATTCAGCCACTAAGGCAGTGGAAAATAAAACAGAGTTGAACATTCCAAGGAATCAGTCCACTTTCAATTTGGAGAGCGAGATTGCAAAAATAAAAATCTCCGTCCCACTCTCTGAGCTAGCCACTTAGGATGTATATAAAGGAAAAATTTTGAAAGCATTAAATTTAGGTGAGAACAGTGACACTATAAATCTAAGTGATGACCAACCCGCCCTTTTGTTTGGTCCAAAAATAGAAGGAAAGTTTCAAGAAGGGGTAGTGCCCCCCTTTTATACCAGTCTCAATGTCCATGATAAGATTCTCCACAATGTGATGCATGATTCTGGAGCATCTCACAACTTAATTCCCAAGGTAGTGATGGAAAGGCTAGGTCTAGAGAAAACCCGACCCTACAAATATTTATATTCATTTGACTCTAGCAGAGTAAAATGTCTGGGCCTGATCAAAGACTTATGTGTGAGCCTCACCCAGATTCCTGCAAAATGTATGGTCATGGATGTTGTTGTGGCAAATGTGCCACCCAAGTACGACATGTTATTTTAAAGATCATGGGGAGCCAAGTTGCAAGGAACAATGCAGATGGATGGGGCTTATGCCACAATCCCAATCTTTGGCCAACTTAGAAGACTGTACAGGGAAGCACAAATGAAATTCCTGGTCAGTAGCCCCGAGAAACCTAAAAATTCACCATTATAATCTGTACACACAGACCTGGATTCTTTCATCCTTTACAATGACACGGAGCCCATGGACTTCAACATAATGGCTACCCTAGACTCAAAGGAAAACAAGGCAGAAAACCATGGGAAGAACGTTAAAAACAAAACTCTGAGTGAACCAGGAATAGAGACAGAACGCAAACAGCAAGCTAGTCAACTCTCTGAACTTCACACATATCATGAAGAACGAAACAACCCTATAACACAACACAATGGCGAACCCAGATATCGGGAAGGAAATGATAACGAAACGAAAAACGAACCCCTGTGGGAAATGAATTTCGACGAGTCCTGTACTAGGAGAACTGCTGGAGTATGGGTGTGGATACACAACAAAGAGAGTGATTACATAGAGAGCCATTCCTGCAATCTGCACTTCAAATGTACGAACAATATTGCAGAATACGAGGCCCTGATCCTAGGCTTAACTTTGCTGAAAAAATTAGGGGCCCATAAGATAGCAGTGCATGGAGACTCTGAGCTAATTATAAAACAGGTGAATGGTGAATACACAGTGAAACATCCTAGGCTGAGAGCATATAGGAATGACACTATGGATCTACTGAAAACGTTTGTTGAATACGAATTAGTGTTCGTTCATAGGGGTAAAAATTTCATTGCAAATGGATTAGCCTGCCTAGCCAGTTCCTACCCCAAGACTCCCAGTGACCAATGGATCATCGTTCAAACCAAATTCAGACCTGTTGTGCCAGACAATGAAAAATATTGGCAGGTGTTTGAAGGTGATAAACAGATCGAAGATTTCCTGGTAGGCAGAAACGAGTTTGAATTTTCTGATTTACACTCCAAATCTGACAGTAGCTACCTAAGTGAAGAATCCTCAGATGAGGAAGAAACACCCTGTAACATAGAAATAAACTCTCTAGATGCACAGACTGGAAATCCAGACGGAAAATGTGAAAATGCAGATAGTGAATAAGTAGAGGTGTTTTAGGCAAAAGATAAGAATATACCTAGAGGCATGGCACCCTTATAAGACCTCTTTGACTTTGATGATGTAGCAAAAAATCCCACTATAGAACATGCAGACTCTGATGTGGAAGAATGCAACATAGGCACTGAAGATAAGCCCAAAATGATTAAACTGGATAAGTCTTTACCTGCGGACATGAAGAAAAAATACATTGACATTTTCAAGGAATTCATTGACGTGTTTGCATGGAGTTATGAAGACTTAAAGGCCTATGACACGAAAATCATTCAGCATAAGATACCCTTGAAAGAAAACCAGAAGCCCTTCAGAAAAAAAATTCGCAGAATCAATCCAAAAAAATTGCCTGCAGTAGAGAAAGAGATTAAGAAGATGTATGAAGCAGGTATAATTGTGCCTGTAAGGTTCTCTGATTGGGTATCAAACTTAGTGGTTGTGAGAAAGAAAACAGTTTAAATCAGGCTATGTATAGACTTCAGGAATCTTAATAGAGCCTCACTCAAAGACAATTACCCTTTGCGTAAAATGGAACATATTCTTCAGCGGGTAGTAGGCTCAAAGAGGATTTCTTTGTTGGATGGTTTCTCAGGATACAACCAAGTATTAGTAATCCCAGAAGACCAACTCAAGACAGCCTTTACCACCCCATGGGGCACCTTTATGTATGTGAAGATGCCTTTTGGATTGATGAACGCTGGCACAACCTTCCAAAGAGCGATGGACATAGCTTTTTCAGATGAGATAGGGCACTTCATTGTTATTTACTTAGATGACATAACAGTCTATTCCAAGACTGAAGAAGAACATCTGAAACATATAAGAAAGGTGTTTGAAAAATGTAGAAGGTTTGGTTTGTCCCTGAACCCTAAAAATATTGTATTTGGGCTACAAGAAGGCAAACTCCTTGGCCACATTATATCCGAGAAGGGAATTAGGATAGACCCACAACGAGTTGAGGGAATACTACAGATCACACACCCAAGAAAAATCAAGGAGTTACATTCCTTTATTGGGAAGATTAACTTCCTTAGGAGGTTTATTCCCAATCTAGCTAAACACCTTAGGAATATGACTAACATGCTGAAGAAAGGTGCAGGAGTTAAATGGACTGTTGGAGCTAAACAATCTTTTGAATCAGTGAAACTTGCACTTACCCAAGCTCCCATTCTAATCAGCCCAGATTTCTCCAAAGATTTCCTGATATTTTCATTTGCCTCTGAGCATACAGTGGCTGCAGTCTTGCTGCAGAAAAACACGGAGGGAATGGAACAGCCGATTGCCTTTTTCAGCAAAGCACTCAGAGATGCACCCTTGAAATACAACATAATGGAGAAATAGGCCTATGCTCTGATTAAGGCCTTGAAAGACTTTAGGGTGTACATATTTCATTCTCACACTGTAGCTTATGTGCCCAACATCATAGTCAAAGATATATTGTCCCAAGATCCTAATGGGAAAAGGGACAAATGGATTGCTGTGATTTTAGAATACGACCTCGAGATAAAACCCACCAAACTGATTAAAGGCCAGGGCTTAGCTAAAATAATGGCTGAATAAAACTTACAAGCCCTAGACATTAACATGGTAAATACCTTTGATGAACAACAAGAATTTCCTAATCTCACTGTTGAGGAAAACTTTCAGAGCTCCCCTTGGTATTCTGATATTTTATATGTGCTTACACACCTCAATGCCCCTCCTGAACTGTCAAAGACAAAGGCTAGATTCATAAAACTTAAAGCCAAAAACTACTGTATCTTGAATGAAAACTTATACTGGAAAAATCAAAATGGCCTGTTGCTTAAATGTTTGCCTGAAACAAAGGCAGAAAATATTAAACAAGAATTCCATGTAGGAGAGTGTGGAGGTCACCTAAACTGAAAGGCCACTGCAAACAAAATACTCTGGGCTGGTTATTATCGGCCCACACTCTTCAATGACATTCATAATATGGTAATTTCCTGCCAAAAATGCCAGATCTTTGAAGGCAAGAGAAAACTCCTCCCCCTCCCTTTGTAGCCTATCACCGTTGAAATCCTTTCTTGCAATGGGGCCTAGATTTTATTGAAGAAATCCACCCCACTTCTTCTGCACAAAAAAAATGGATCTTAACAGCCACAGAATACTTCACTAAGTGGATAGAGGCCATACCCACTAGGAATGCCACAGATTCAGTCATCATTAGGTTCCTAGAAGGTCATATCCTCTATCGGTTTGGTTGTCCAAGGAAAATAATCACCGACAATGCTGCTGCTTTTGGATCCAAGAAAATGGTTGATTTTTGTCACAGGTATCAAATAGCGCTTGGTCATTCAACTTCCTATTACCCACAAGGTAATGGTCTATCTGAATCATCAAACAAGAGCCTCATAATCATCATAAAAAATCTATTGGAAGAGAAAAAAAAATCATGGCATAACAAGCTAGTTCATGCTCTGTGGGCTGACAGACTTACAACAAAGAAGTCCATTGGCATGTCACATTTCCAGCTTGTCTATGGTACAGAAGCAGTCTTCCCTACCATCCTTGGGGTACCAGTGATCAAGCTGGTCCAGGAGATTCAAACAGAAGAAGACAGTATAATGAGAAGGATAAACCAGAAAGTTCATCTCCAGCAAACAAGGGAAGAGGTCTACAACAGAGCAGTGAAAGTTCAAGAAAATATAAAGAAATTGTTTGACAAGAGAACCAAAGCTGTTGATTTCAAAATTGGGGATAAAGTTTTGAAATGGGACTTGAGAAGAGAAGATAAAGGAAAGCACAGCAAGTTCGACAGTTTATTGCAAGGTCCATACATCATCCAGGCTACTGTGGGCCCAAATGCTTTCTTCATACAAGAATTAGATGGTACAGAGCTATTTGGGGGCCCTATCAATGGCAGGATGCTCAAACACTACTTCTGCTGAGTTGCAATTTCCAGTTTCCATTTCCATTGTACATACCATTGTAGTTTTTATTGTCAAAGAAAAAGAGAAATGTTTCAAAAAAAAAAAACAGAGGAAAAGTGAGAGGTGCATACATGCTTAAAACATGAACCTCTGATGTGCGAAATATTGGCTCTAACAAGCTCAAAACCTGAGCCAAAGAAAGTAAAGGCAGCTGGTCCTAACACGCTCAAAATCTAGACCAGCAAAGAAAAAAAAGGGAATCAGCTCTAACATGCCAAAAACCAAAGCTGAAATAAAGAAAGAAGTGACTCTAACATGCTCAAAACTTGAGTCACAAAGAAAAGAAGGATACTTCAAGTTTCAGATCTCAAGCCTTCACAGTTTTTTTTCTTCAGTTTTCTGCAATTTTTTGTCCATGTGCAACTGTCTTTATGCCTTGGACCCACATCAAGTCAGACAGTCTAATCCTGGCTTGACTATTTTTCAATTTCTATCGTAGAATATAGAGAGAAATCTGCTGGACAGTTTAATCCCAGCAGATATTAGGATAGGTAGAGAAACATATGAGACCAACAGTCTAATCTGGTCTCATGGAGCAATAAGGGTAGATTTAGAATAGGTTTATTTTCTGTTATAAAAATAAATGATGTAAAGGGTCTACTAGCTCAAATGCACCCTAAAAGAAGAAAAAATTCCAGGATTGTAGTGTGGGTAGGTAGCTTTGTTGGGGAAAGTGTTTTTGCTAATGTAATGTCTTCATATTGTGGCAGCTAATCAAAGAAAAATGGATGTGCCAAGCAGCAAGAAACTGGCCTACTCCAAAGATCTATTCTTTGAATTCTTGACTCCTTCAAGAAGAAGCCATCCCCATGTGGAGCCACTGTTAGCCCCCTATAAATTTTTGACAAAGAAAAGTAGGGGGCTAAATTGTTTTTGAGCCTTCAAGGAATGCATCTCCCCTGAAGACACATCAACTTTGAAGTCTCCTAAGCCTTTTCCTTTGATAAATTTCCCTCTGCAGAACTCTCCATTTTTCCCCTTTCTTCCCCTTTGAAAATTCCCCTTTCCATCCCAATTTTCCCCCCAAATTCCCCCTTTAAAGCCTACCCTCATCCTTTGTTGTGCCTTTTTCCCCCTTTACCCTTTCATTGTTACCCTCCTAAGGCTTTGAAAAGCACTAAAATGGGCTAAAGCCCACTTTGAACTTTATAATAAGGCCTTAGCCCTTTTCCCGCCAACCCTTTTAAACCACTTCCCCACGTAACCATTACCCATGACCAAGTGCTTAATGCCTTGGGGGCTGATCGCATAATCGCAGATCGAAAAATTGCATGTTCCATTGTGAATGTTACGATCATCCATCGCAAATATTTGCGATGCGATTGATCACATCGCAAATCTACCCGATCGCAATATCGCAATCGCAAATCTGTTAATGTGGCACCCCGCTGACCTTCCTGAATTGCGATATTGCGATTGCGATAGCCCCCCGGGCCCACCGCACCATACCGCTGCCGTTCATATCATATAAGTGTTTTTCTTTTGTAAATGGGGAAATTTTTATATTTTGGTTTTTACAAAGGTTTTCTCCCGCTCACATCGGAAGTTTTGTGTTGTGTCATTCCGCCCTGCTCCCGTCTTCGATTGTGATTTGCGATTTCCATATGGGTCCCACCTCGTACGATCATTCCCTTCCACCTCATCGCATTCCATTGCATTGCCTTTGCATTTCCACCAAAGTCCAAATTTTTTCATTTTGCATTAAAATCCAACGTTTTATATGCATTCCACCTCCGACTGGGTCCCACCTCGTGCATCCATTCCCACGCATTTCATTGGGTTTTCTTCCATTTCCTTTGCATTTTCATTTTGACCAAGGTTCCATATTTACACTAAAGGTCTTACATTTCATACCCATATATCTTTCCACTGTTTGAGCCGTTCACCGTCCCGATCAGGCCATCGTCGTCCATTCAATCAACAGATCAACGGTTCAGAGCTTACCCGTCCCGATGGTCCCAACCTGCTATCACTATTCATAAACCATCCGGTTTCTATCGCACCGCCTTTGGGCGGGAGGCGGTATTTTCCGATTGGCCAGCGATTCCATACAGCATCCGACGTGTGGCTCCTGTACGATTTCAAAACCGCTGTCTCATCGCGTGATATCGTTCGGTACAGGACGCGCAGTGAAATGCATAATAGCCGTCTAATCTGAGGCGCCCCATCCAACGATCGTCGCTCGACGAAGCTGCGCTAGGTTTTAACCACAACCCCCATACCGCCTCTCCTCCGTATGATCGCCCGCCCCCGTTATGTATATGCATTCTGAGGCCAAAGTTTCATTATTTTTACATTAAAATGTTCGTTCTGGCATCTTTCCATGCAGTTCCCACTGTGCCACGTCTTTCCCCCATATTTTCCTCCACAGTCACCATCCTCGTCCACGCCACGCTGCCATTGTCATAGTCATCCATACCACCCTCTCCATTAATGTTTTCTTAACCATTTTCATGTTTTGCAAGGTTTCGAGCGGCCATAAACCTCCATAATTCGCAACCCCTATCACAGTGACAGAAATACAGGAAAGGACCATTCTCAGAAGCTAGAATTATGGAGAAAGGTCGGGGAAGACAGGGCGACAGGACTTGCCTTAAAATAATAGGGTTTAAACTCCGCAGAAACTGTCCAGGGCATTCAAAGCATAGTTTTCACAATCAGAGGGAATTATGGGAGCGACAAAGAGTATCAGTGCGAAATTAGCATGTTTAAGGCACGCAATTGAAGATTTTAAAGCCTTGTTCCAGTTATTCAAAGGCATAGTACCAGGTTGAAGACCCATGGATCACACAGAAGGTACAACATGAAGAAATCAGTGTATCAGGGTTTCTACAGCAGCAGAATTTTTTTCGCCATGAAAGGATGGACGCCCATACCATCTTTATTTTATGCCGTGCTCCAGAGGATATTTCCGCCCAGACCACTGTCCAAAGATACCAGAGCATTTGGTTCAAAAGTATGGCAGACCATTCATTCAATTATTTACCATTTTGTTCATGCACCACAAGTACTATAGAGTACTACTACAGTCAAAGTACATCAGGACCATGCCAAAGTAAATGGAAACTGAAGAGGATCGCTCCTTCATTCCAAAAAGGTACTAGGGATAAATGCAGAGATTAAAAAACAGAATGGGCTTCGGCCCTCTTCCTCTTCTGAGTGTTAATGCTGCATTTATTTTTCTACCTACCTCCCCTGCTTTCTTCAGCTATAAAAACTCATGAGAAAATATTGTAAAGGTTTTTGATCAGTTATCAGAGAATTGCAATTAGTTTCTCTTGAGACACAGTCTCTGTGTAAAGTTGTAAGATAGGTTGAAGGGGATGCTTTCAGACTGAGTATTCAGCTATTGGCAATGTTGTACTTGATTGGTATTGCTATTTAATATGACAAGCACATTTCTTTGGATCCTGATCTAAAGCAGCGGTGATGTTTTCCTATCTTTTTGTTCACTTTCATTTCATTACGTTTCTACTGGCCTGCATCAGAATATTGGCATAGGATTTACCCTTGTTAGGTACCCTATGTTTTTGCTCTCCTTGCCATTAATGTTTCTCTTCTGAATGTATTATCTAAGAATTTATTTCAGATAATTTAACCAGTGTAGTGGATGGTATTGCCAGCGCTCTGATGTATGAGTTAAATGTATCTGTTCTTAGATGTCTTCTTTGTTAAGGATTTAGTTGGAAGATTTAGGAACACTGGGGATTAGAGTTATCCTTGTCCACTAGGATCCTTGTGCGACCAGCTGGTCTTTAGCTTTGTGCTCTGAATCTGTGTTATCTCCTTCCCTCCTACCTTTCCGTATCACAAACATCTTTAAAGATCCTATGTTTTAGATGACTAGCCCAATTGGAAACTTGCACATTGGATAGTAAGAAAATCCTTTCCTGACTCCATTACCCAATGGTTTTGAACGCTCACTGGAATGTTTCACCTCTGCCTTTTTTCTCTTTGCTCATCCTGGTCTTACATTGAATCCTCCTTTCCTGATAGCTAGCAACCAAACCAAATAAATCAAACAAACAAACCTTGTGCCTATAACTAGCCTAACATCTTAACATTCGAGCTTCAAAGACATAAAACCTTTGATGACATAGAGAGATCCCTCTCTAGACCCAGGAGGGATAGATCCTGAGGTCTGAAAGTGGTTCTGATGTTGTCTCATCTTTTGGTATTTCCAACCTTGCCGAAACATGGGAACCCCAACAGCATGAATTGGCCCAGTGCAGAAAGGAAGTAGTACCTTTATAGGAACATCAAGCACTATTGAAGCTATTCATGGACCTTTCTGCAGCTGAGGACGAAACCTTTTCCTAACTCAGGGATGAAAGGACAAAAGTGAAGAAAGCACAGGAGCAAGAAGAACAAGCTAAAGAGAAAACCAATATGGTTTTCTCTCTTTACTTAGATGTATTGACTTGCAGGGCACCAGCCATTAAATATGATTTATTCTTAGTGGAATGGTATTTATTGTTGAAATTCAAGGGTGTCAGGGCAGGGAAGCCCACCACTTTTAAAACCATTGAGTAATTTTTCCATTTTTGTAATGAGCAAGATGAGCAGGTCCAATAACTTTTGTGTGAATTATATTTACACAATTTCTTTCTAAAGGAGGACAGAGTCAGTATCCCCGACCCCTTCATAGGGGATGTTCAGTTCCAGGCTTTCCTATATTTTTCCAAGAACCAAAATCAGTGGGCTAAGGACTACAACACCTTTCAGAAAAGAGAACATGGCCTAGACCTATGGGTCAGAGGGGAACCTACTAAACCCATGTACCTCTTTACCCAACATAAGAAATTCATGCAGCGGAAGGGAGTGATATCCAAATTGGGACCTATTCATAGGGATATTGTGCAGAATAGGTGGGCATACTTCCAAAAAATTCAGGAAGAAGCATTAGCAGCAGCCAAACAAAGATTGCTAGCCTCTACAAATAATGAGAAGAACATAGAGCCATTTGGGTATAGAAACTTGAAAGCTGCTACTTCCAGGCTCCTTCTGTAAAGATACCTAATTTGGAACATGGGTCCTTCATGGATAGGATGTAGATACAGATGCCCCCTCATCCAGTACCCCCCTGAAGACTATCATCACGATTATGAGTTACCAGAGGGGCACACAAACGCAGCATTTGCAAAGATTAAACAGATACATGGCTTCAGACTTTACAAAGAAACGTTAGGGGAATTTTGAGGTATAAAATAGGCCTCTTAAGGAAATCATAAAATAATGATGGAAATAATAAAATAACATTTGATTACATCATCAAATTTTGGAGGGAAAAAGGAAAAAACTACTTTTTCAAGTCATATTTTCAACTTATCTCCCAAATTTTTGACTCAAATTTCGAGCAGGAGTACTCGTTGGATGCAAAATTTGATTCCTCATCCAAGGAGTACCCATGTTTCATAATTTCGATGGATCCTGCTACACGAAAAATGATAAATACATGAAAAACGTGATTGCAATCATGTTTTTTAATGTATTTCTCATTTTTCGTGTGGTAGGGTCCATCAAAAGTATGCAACATAGGTACTTCTTGTATGAAGAATTAAATTTTGCATCCAATGAGTACTTTGGCTTAAAATTTGAGTAAAAATTTTAGGAGATAAGTTGAAAATACGAGTTGAAAAAATAGTTTTATTATTTTATTATTTTTTACCCTTTTACTTAAAAATGGTGAATCATCCCCCATGGTTGACATCATCATCTTGAATCATATTGGTTCTTATAAACTTTATTTTGGTTGTATATTTTTCTTAGGAGGCCCATTTTAGACCTCAAAATTCCCTTGATGAGATATACCCTGCATATTCTTTAACTCAGCCACACCTCAACCATTTGTTTGCATGAGGACCTGCAAAAAGGTAAGCAGGGGAGTATGTTGGGCCAAGAAAAAGGTATGTTTCACCCTCATATTTACCACGATTTCTCATGCACTTTTATATATTTTCCCTTCATCTTAGCAAAAAAGTAAAGGAAAATAATGCAAAAGTGAGGCAGAATGGACTAATGATAAAAGGAGTGTTTCATAACGTAAAAACTGATTTGTCACTGTCTTTATTTATAGGGAAGAAAAATAGCCAAACTGCTAACCAGATGACCGAAAGACAACAGATAAGGAAGGCAAACGGAATCATATCGGATCCTACAAATCAGCGGAAGATGGAGAGGTGTGGCTATGCTTGGAGTACTCAATCGATAGCCATGAAGCAGTAGGGTCCCATTATGAGAAAGATTCGTTACTACTTTTGAATTCACCTTTAAGCTATAAAAGGCAGAAGAATGAACAAGACAGAGAGAGTTCTTGTAATATAATATTTCTGTAATAAACGTATTTGGACAAAACTGTCAAGTATTGTAATAAGGTATTTCTCAGTAAATTAATGAAAAATTTGGCGTTTTTAGAATATGCAACCTCTGAGTATTCCTTAGTAGTAGGCTTCTAGTGGCTTTGGGCCTAGCCCTAGAGTTCTATTTTAAGTAAATACAAAAGCTAATCATATTTTCTATTTATATATAATACCATTTCTTCTTTTTCATAAAGACTCTGTAAATAACTTTTATTGAAATTTCAAAAAATTATTAAAAACATCTCTAATCATTTTTATAACCATTTTACAATCATTATTATACTAAAAATTATTTATATATCATACCATTATATTACATCATATATATATATATATATATAATATAATATATTTTTGTAAATTTTAATGGTTAACCTCACATAACACCATTGTCTGGTTTTAAATGGATTTATATATTAAAAATTAAAATTGTAATTTTGCTCACAAATTACTAGGTAGTGATGGTTGTTGGAAAAAGCCAAAAATGTAGAAATAATATTATACTTGTCCTTTATAATGTGGTTGTTGGAAAAAAGTAAAAAAAATTTGAATGAACATTTATACTTATCCTTTGTACTAAAATATTTATATTTATATTTATTTAAAATTGTGTGTGGGTTTTTTTAAATATATTAAAATTGAATATTTTTATTATTAAAATTTATATTTATTTAAAATTGTGTCATTTTAATTTAAATATATTAAATTTAAATATTTCAATTATTAAAATTGTATATTAAAAATGCTATAATGTTGATTTAATTAATAATAATAAAATTAAAAGTAATAAAAATAATAAGATTTAATTTATTATAGTGTAATTTTGTTTTTATTAATAAAATTATGAATATGTTTTTAAATAAAAGAAAATTGAAACATGTATCAAATTAAAATATATAGTCTATGGGGTCTTGGATAGACTCTGATTAGGTGCTCTTTTAATGTACTTCTTCATGTGAAGTTGGATAGACGGTGATTAAGTGCTCTCTTAACGCACTTCTTCATGTGAAGTCATCTTTTTTTTTTGTGAGTTTGGCAAGACTACATCTTCATCAACATGACGATCACTTCATGTGAAGTCACCATTTTTTTTGTAAGTTTGGTAGGACTACACCTTCATCAACATAAGTTTGGTAGGACTACATCTTCATCAACAACATAAGTTTGGTAGGACTACATATTCATCAACATGACGGTGATTAGGTGCTCCCTTATCGCACTTCTTCATGTGAAGTCACCTTGTTTTTTTGTAAGTTTGGTAGGACTACATCTTCAGGTGCTCTCTTAACTCACTTCTTCATGTGAAGTCATCTTTTTTTTTTGTAAGTTTGGTAGGACTACATCTTCATCAATATGTCCAGATACATCACCACGATAGGGGAAGAGAATTGAACCTATGATGAGCACCATAACAGCCCGCCTTATCACCATTTAACCAAGACCCCACAGACAAAGATGATATATATATTCATTTCATCATATAAATTAAAATAATGATTATGTGACAATATTTAAATTTAAGTAATAAGCACATAAAAACATAATGATGATCAACCTTACTTTACCATGGATATTATTAACTTGTGAACAAGCTTTGTTATAATACCAGGGACCAATACCATGACTTATCAATACAAGATGCTCCAAAACCATAACTCATTTCACAATCAAAATATTTTATTTTAATTTTATTTTATAACATTTTGACATAGAATTCCAGAATAGCACTCTGTAAATCGTGTGATCCGTCCATTTTATAACATTTTTTAATTAAATATAAAAAGCAAAAAAATTATAATAACCTTTAAGAATACTATTAAAAATAGGCTTAGTCTAATTTATAGACTAAATGGCTTTTTCACTAAATTTTTTGGTTAATTTTAATCAAAATCTAGCAGATTTTTAAAAACTTGAGTTTAAGTTGTTTAATCAATAGAATTTGAGTGTAGTAAAGGTTTTTGAGGGTGTTGAATCCATTTATGCATTCAAAAATGCATTTTAAGCAACAAAATATTACATTATTGGTTGAAATTGTATAGTTGAATTTCGGTGAAAAAAGTTATTTCATTTATAAGTTAGACTAAGCCTTAAAAATATTCCATGAATATTTTTTAAATATTAAATCAAAGTTTTAATAAAATTAAAAACAAATATATTTTTATACATAGAAATATAAAATTTATATAACATAAACAATATTATTAAAAACCATTATAAATCCATCTTAATTAAAAATCTATTACAAAATAATAAAAGGAATCAAATCTTTCAAGATACAAATATTTTATTATACTAAAAAAAATTCATATTCTGAAAAATTTTAGTATAATAAAATTTACAAACCATTATATAACCAAATTGTAAATAATAATTAAAAAACTAAAATCCATAAAATATTTAAATTATTGACTAATAAATAATCAAAACATTTAAACTTTATGCTAAAACGTGCAAATATTAAATAAAAATTACAAGATACTTTGTCCGGTCTTTGTTCGTAGGCGTGCCTTTTAAATAATTGTTTTCAGAGAGTTTATAGCTCGCTAAAAGTTCGCGGCTGACTATTTATTTAATTAAAATTGTTGATTACTTTGCCTTTACTCTCTTGGTTAAACGGATCTATGGACCGTGATATTATAAGTGGGGTATTTATTCTGTTAAAATTTATTATTTTAAATAGTACACCAAATTTTAAAGATACACTTTGCAAGGAGATATTTTATTTAATTTATTTAATAAAAATATAATTTAATTGTTTTATGCTTTATTTTATTATGAGTATATTTTTAAGAGTGTTGTTCATTTAAGTGAATTTTTTTTGGATAGCTATTTTTTAGTTGTAGTCAATTTTTTTCAAAAAAATCTAGTTAAAATCATTTTTTTTTGATGAAAATGGATTCAGCATCATTAAATTCCTAGGAACATCTAAAATCTTTAAGTTTGACAATTATAATAGAAACAAAAATTCCCCAAAATTTCCACTAGATTTTAGCCAAAATCTTGTTTAAATTTCAACTATTTTCCCAGTGAAATTATGACCTATACTCTTATTTTTAAGTTAATTTTATTTATTATTTAGTCACATTTCTTCAAATAGTAGGTTTTAGTTATATAATTTACACTATTTTAATGTTTTCAATTTTTTTTCAAATATTAAATTTATTTATACAATCAAAAAGTATAATTTAAGTAACAAAAAATTATCATCAATAAAACATCTCACAATTAAACTATATCCAATAGAATTAATATTAATGATTTAAAATAAAATTAATAAAAAAAATAAATTTAATATATTCTTTTTCAATTTATGATTCAAATCTATTATAACTAGCAGTTGCCCCAGAAGGTGCAAGGAGAGGCCGATAGGAGTACTTTTTGTGAATTATTAATTTGAAGTAATTGTAGTTTTTGAGATGAAGGAAATTTTGTAGAATTTTGCGCAAAGCATCTGAGTAGAAATTGCATCAAAGGAGTTGAGAAGGGTCTAGATCCTAAAGTCACATATAAATAGCCAGAAGATCATTAAGAGGTACTATGAATCAATACTAAAAGTTGATGAGTTGGTCTTGCATCACCAATTGCAATGTTCGATATAAAGTGCCAATCCCTGGAATACAAAGAATATCTCCAAATAAATTGGAGACAAAACCAAGAGTATCAGCTTTGAAATTGATACAACCCAATCTGCAAAGTACATCAGCATATGTGTACCAAAGAAGAAGTCCATCTGGTCCAAGGAAGAGAAGTCATAGTGAAGATCTCAAGAGAACCCACTAAAAGGGCCAAGAAAGGGTTTGAAACCCTATAATAAAAATGATCTAAAAACCTTAGTTTCTTAGACCTTAGGGAAAAATGTAGTATTCACATAGATCAACTATATTCTCCAAGAAATGTCACTACTAACCAATCTTGTTAATCAAATATGAGAAGCACTTTCACTTGAAGGCATAAAGAAGAATATTTCCTAGTTCTGCAATGGCAATACCACTACAAAAAGTGCCATAAAACCCTGAAAAACAGGAGAAAACCACACAGTTCCAGTGCTAATCCGAAAAAGAACATTGAATTTTGGCTGAAATAGAGAAAGATGTGGTGTGCTTCTGTAGAAGAGCACTGTTTTGCAAAACAAATCCTTCACAGTCACTGAAATAATCAAAATAGCTAGAGCAAATGAGTAACCAACTGTTTAGGTTCCAAATCTTTGGACAGAGAATAGAATAACTAAGATAACAACATATATCATAGCTACCACCTCTGCAAATCCAATTGCAAATTAAATTCAGTTATTTCCAACATCATTTTAAACATATACTTGGAGAGCATCTCGATGAGGGTAACACTTACCGTGGTTGATTGACTTGTCAACCTATTGTATCACTTGAATTGCTCTTAAAACTGTTGCATGGAAATAATATTTTCTTTCAATGTTTCATTAAAAAGAAAAACTAGTGAGTAGAATAATGGTGTTTATAGTACAAATTTTATCCAGAAATTTGAGAGATTGGATTTGGTGGAAGAATAATACCTGAGATAGAAGGAGTGAGCACACCATCTACAATAACCATGGAGGTACCAAGAAGGGTCAGTATGAGCAAAATTGTTTTAGCTGCATT
Organism: Pinus albicaulis; assembly: GCA_034641835.2. Lineage (NCBI taxonomy): Eukaryota > Viridiplantae > Streptophyta > Pinopsida > Pinales > Pinaceae > Pinus > Pinus albicaulis. Next base: position 368,207,862 of record CM076571.1, on the reverse strand, counting down.
TCCTTTTTCTAATTTTTTTTGTTTTTGTTTTTTCGAAGCTCTTTTGAGCTGTCTATTGGGCACTGCAAACTTATATGATGAAAGTTCCCTATCCTCATGACACTCACTTTTTCATGGTGGCATATTAAGGAATAAGGTGAAAAATTCCGACCTGTCATGTCATTAATCCTCACAATAAGCTTATATCCAGAATACAAAGATAAAATTTACGTTGAAAAACATATTTTGGTTCATATTACATAACATATTTTGGTTCATATTACAATTCAAAGTACAATGAAAATGTATTTGAGCAGTGGAAAAAGAGTGAGCGAGAATATTCTGAGAGACAGAGCACCAAGAACATCATGTGGATGATGGATTCCATTTATGAAAGTGCTAGAAAACACATAAAGGGGAGAAGTTCCTATGTCCCCATAAACCACCCCAATACTCTGAAAGGTCAGTTGGAGAATGGAGACCACTGTGAGCAGATTCTACAAAATCAACAACAACAAGATCTAAATATAAATTGATTGACTAAACACCACCATGAAGCTTTTTATTGAACATCAGGTTAGGTAGAAAACTTTAATTGCATTGTGTATCTGGATTGGACATGCCATTGTTTCTTCATCTCTGTCCTGAAAGAATCAATGGCTTGCTCCACAAGAAAATAGACTACCAATAAGTTCTTGATGGGTACACTAGAACTCAGATTAGAACTTTCTGATTGAGTTAAATAGAAACTTTACGACTCCATTACTATAAAATTTTGAAAAACAACAATAAATCATAAATAAGCAATAGAAAATATATAAAGATATTCACAGCTTCACTCCTCTTTATATTATCACTGAATATGAAACCAAATTACAATGAATGCCAATGTTGGTCCATGCATAAGACCGATGCACTCAAACTACATAACTTCGATCTATTAATGATCAAGGACTTTCTTCATTCTCTCTTGGCCTTGGATCATGCTCTATTTATGCTCATATTCTTACATAAGAAGCCCTAATTCATAGAACCCAAATCAATCATAAAAGGCTAAATATCATTAGCTAAGATCTTGGGAAATTCAGGGTTCCTAACTATTTTTGACACAATTTGATGTAGTCGATTCCACTTTGACAATTAGTCTAAATTGACTACGTGCATTATTGACTATGATTGCTTCTTACTAATACATCAACTATTGAGTTATGTTGTTTTCTTGAAGGCATTGATGCCCTGGGATTTGATGACTTCTTGGAATTTTTTTGTAGGAGCTGCAAGGGGTCTCAACCTCTTTGAAATCGAATTCATTGTTTCTATGAACACTCTTGCCAGTGACAATAATTTGTTTCGACTCTTGTGAGCTGCTTTTTATGGTTTTGGGAGTCATCAGGAAAAGATAGTGTGTTACACACTAAATAATTGATTGCTTCTTCAGGAAAAGATAATGTGTTGCACACTAAATAATTGATGACTTTTTGTTGGGAATCCAAAAGGATTGATATTTAAAGTTTAATTACTTTCATATGTTAGGAGAAAATGTTAAATAAGGCTGTAGCAATTTATTTTTTTAGATTTCTTACATATCTGGAAACTCTTGTGTAAATGCATGTGCAAATGCATATATATTTGAGGAAACTCCTACAATCATTTGGTGGTATTGAAATTAAATATGACATAAAATGCATGCACTTTGGATCACTGCGAGAACATTATGATATTAGTTGTATCAATAATTTATCTTAAGAATGTGACAAATATCTATTGCTTTATTGGGAAAAAATGCATAGATGAAATATAGATAACAACAAAGAAGAAAAAAAAAGACGGATAGAAACATGAGCAATAATCCATATATATTTGCACAAGAGCAACTGTAAGTACCCTTATTATGTTTTCCGAAATCTGTGTATGAGGATTCCATAGACTGAACAACCACAGTACTGTTTCTCTGCTATCAACCATGCAAAGTGAATAAGCTAGCACATAAGTGAATTGTATCAAATTGATAAGATCTAGTAGACTAACTTCTTGGTATGAAGAACTATAGGAATGATTCTTTGCGACCAACATTGCAAGTGAAACCCTCTCTAGTTTTGTGGATAATGTCTTATGCATGCAACCCTACCATTATTTAGACCATTGTATCAAATTGAATGGATCTTGTAGATAGGCTGCAGATTTAATAGCTATATACCACAAAGGTCAAGTGCCTACCCAGTTTAGATCAGTGCCTTGGATGATAAGAGAAAAATATTAACAACAGATGAAACAAAATAGGGTTGTGATAGCTCCAAAATCCAAACATAGACAGGAATCAGATCTTTCTTCTGTTAACAAATTTTCCACAATATTTATCAATAAGAGTAGTGAAAGTAGCAATAGTTGGAAGTAAACCCATTTGAAGCATGTCATGTAAAAGCACATTTGCTTCTTCCACCTTGCCAATCTTACAAACTCCTCTTGCAACAGAACTATGAGCAACTTCAGGAAGAATCAATATCATAATTTATAGTCTATGCAAGAAAGAAAAAAGTGATCAATCTTATAACCTATTATGTAAAATATGTGAAAGGGGGTTAATGCTTACCGAGGTTACTTTCAACTATCTAATGAATGGGTTTTGCAACGAAGGAAAAATCAATCATGGAGATCAGCTTTTCTGCAAAATGTTACAAATGAATTTAACTCCAAATGTAGTCACTTATAACATACTGCTTGATGGCCATTGTGAGAAAGGCGGCGTGCAGGAAGCTTTGTGGCTTTGGTATGAAATGCAAACAGTAAGCCTCAAGGCCAAATTTAAGTAATTCTGAAGTAATTCTTTGGTCAATATCCAAAAATCTTGTTACTTAGCAGAAAACAGAGTGCGTGAAAGAAGAATTACAACATAACAACAAAATAAATAAACAGATTTTACTGGAGCGATTAAGAAATCAATAAATAGAGACAAATGAGGTGAGAGACAATTTTTAATGTTAAGAACTAATGGAAAACCTTGCCCTAATCAAGATTTGATAAGAAACTGACAAAAACAGAGGGAATAGGAAAAATTGTGGGGGAAAAGAGATTAATTCACTTGATTATTATCTTCTGTTGCAGCTATCTAGTATTCCTTGAATTTTAGCTCATGCATGTAAAATTTATGTAACTTACCCACTGTGCTGCTATTTCTGTGACAGAAATTGAGTTATCAGACTTACTAACTATGTTCCTATTTCTGTGGATTGCAAAAAGGCAATGTCAGAAATACTATCCTGCAATACCAAAACACTGTAGGACATTTCCATAAGTTGGAAACAGTAGCCTACCTAAAGTGTTTTCATAAATGAGGCCTTACAACTTGAATTTCGTGTATCGGTTGGTGAATCTACAGTGGCAAGCCTAACAGAGAGTTTGAAAAATGGAACGACTTCAGCCCAAATACAAGAGCAATGTAGAATTGTCCCAGACGGGTCAGATTTGCAGATGCATATTACATACTAAATAAAACACCTGCTCCGAATATTTCCAGAGTGTATGCAAAAATTAATGTCAGACAATTAGAGAAATATGAAAACCTGAGAGTGTGGTGACTTCCAGTAATGTGGAATCAAACCAGATACGGCAATATTATAACATGGTTACGGAGAACAGAATAGAAAGATAATAACATAGACTGAAAGCCAATAGAAGGAAGAAAATAATTACTGCATATATTAGATTTGTTGTTGATAAATACAAGGGGAAGGCCTCTATTAATACAAATCTGAAGTTGAAGAGATATATACATTTGTACAGCAAAAGTTTGTTGAAAGTAGATATCTAATCATAAATACATGATGATGCATGGCATCGGCAACACCAGTTGGTGTCTATAGTGACTCCACGTTCAGAAAGGAGTTCTTTCCATTCAGCTCGCATTTTCCATTGTCTATCTATTTCATTTATGTGGATTGTTTTCCTTAGAATTCTTCGAATCTTTTGTAATAGTGCAATAGTTCCACGCAAACGGTACAGTGGCAATGAATGGGGTGAAAGGAATCTGAGCTATATATCATGTAGAGTTTGTTCATGCTAGTGAATCTCCTGGTAGAATTCATAGAGCATGTTTAAATCCCTTGAATCCATATCTGTTTAGCATGAAAGAAGGTAAAAAGTTATTGTTAGTGTTAACAGATGGTAAAAGTAAACTAATTATAGAGTTCAAAAATAACTAAAGGAATCATAAAATTCTTTTAAACATTAGGAACATAATGAGTAGTAGAATAAATGTAAAAATAAGTAATTGTATATTCAATTTGGATAAGGTGAGGGTTTGTTTACCTCTTGGTGAAGATGCAATGAAGAGTGTATTGTTGGATAGATTGTATTTGTCTATATAGATTTCGATGTGAGCAACAACTCTTCTTGCTTTCTGCGTTGTAGATATGGATTTTCTTTCATGTGTGAAATGCATGAGAATGGAAATGCTGGATGGATTCGAAGGTCTGTTAGAGATCTAACTCTTGAAATGGCGGTGAATGTTAGACCTTGGCGTTCTTTGGGGCCAATGTCAACTGTTGCTTTATCTAACGTCATTCCTTGTGACTTGTGTATTGTTAAAGCCCATGCCATTCGAAGTGGTATCTGTCGACGTGTGCCCCTTGTGATAGGAGAAATGGGCACGTATGTGGGGTGTGCAATGTCCCATGTTATTCCTATGTATTGTTTGAAATCAACGACCACGAAGGATGGAAATTCTGGAGGCTTTGAGTCAGCTGCATAGCATATTGAAATGACTGTGCCAAGTGCGCCATTTACAAGCCCTGCATGTACCCATAAATTGCAGGTCAGCATAAATTTTTTTCCATTGCATAACATAATTTTTCTGTCTAGTTGTTCTTCTTCAGATGTACTAAATGTGTGGTCCACATGTTTCTTCGCTGAGCACACAGCCACTGGGTTGTGTAATTTTTTCAACATTGATTTGTTATGCAAGGCAACTGAATTGTTTGTTGCATATAAATGCATGGAGTCCTCGAATATTTTTTTATCTTCATGCGTAATAGAGGAATATGTTCTTGACATTAATAGCTTCCAATCTTCAATTGTAGAGTTCCCATCCCTGAGATTTGTGAGAATGTTGCGGAAGGCAATCTGGGAAGGATCAGCACCTTGTTGGCGAAAAATAGTTGTGAGCGTAATGAATGTATCAAAGCTATGCCAAAGTGCAGTACCACGTGATGTGCCAGCATACAGAGGAATGTCTTTTACAGGTGGTAGCTGGCCTAAATCCCCAACAAGGATAATGGATCGATTACCAAATGGTGTATTTCAATGGAGGGGAAAGGCCTCTCATAAGCGATCATCAATACGGGAAAGCATTTTTGGCCCGATAAAACTCATTTCATCAATGAGTATGTACTGAATATGGCGGAGTTGTTCTTGGAAGTGGAGGAGTGGTTGTCCTTCAAGAGGATGCATTGTTTGGATAGGGATGTGAAGGGCAGAATGAATTGTAAGTGCATCTATGTTGAAAGCTGCAACACTGGTAGGTGCAAGTACCAACAATGGGCTTATATTTGGTGAGGAGAGTTCGATGAATGCACGTTGTAGAGATTTTATTAGAGCAGATTTTCCCGTTCAGGTTCTCCCTTGTATAATGGTTCTAGTTGGGGGTTTTGGAAGAGGATTTTTGAAATGAGAAGTAATATGTGTGAAAGATTTTTGTTGGGTAGGAGATAATATTTGATTTACGGGGAGGTTTGAAGAGGGATGATGTTGATTTTGAATAGATGAGAGATTATATTCAATGAAATTGATGGCAGTTTCTTGCAAGTGGAGAGATAGGGAAGTATGATACCAATGATGGTTGAGGTCAAAGTCATGATTGCCAATGATTTCAAGGGCATCAATTTCAATGTTCTCACTTGGGTGAAGGTGAGAGATGATTTCCCATTCATTCATTTGAACAGGGTCAAGGGGGATGTCAGGAGGGGTAGATACAAGAGTAGATTCATCTTCTGATTGTGGAGATTGTGGGTTTTAATTTTCACGATGAACATGCCATGTTGTATATGTTCCTTTCTTTTGTTCCCAATGTGTAATGATTTCCTCATTGCTACATCCAATGTCATTGGGGAGTGTACGGAAGGGGAAATACAATATTAATTCAGCCCAGTAGAATTTGGTGTAGTTTGGATCAGTAGGGGAAGGGATTGTGGTGTATCGTGGCAAGATATGGAGAACTATGGGAGGAGAAATCTGTTTCCATTGGTTTTGTTGACGACGAGGAGAAAACGACCAAGAGCGTGCAGCTTCTATGAGGGGCAATGGATCTAATGAAGAAGGCCTATTCATGTATGCAATAATAAATGGTGGTGTTGAGGGTGGATTTTCAGAACCATCTAGAACACGTCTGAATACAGTTCTATTAACATTTAGAGATAAAAATGTACGACTACAGAGTGTGAGAGGTATTTTTTGCAACATATGGCATATTTCTTGCGCTCCAATATCCCTTTCTGCTATGCTTTCTGTAAGGAGTTTCCGAACAACAGTGGTAGTAGGTGCTTCTGGAGCGACGTTTTTCAAGAGGTGGAATAACATTTGGCTATAGATTTCTGACTTTGTTTCTGCTTTGGCTGCATATTTAGAAATATAAGCTAACACGGCATGGCGTGAAAGCACTGGTTGACAATCAACATTTGCTCTCCAGATGGAAAGTAGATCAGCATTATGAATGTTCAATCTATCATCGTTACATGCAAGCTTGTAGATTTTCTGACCTTTGTTGTCCACCAGTAGTAAAGATGTGGGATTTAACTCCCATGGTACTCCGTAGCGACATGTGAGAACGTTGTTTTTTTTGCGAAGACAAGAAGATGCATGACACTTTGTATGGCGCTGGACACAATTGACAAGCTCTTCATAGTCATCTGTCTATGTTGATGCAAAGATTGATCGTGTGTTGAGAAGACATGGGTCCTGCTTTGCTGATTGGTGGAGTAAAGCTGCGCAATGTTGGAGTTGTCGTGGGTTCCAAGAAGTTACATAATGGTCAAAATATTTTTTAGCATTTAGAACTTCTATCTCATTGTTCCAATTTAGGGAATCCATATTTGGTGCATCTTTAAACCAAAGGAATCCATCTATGTGTGCAGATCCTCGATGCTGCCATTCGTATCTGTATGCAATTTCGGAAAATATTATTGTTTAGTTCTATTGAAGTGTAATATTTTGTTTTAAAAGTAATGGTAATGAAAAGTACCTGCACCAATAGTCGATTACATGGAGGCCTTTTTGTAAGACTTCCTCAAGGAAAATTGTAAATCTGCAATTCATGTATTGGGATGTTAAATGGGGATTGGTAATTATATTTTCAATTCTCCATCTGTAATGAGCATCTGTATTGGAGGGCACCTCGGCAGGCATAATATTGTGCAGGTCAGGCCATTTGGTATCAGCAGCACTTAGAGTGAAGAAAAACGTTGGGCTCCCAATCTGTGTGATCATGTCAGTTAGCTCATTACGACGCTTGTTCCAAAAAGAGCGTGTACCTCGTAGGGATGAACCAAAGTGCATGACCATTTCTGGAATTTTTGAATTTGGAAAGTCGTGAAGACATTGCTGCAAATATGATACAGTTGCTGGAAAATCGTTTTCAATGTTTTTTTTAACAAAAACATTGGCATTTGATTGGCTACGGTGGCACATCAGCATGTTATATATGTAGTAACGGAATCTTGGATGTCGGCCGAAGCGATTATCATGGTAGCGTAACAGGTGACAGGCATATTCGTGCAGCTCAACTTTTGTAATTCTTGGTTGTGCAATCATGGCAATGCATGTTGGGAAAAGTGTGGGAAATGCCATAGAGAAGAGGCCCTCAGTAGTGTATTCATTGATAGGCAATAGAGATATTGTAGGCCAATCAATTGAATTTGTTGATTTAGAATTTGTGGAGTGCAAGTAAGCATGAATGTGATCAAGTTCATTACAGGAGTTTGGAAGAATTGGAACAAATGAAGAAGGCTGGATATCTAATGAAGGTAGAATGGCATGAAGATGATGAGTTGAATCGACTATGTTTTCCTGGGGTATATATGAAGATGTGGTTACGTTATGAAGAAGATTAGAAATATCAATAGGTTGATCCGGTAGAGCGGAAATTGCAGATGGGTTGAGTTCAACATCTTTGTAGTAGGGATCATGAGTGAGTTTGTATTCTAGTGCTGCTAGAACACGTGATTTAGAAATGATGAATTCATAAGATGTTTGAGAAGGGTTTTTCCTTCTAACAATGAGGATGTCTACTTCAGAAACAAGGCGAGGTAGATATTTCGCAATGGTAGTAATGTCTTGAGGGAAGCTGATTGTATGGCCGCTATATTTGTACTGACCACCACGAGCATGCGTTACTTGTAGAATCGGATTTACACGTGCGATTAGCATTTCTTCAATCTGTGTTAAATTTTGAAGGACATATGGTTGTTCGTCAGGGTCCATGTTGTTGGCATGAGTGAAACGGTTTGAATTTTTTGATGTTGCACATCGGGAGTAAGAGAGGGTACCATGTGAACATTTTGTCTTCATGCCTGGATATGATTCTTTGCATAGTGTGCAAACATGCAAGGGAGAAAGGTTATCTATTCTTTTCCTAAAGCGACGGTGTTCTTCATTGAGGGGGGGGCTATATAGGTTTTGTGAAGAGGGAGTCTCTTTTCATTTTTTATAAAGAAGTCGTCGTCGTGCATTTATTGCTTCTTTGTTTTGAGCATAAAGAAGGCGACGTCATGCTTTTTTTTCTACATTTTCATTGTTTGATGACATTTCTAAGAAAGTACAAATAATTCTATGTTAGGGATGAGGTGCGAGATTTACAAATTACAAATTGAGGTATGAATGCATATGAAATGTATGACATTGTGTTGAAAGCTGAAATTTCTAGATAACTATTAATAAGTGATAGAAAGAGTTTAAAATCACTTTCAAATAGATGTTGGTATAAACCTTTTTTTGTAGTGCCAAGCATAAGTATTTATATTATTGAAATGTGAAATGGTAAATATACATACTTGTAGTCATTAAAAAAAAGTTACGGTAAAAGTAACTGTGCATTACAACAACATGGTTGTATTTTACAATGGTAGGGAGAAAGGAACTATACATGGAATTTATATTATTGAAATGTGAAATGGTAAATATACATACTTGTAGTCATTTAAAAAATGTTACTGTAAAAGTAACTGTGCATTACAACAACATGGTTGTATTTTAAAATGGTAGGGAGAAAGGAACTATACAGGGATGTTATTTTCTATCTAGAGAAATAAAAAGGTGTACATATAAGAACTGAGGTCAAAGGCGACGAGAAATAGAGCACTGTGAAATGGTAAGTGAAGCAATGTATTTTAGGATTTCCGTGCATGCATCATCATATTGAATTTCTTCTGAACTTAGAAAAATAGGTTGGAGATGCTCAACACCATTGTAGTACTCTTTTTTAATGGAAAGTGATAGAGAGAAGTGATGCCCTGATATACAGCTACATATTTTCTGAATATCAGCTGGTTCAATGGAAAGGAGGAACAAGTCTTTAGCTGTGATGCCCATGAGCTCATTTCCTGCACCACTGAAAATAGTGACATTTTGAAGCTGGCCAGTGTGGTCATGCAATTCGATTTTCAGTTTGTAACGGTAGTCGCATTCTGGAAATTCACCGTTGCACTTTGTACAATGCCAGAGATTGTTAGAATGGTGGCTTACTTTTTTCATGCATTGTTTCCCATTGTAATCCAATGGACAAGCAAGAAAATAGAAATCGTCCATGCGTAGACGAGTTATTGTGGCACGAACCGAAACCCATACTGCTTTCTCCAAGATTTCCATGTTAGATATTTCCTGAATGGTCTTTTGTGGTAAATCTCTCTTGGAAGACAGAGTATAATTTCTGCTCAATGAAGGAGACGAAGAGCTGTAGCCTGTATCACGGAACCAATTTTGGAGTTGTTTAGTTTCTTCAATGTCTGGATTTATAATAAGAGCGGTAGTGGAAATTGTCCCAATATTGATTCCATTAAATTCAGTTATTCGGTTGCCTTTCACACAAAGGATTGGTGGGTTGTCAGAAGAGTGGACTGCAGCAAGGTCCTTTCCTATAGAGAGACATTGATCTCCCCATATTGTTAAATCAATGCTGAAACCTGACTTGTCCTTCAATGTTATTGTTTTTTTTAATATTTCAGTTCCATCTCTTCTTCTTATTGTAGAAGCAGGGGAGGTGGAGGTAACGACACCAAGAACATCGACAAGCGTATTTGGTTCTGTGGATTTCACTTCAACAATAGTCCTGAAATGAAAGCTTTGGTAAGGAAAGCTTGGATCATCTTCTAAACATGGTGTCACAGTTGATGTAGCAAGCAAGTAAATCTCCCATTTGTTGTTTAAATGGCTGTAGTTTGGGTTTGTTTGCTTTATTGTTCCATTGGAGACAATATATAGTTGCCAAACTTCAATGAGATTGTATAGAGATTCAGCTAGATCAGCAAATGTAGAAATATGGATTTCATCTTTGTCACGACCAATGAGGTCAAAGCCGAAAAATTTTCCTGACCCACATGCAGTGTTGTAGTTCTTCAAGGGTGTTTTTGATAATACTCTACCTTGAATCGACCAGTACTTTCGGTACGGATGGAGTGATGTAAATGATACAAGCGATGTTGTAGGTGTGCTTGTTGGAGTCGAAGTATTTGGAAGAATATTTTGTGATGATGAAGAACTTGAATGAGATTCGCTTGCCTATGCATGCAATAGCAATGACAAGTCCTCAACCAAAGGTCTGCTATGGTAGACAACCTCAAGTTCTAGGATTCGAATGGATCTGAAATGGATGAAAAAATTATTTAAAATTAAAATGAATGTTCAAATCATTTTTATTTAGGAATAATCCAAAAAGCTAAAGGGAAAAGTTTAAAACTAAGCCTAATCTTACGTAGAGTTTTGGGATACTGTGCAAGTTGATTTTGTAAGTGAAATGATTGAACCGATCTGAATGTCTTCAGATGCAACTTGTGCGCCATAAGAAAATGGGAACAAAGTCCTGTGTTGATATGTGCCATCAGAGAGAGTGATGTGGTAGTGGGAAGCGTTGGTTTTTTATGAATAGACAGATCCGATGTTCACTACTTGCAGTAGAGGTTGCATCTCAGTCGAACCATTTAGCAATTTGGGGATGGCATTCTCGGTCAAAATCGGCTCCATCACGCTAGTAAAGTGAAAAATTTTAATTTGCAATGGTAATACCTGCAATTTATTTTAATGCATTGGAAGAGATATTAATGCATTAAATAAATTGTAAGCAAAGCATAAATTAGCATTTTTGTAATCGTTATCTAATAGATTTGTTCATAATGAACACTTAGATTTCTAATTAAATGCAATAATAAAGAGGGCACAACAAATCCATGTCTCCTTAGAAAATCCATGTTCTGCACGTGGGAAACGTGGTACTAAAACAGATGACTCCCTTAGACATGATCACTAAATTTGCGATTTTCTGGACGATTTGTTCGGGAAAGCAGAGTTAGAAATATTTCTTGGAATAAAATACAGAGGAATGTACAATTAATTTAGGCTATAAGGCATGCCTACAAACATTACAAAGGCTTGATAGATTCATCATGTGTCCCTTAACTCCTGCAACCCACAGTTGTCTATTATAAATGTGATACCGTCCAAACCCCTAAACAGAACTGGAGTTTGAGGACTATTTTCAATCCCTTACCCCTAAACAGAACTGGAGGTTAAGGACTATTTTCAATCCCCGAGCCTGCAATTTCTCTACAGATCCCTTAATATACAGAAATGATTCAAAGAAAGGTCTGAACTGGAGAAGCCCTCGGACACCGAGATGAAATCAGGAGGTCAAACAAAGACAATAGAGAAACTTGAGAGAGGAGTTCAATGCTCTTTTCCCTCTCCCATCTGAACCAGAAACTGCTCAATAGAGTACCATAATAGAAAAATAAGCATCCAATGAAACAAAATTTCTCCAAAAAGTGGCCACTTCCAGCTAATAAAATAACCATTCCAATGAAAAGCAACAAAAACAACAGCATAATTACTTGAAGAACAATTATTCGCTACTGCCCTCTCTTATTGAGAGAGAAGCCGAGGGGAGGCCTCAAATTTCTCGCCATTTGCAACTCTATGACGACAAAAAAAATGTAATTTTAAAGATCCCTGAAAACTTTTCATCCAGTGGATATATGTGAAGATATCCTGGAAGTTTTATGTGAAAAATATCGGTGGAGGTAATAACTTTAAGGGGTTTTATATTGTGCAAAGTGGCTATCTATAGCGACTATGGATATATATGAAAATTCAAAAAGGGAAAACTGGAAAAAAGAAAGAAACTGCTCAATAGAGTATCATAAATGATATTGCAGAAACAGGTGAACTTCTTTTGCATACAAGGAACAAAATTGGGTGTTAATATATCAAAATAGGTGAGCCACATTTATCAAAATAGAGTAATAATATATTCAACCTATACAAACTACATTTTTCACAGTACGAGGAACATCCCATTTACATTAGCTTCTCCTAATTACATGTTAAATTCCTAGTCGAATAGGCCCAGTTTCTGAACCGACCAATGCTTCTTGTAAACATACAATCCATGGCCGTTTGCACTTAACCACGGGATAAGTCTTATGTCGCACGTTTAGCATCGTTCAGGAGACTTCAAAAGAAAAAAGCAGCAACCAAATAGAATTGAATTGCTTCAAATAAATGGAAGAAAAAGAATGGCACATTGGAGATGTGTTCCAGAATGACAGTATTTCTTTATCATGTTCCTCGAAATGTTGCAGAAGCTAATTCCAAGTTCATTTAAACTTCTAAAATCTCACAAAAACATCCCTACCCTTGAGTGGAGAATACCTCCCTGGTTTTACTGAATTTAGGTTTCAGCATTCCATTAACAAGAGGGTGTTCCATTAACAGGGGGAAGAATCCAATGGGATAAGCCATCGATACACTCCCTATGGGAAGGCAATAAGCAATGGGAGAAGAATCCAGTGGGAATAAGCCAGTGTCAAGACCTAAGGTTCTAGACCTCCAATGTCCAGTCCCATTTCAATAGGTGGTGTGATCCTCTTAGCACCTACCCATTACTTCCCCACATTTCCACAGGGTGTGAAATAATACACAGGGAGGACACAGGTATGTCACCACATCATTCCCAGGAGGTATCTAATGACTGGTTGCCAATAAAACAGAAAGGCACTTCTTCTTGACACCTTCTGGAAAAAATGAGAAAGCATCATTCGCTTGGTTGATTTATAATATCGAGGAGGGATCACATTGTGGAGGTTAGGCAGGCCAACGTAGTGTGAGTAGAACACGGGTAACCAATTAGGAAGGGGAGTCTTTTTTTGATGATGAGTTCTAGTTTTTCCCTACCAGAGGGAGCATTCCAAGTGGACATTCAAAATTGGGCATTTTTGCTTCCTCCCTACAAAAAAAAGTGGGCTTTATGTAACAAAAAAGAAGCCTTCGTAGATTATAGACGTGGAGAGCACAAACAGAGCTGATTCTGTGTGGATATAATAAACAGAGCCTGAGAAAGTCCCATAGCACGAGAGAGGAACAGAATCACAATAGAGGCCTAGATTGAAACAAGAGGAATGGAAACACAACAAAGCCGGATCTTAACACGAGGTGAGAAATAGAGCCCGGCTTACTGAGAAAGAGATACATTTACAGGTATACCCACTACACACACAAACACAACACGTAGAGCTAGAGAAACACTACACACAAAGCAGAGTATATATATATATATATATATATATGTCATATCACAAATAGAGCATTGGATTAATTGAGCATTGATGAATTTCAGTAGTATTGAATTCGGTCTAAAATTGGTATTGCAGAAAGAGGTCAGGAGACTTCAAAAGAAAAAAGCAGAAACCAAACAGAATTGAAGCAGGAGCCAACAAACCAGATGCAAAGAGACTAAATTATTTGTTGACACATATATGCAAAGGTCAGGTAGTATTTGTATGCATTTGCACTTTCATGACTATTACATTTTCTAGAATTTTAGCGTTTTTCCTTCCTGACAGGTATAACCAGCATGAAAGTTGCCGATTGCACCATACTTATGAGATTGTTTTCACAACCCCAAACAGGCAAAACTCATACTCACAGACTAAGATCCGCACAATTATGGAATCATATGTACCCATTTGTTAAAAGACAAGATAGCAGAAATAGAAATCTAGGGTTTTGGACCTCTAGTATTGTTGAATACTACTCAAATGGAGATCCCAATACAGATCAATCCTTAGGAGAAGAAAACCCGGATACAGATGAGCTCGCAGTAGCGAAACTCAATGAGTTTAAACATAGATCTTTTGTGGGCTTGGATGTGAGAATACCTCATGAAAAAACGAAATTGAAGCAAGGGCATTACCTATTCTTTGATGAGCCAACTTGAATAACACTGTTGTGCGTTGCTGGCGAGTAAGCTCTGCGTTGCTGTGGATCTGCAGGTGGGAGAAGAATTCGATGTCGGAAATGGAAAATAAATTGGAAGGCGCCATCATTTCTGAATACGTTTGTAGTGGTAGTCGGGAAAATAGGAGAGAATTAATTAACCCTCATCTTCTCTGAACTGTCATGGCCGATTGCAAGTGAGTCTGCGGGATAAGAATTAATTCACCCATTCACCCATTCACCCATTCCGTTCATACCGGGATAACTGCCATGGCCAGTCGCAAGGATTGGGGAACAACTGTCAGGCAACAGTGTCAGCCAGAAGTTAAAACTGCCAAGGAACAAGTGTCAGCGAGACATCAAAAATGTTGACGATGAAAAACTGCATCTCTTTCAAAAGAGAAGGCCTATCGGCCTAAAAATTAATAAAAGTTAGAGTTTCAAATTAGTGGATAATTTTTCTTGATTAAAAGAAAATTATTGAAAATGTTGTGTTTTTTAACTCATACTTGTTGATTTGAAAACAAGTTCATTCTTATGTGATATTAAGCCAAAATTTTCTGAAAATTCCTATAAATTAGGAAGCCTCAATTCAATCTAACTTTTAACTTATTTATTTCCTTAAAAAATAAACTAAAAAACTAAATAAATTCAATATTTATTTATTTCCTTATAAAATAAACTAAAAGAAAAACAAATAAAATAAACTAAAAGCTAAACAAATTCAATATTTGGTTTTTTATTTTAAATTTAAATTGAGTAAAAATTGTGTTAGTAGTTACAATTAAAAGAATTTTGACCATAATTTTTTCTTCTTCAAATTATAAATTAATTGAATTTTAATAACATTAATAAATTTGAAACCTTGTTTTATATAAAAAGGTATTTGTAATTTCATTTATAAAATCATATAAAATAATATATAGTTTAACTTATATATGAAATAGCATTTTTTATTACATATTTTTTGGTTAATTTTAATTAAAACTCAGTTGAGATTTTTAAAAACTTGAGTTTAAGTTGTTTAATCTATAAAATTTGAGTGCCCTAGAAATTTTTTAGGGTGCTGAATTCATTTATGCATTCAAAATTACATTCTAAATAATAAAAAATCACATTATTTTTTGAAATTGTTTTGCCAAATTCCAGTAAAAATATATATTTCATCTATAAATTACACACACACAATATATATATATATATATATATATATCACTACAACACTTAAGATAAGAAACATCTTAAGATAAGAAACACCATTTAACTCCACATTTAATTAATAAAAAAGGTAGTACCGATTGCAATGCCATGTGTTATCTCTATAACTCACTTATTCATATATATATATATATATATATATATATATATATATATATTGAACTTCATAAAATATATCCTTGCAAACAAAATGACATAACTATATAAGTTTAATATTTTTATTGATTATTTACAGTTACAGTTTTTTACTTTTTATAAGTTGCATTATTATTATTATTATTTATTCATATTTTAAGCTTCATAAAATATGTTATTGCAAATAAAACAAGGGTAATAGTTGCAATGTAGTACAATGAAAGTTTCCTCTGCACTTTTGCACCCTGCAGAATGACATATCACAGGAGTACGGAAGAAGTACAATGAAAGCTTTCTCCACACTTTAGCACTCTGCACAATGACATATCAAAATAACAATCATTTTCAATTTTCATTTTCTATAGAAATTGATAATATATATATATATATATATATATATATATCTGTGTGTGTGTGTGTGTGTGTGTGTGTGTGTGTGTGTGTGTGTGTTTTGATTATAAAGTTAAATTTAAATTTCATTCAGTCATAGTCAATGTTTCATTGTGATGAACTTTCACTATGCAGAGGAAGATTTCTCCACACAATGAAAACTTTCATTCTAACTTTTGTACAATGAAAGATACTCACAAGAAAGCTCCACATAATGCAACATTGATCCTTGCAACTTTATCTTCCCTACATGCATTCATTAAATGATTATGATTTCAAAAATAATCTGTATTCTCCATGTGAACTTTGACAACTTAAATATTTGACTATTAAATGAATATTTAAAACTTTCATAGCATTTTATATATGTGCAGAGGGATTATGTATATATAGAGTCTAGCACGAGTTCTTTAAATTATTATTTGATTTAAGAAAAGAAAATGTGCACATATATAACTAAATTAAATACAAAGACTAATTTAGCATTGACTATTGCAAAATGAAATAGGAAGCTTTTCACAACACTTTGAAAAATAAAACCCATAATTTAATGTATTATGAGATCCTCCTTTCCACTTTAGCAAAATAATTTGTTGTATCATAAGTCCCTGCTATTTTTAGAAATTGATAAAATTTATTATGAAATAAATTTGATTTGTTCATAGTCAATGTTTCATTGTTGATATGAAATTGGAAGAGAGCTACCTCCTTTCAAAAACCGATCATCCTCTGATGCTTTGCAAATAAACAAACTAGTCTAAAAGGTAAACAAGTTTCACAACCTCTTCAAGATGGTGAAATTTGGTTTTGACATGAAATTTAAAAAGCAACACATTCACATGCAACTCAAAATAACAAAACATAAAGAGAAGAAACCAACATTTGATGACAGATTTCACCCCTCCTGGGCTACGTCTCTGGGCCTACTCCAATCGCTAGACTGCTTTATTGATTTTAGTAGCAAATGAGTGCATACAAATTGTCGACATCAGAGTGGCTTGGTTCTCCTACAAATAATTGTCACTCCAAAAATATGACTCCCTACACCAAGTCATGAAAATATCAACATAAAAAGGACTCACACATCAGGTCCTTGTACTACACCCGAAATCCAAGCACAAAAACATACAATAGTTCCACATTGAAGTACTGAAAAAATCTTCTCTCATGAACACATATTGAGATAATACTAAAAAGAGTTGTTTTACTGAAATAACAACTACTGCAGATGAAATTACAAGGCTATAAAACCTCTGAATAGACTCTCTCCATGCTAAAAAATGCCTTCAAACTGCTTTAAAGCTCTAATTGTTTCTGGCACTAAAAGACTTGATCCTAAAAAAATCCCATCATAAAGTGCTCAAATCAGAAAATTGAGGTTTCCATTGAGTCCATCACGCTCAAAAACCCCCATGTAGGCTCTTCTTGAGCTAGAAAAGGCTAAAAATTAAGCAAGTTATGCTTCTCCAAGCCAAGCTCTACTATGTGTCATAAAATTTGGCCAAACCTGCTAATTTTCCCACAAATTCACCCTTTAAATAGTCCGTCGAGTAACACTTTCACCCACAAATGTTGCATTTTTTTGCCTCTTAAATTTCCCAATAACGCATAAGCTTCAAATTTTATGCCCTGTCGATGGTCGCATTGCACCCATGTGGTTGTGGGTCGGGCTAAGTTCCAGCCCCGCCGGGCTAGCCCCAAAATTTCAGGTCTTTAATTACGCACCAAGCCACGTGACTAGGGGTCGGGCCTTAACTTTCGCCCCTGTCGGACTTGGCTCCACACCTGGTGTCGTGGCACCCATAGCACTAGGGGCTAGGGATGTATCCTCGCTCCTGCTCCGATAACACCCTCGTTTCCGATCGGTGGTCTCGTGTGCAGTGTTATGAATAGGGGCTAGGGCTTTTCCTTGTCCTCACTCCATTATCCAACTCCGTATGGGTAGTTTCATGACCAACGGCTAGGGCTAAGTGCCCTTCCCCCTTCCCCCAATGCAGAAACCACATGACTTGAAATATAACCTATGCCATATGTTGGTTAAGCACCAATGTTGTGGCATGATGGTGGAGGGTGGAGTTGTTATGTGAAAGGTTTTCGGATCAAACCTCGACCAGGCATTCAGGCCTATACATAAAAATATTGACCAATTGTGAGGCGCCACGTGACGGCCTCTAATTGGGCCATGTGGTATCCTCCTATTGGGCCACCACAATAACCTCAACCAATAAAATGATGCCAACTCACCTCTATACGAACCAACACTTGCTGGGCTCTAATTGGCCCCCTCATATGCCTAGTTAGCATGTCGATGTCAACATGATTTTAGAAATACAGATTGCACAGTTAGCAGCCCAGTCAACCCCTCTGCAATTTTATTTTTTTTGGTCAAAACCTTCATAAGGTCATAAATTCTTCATACGACATCAGATTGAGGTGATTCAAGCGTCCTTGGAATCAAGACGATGAACACTATGACTTGACACTAGTTTTGGGATATTCCAAGAACTTTCATCTTTTAGCCTATTTTTTTTCTCCAAATCATACCTCCCCACTAGGAACTTTTGGACCCCAAAAGTTTATCTTCATCTGACAAATAAGTGAGGAAAAAACTCATCAACTTGCCTGATCTAAATCCTTCTTGTTTTTTTTTAATTGGTTCCTTTGAGCTCCAATCAAGGTACTCCACCTTGCCTTTGTGTGAATTCCTTATCTTCATGTCAAGAATTTAGCCACAATTCTTCTAAACATGCAGGAACAATAACTTCGATGGATGGAATCCGAAAATTCTCTCTAAAAACCATCTTTCTTTGGATCAAACAAACTTCATCTTGAAGTCTCTCTTTTTTGAAGACAAACTTGATCTTCCATCTGGAAATCAGAAGCAACTCAATGCTTGTCATGCACAAATTCATACTCTTCGTTACTGTCCTAAATCCGCACTTTTACTCTTAGGTAGATTGGATGAATTTATTCAATGACATACTTGCCTTTGTCCACATAATTATGGTCATATCATGAACAAGATTTATCAAAGATTAAATTCACAAACAAGCTTCATATCGAAACACTTGTATTAGTGAGTGCTTGACACAACTGTAGACATACTAGATGAAATAAAAATTCTCATCCCAAAAATTTCTCAAACAATTGGACTCATCATCAAGCCAAAACAACATAACATGTCTAAGAGAGCAAATTTGTTGCAAATAAGTGGTTATACATGAATTCTCTTTACAAAGTACCCAAACAGGAATATACAACAAGTATTTACAATTTTACAAAGAAAGCAAACTATACAAAATAGTCTTCTCATTCTTTTCATATCCCAGGCTTATGGGTTCTCTTTCTGCACTTGCTACGCTTTGAAGCCTACTTCGGGAACTACACCAATTTCCTCTTTTCCACCTGTCACTTTCCTGGTAGTGGATCGCATGACCTCTTTGTCCTTCTTGGGATGAAGTTCCGGATAAATTTTCCAACACTCTTCAATCTGGTGCCCATTCATGCTATAATGGGTACAAATATGCTTTCACTTTCCCATTGAGAAGGACTTCTTCAAACTTGAGAGATGTTCCTCATGCTTTGTTCCAATTATTTGGTCCATTCTTTTGACCATCGCCATACATTTCTTACACTCAACCGCACAATGGTCAGTTGCATCACAAAAATTGCAAGGAAACATGTCCTATAAATAATCAAAATCGCCAACATTTTAAAAATCCCCATGACACTTATACATGTCCTTTGGGCTATGAATTTGATTATGAGGACTGGACTTTTCATGTCCTTTGAAATTTTCATATTTATTTGGAGACAATTTTTCATTATCACTACCATCATGGTGTGACATATAATCAATTGATGATTTCTTTTCCTCAACAAGTTTAGAGCACTCTCCAATTTCTCCATGACCATAACTGAATCCTTCATATCATGATCGCTCATTCACCTCGATAGGATTAGTGATACCTTGGCCTTTGATTTTTAGGCCTCTTCCTTCATAACCCATTTGAGTTAAAATCTTCATACCAATACCTTTGGTATGCTTTTCAAAATATGCAAAAGATGTGTTTGTAGAAATTATACAACATATATGTATATCATGGATTCAATCCGATCTAACAATGTACTAAAGCTAGATACTTAATCACTTCTACAAAACAATTTTGGAATTAAATACACAATCACCAATCACATGAAGCAAATAAGAATCAATCAAACCACAACACAGATAATTTACCGGGGAAAGCTTACTGCTCAAAACCCCTCTATCATATATTGTATATTCCACAAGGAATCATGTATCAATTACAATGCATTCTTCTCACAAGAGTCTCTAGCACTCTGCTAACTATCTCACACTATCCTGGACAAAACTGACCAATACTTAGCAAATTCCCAGCTTCTAAATAGACTGCCTTGCTTACTCAATTCCTGATGAATGAAATCCCTATTATTTTGGAATTTCGGCCTTCCTCGACAGTGCTAAGTATCATGGGAAATATTTTGTTGTTTTAACTGCATTGAGGTATTTTTCTAATAATAAAACTGATATTCAACTTCCCTTTAACCTTTGTCTCAACTTGATCCGCATTTTATGCAGGATGCAACAGAATACACATATAACCATAGATGCAGAGATGTAGCGGAAATAATGCTTCATTTTATTAATAAAATAATGACTGGAATAATCTTAAAAACATAATGGAAACAAGCTAGGGCACTGGTAGCGTATCTCTGAGAAGAGATGTGGCTTACGCAGGCCTCTAAACTATGTTACATTGAGGCTCGAAGGCCTATCACAGACATAATGGAAATAGATGAGCTAGGGTACTGGCAACGTATCCCTGAGAAGAGATGTGACAACTACCAGCCCCTAAACTGTGTTACAATGAGGCTCGAAGGCCTATTTATTGTTGAGAAACAATGTAAAACTTGAAACTTCCAAAAACCTAACCCTAGGAGATGAAGCGCCAAAACTGTGGGCCCTGTTTGGGTAAATTGGTGTTTCAACTTCCCGGGGACATAACTTTGGCATCTGATCTCTGTTTTACACGCTCAATAACTCGTTAGAAAGAACTGTCTGAGGACTAAAATTTTTGGTGTCAGGAAATTTTTGGTGTCAAAACGATGGTCTTCGTTGCTCTCGGTTTTCCCAAAAAACATTGTTTAGGGCCTCAAAATGGCTCTAGAAGTTTAGGACCCGAAAAACTGCTAAAAATAGTAAGTTGTGCTAAAACTAAAAAATGAAAAGAACTGATGGTGGGGGTTCAAATGGAATAGGTGGGTGGCCCCCAATATCCACCTGGATCATTAATGCCCCAAAATGGCTTCAAGCGTGAAGGACCCGAAAACCTGCTAAAAATAGTAAGCTGCTGGAAGTGAAAAACTGCGAGAATCAATGTTGCGAGTCCAAATGGAATAGGTGGGAAGCCACTGATATCCACCTAGATCATTGATCATTAATGCGCCAAAATGGCTTCGAGCATGTAGGACCCGAAAACCTGCTAAAAATAGTAAGCTGCAAGAATTGAAGTTGCGGGTCCAAATGTAATAGGTGGGCAGGCCACCGATATCCACCTAAATCACAACTGGGTCTCCACTAGAACTTACATGCATGCATCTATTAATAGTAAATCATTATTTGCATGGGAGATCAGTGATTGTGAATTAAATCTGATTTAATTCACTTGATATCTCACTAGTGCAACAAATAGTTACAACTAGTTCAACTGAATTTAACTCACCTAACTGACTTAACTAATTACTCATGCATTAAACTCATGCACTTAACTACAACTTGAACTCTTAAACACATAGAATCACTCTGCATGCCTCACCAACTACCCTCAACTTGAAATTCATGAGCTAACTGGGTCTATCACACTCAGTTAACTATTACAAGTGTTTATGAGATAAGGTTACAATTTATTGTCCAATTTACTGAAGGGATAATTAAATTTGACACATATCTAATTGATTAAATAAATTGAATTTCACACTAATGTATCACTAGGACCCATCACTATATGACCTATGGTCCCACACTAGTGTAGGTGATTTCATGTTGCTTCTGGATGCCAATTTCACTGTTTCTTATTACAAACTTCAATAGTTTTATCAACATTAGCTGAAGGAGTAGAACTAGAAATGCTAATTACCTCCTTTGATTTGTGATCAGAAGTTCATAATTTTTTCTCAAAATTCAAAGTTACAGGATTGGGTTAAAACCAGGATGGTTGCGTAGATCTCGTCTTCCTGATTCCGACACCGTGAATGGTTTGAAAAAATGATGTTGTATGAGGGAGATATCATGTTCTAATTAAAATCCCAAATAGGTAAAATTTGCAGCAAGGTTGACTGGGATGCCCAGTCAGCAAGGTGGATTGCACAGTCAACAAAAGGAATATTATGAGGAATATTCCTTCCTCAGAGCCAATCATAGGTTGAAAAGTGGTGGAATTTTATTGGACAGTTGGTTGTACGTTGTTTACTTTTGGGCCAATTAGGGGGTGACACGTGGCCATCCCTTAGGCCACCACGTGTCCCCCAAATGGCATCTTAAAATTTTGGGTGGACGTCCGCAGGGATCGAGCCCATGACCTCCAGCAGAGCATGCACATGACACAACCACCTGAGCCACACATATAACTTAACCATCATAGTGGTCAATTTTATGTTATAGTTCATTCCAATGGATTATGGGGGTTGGTACCTTCGGCTGTCCCAACCTGCCAATGGTCCCGGAGGTTGGTCACATAACAAACATAAAATAGCTAACTCCACGCTGTTTACGTCAACTACCAGTTAACTACCTGCGGTCTCCTTCTTTTATACAACCCTCATCACATGGCTATGTATAAAGGTTTCCACCGACAATTTATGTGCTAACCATCCACCTTAATGGGAGTCCAACCAGAGTTTAAGGCCGGAGTTCCGCTAACCATCAAACTGTAACCATGGGGTGAGATGGCATGTGTCCAACCACCAGAAATTTAATTTAAATTCCACGGTTAATTTGGCGGTAACTTTGGAAGCATGCCCAAAGTGGTGGAATCCACTATTTTAACTCCAGAAAAGTGGATTTCTCCACTTTTAGTGGAGTTTTTCTAGGTGTAACTAGGAAAAAGAGTAGGAGACTCAATTTTCTCCCATTCAGAGTGAATGAAGAGTCATTTTTTACTAATTGGAGCATTTTGGAGCCATTGGTGTAGATAAAAAAAACCATTAGAGGCTCGTAACTACATTTATTTGAAAAATTTTGAGCATAATGAAAGATGGGCATGCCACTGGGAGTTGGACCAACAGATGTAGCCTAGGATGGGTGAACTGATTCATCATGATTTCTATGTAAATTTTATGTGGTGACTTATTTATTTATTTTACACTATTAATCAATGTTATTTGTGCTTATTTCATGCTTCTAATTCACTAAAATCATCTACAATTCATGGTTAAATTCCTCAATCCTTAAGAAAACGATTGAGACAAGTATGCACATGTTTATAAATTGAAAAGACACTTAGCACAGCAAAACTAATACAGTCTTTTCAAATCATATAGTTATCAGAGCTAGAGTTCATTCTCTGGTGTTTTTTTTTGCAAAGAATTGTTTAACTATTTGAAATTTTTAGATGCTTACTAGGCTCAAGATCAAAAGAGGAGAAGGCAAATCGGTGGGAGCAGAAGAGTCTCAAGAATAGCCAAAGCAAAGGAGAGAAATATTTCCACAATCTCCACCACCTAGTTCACCTCCTCAGGAAGGTGAAGCTACATTAAGCATGTCTCATAGAGAAGGAGAAATCCATGAAGAAGATGATATGAAAGAGGAACAAAGAGTGTTAAGGAAAGCATTCCTTGACATGATTGAGATAGTTAGAATCCTTTATCAAGAAAGGAATGAGATACTGGAAGGAGAAGGATCCAAACTTCACAAGGAAGGACATGGATATTTAGGA
Organism: Pinus albicaulis; assembly: GCA_034641835.2. Lineage (NCBI taxonomy): Eukaryota > Viridiplantae > Streptophyta > Pinopsida > Pinales > Pinaceae > Pinus > Pinus albicaulis. Next base: position 368,183,713 of record CM076571.1, on the reverse strand, counting down.
GGTCACAATGATGAAGATAAGTCAAAGAAGGGAACTGGAGTAAATGGAGGCAATGGAGAGGCATCATCCTCACCCTCATCATCATCATCCTCTACTTCTTCTTCAATACATCAGCCACACAAGTCAAATAAAACTGGTAAAATTCCTTTTTTAAAACTTAATGTTAAGTTTGAATTTTCAATGCTTAATGATGAATTCAATGCAGAAAAGCTTGATAATTGGATTAGGCAATCAGAGGTCTATTTGAGAATCCAGAACCTTCAAGATGATGATACCAAACTCCAATTAGCTTCATTGATAATGGAAGGTGCAACACCTGTTTGGTGGGAAGCCAAGACAAAGGAGGAGATCAAGAAACATTATAAGATTATTCTTTCATGGTCAAATTTCATTACTACTAAAAAACAATAATTTTATCCATTAGATCATATGCAGAAAGCCATAATGAACTGGAAAAACTTTAGGCAATTGAAGGGACAAAATGTGCAAGAATACACCCAAGAATTCAGGAGCAGATCTCTCTTATTAGGGGTAGATTTGCAGAGCCAAGATACTTTTCTCAAGTACATAGGAGGCTTAAATAGCTACCTAAAACATACTATTCTCATGTTTAACCCCACAAGTGTAGATGAAGTATGTGTTTAGGCCACACATCTAGAAGCTAGAGGGAAGAACATTTCTGAAGAGGGTAGAAAGTGTAGAAATTATATGCACTAAGCATGCATATGTCCAAGATCCACCTGATCTCACACTATTTAACTTTATGCAAGATACTGAATCTATTCCACTTGTTAATCTTTTGCAGAAAAATTAATTGCACACACATGTGAAGCATAAACAAAAATATTCAATCGCACATAACACAGTTTTTAACCAGGAAAGCCTGAAGCTGAAAACCCCAACTATATATTATGTAACATGGAGATCATGTGAAAATCTCATACAGGCATACAAAGCTTATCACAAGCCCTCAGTACAGTACAATCGTCATACACTAATCAGGCCCAATCTTGCAAATCCATGCACCAATCTATGCCACCTACTAGCCTGCCTCCACTGCGCAATCTCTGCTAAAGAATAGCTCTAAATGAATTCGAATTACTCCATCCTTGACTGTGAAATCCTCATTGGCATCTCCACTAAGTGTGTGATGCAATCAATGCATCACTATAGTCACAACAAATAGTCTATCTTGCCCTTTCACCTATCTCTCCACTGAAACTGCCATGCACTATAGTTAACTGTTGTATTGCTTAGTTGATTAATGAGTTATTATTTGTGAATTAATTCAATAATTAATTCACTCCACCCTCACTATTGTATTAATCAGTTAGACTAGATACAACTAGCTCAACTGAGTCTAATTGAGTTAAACTGAATACAACTCCATAACTACTTCTTCCAACTGTATCATAACTCTGCCACTTGAGTTCTAACTAAGTCCTCCATGCATTAGCTCCAGTAAACCCTTAGGAATAGAGTAATTCCTTCTGTCAGCTGATGTGCCACATTTTTGCACTGAACTGAAGTGTTCCAAGAGAATAGGTTGGTGTTTAGAGTCTGATTATTATTAAGAGCTAATAATGATCGACATGCATCTATTTTTAGATTGACGATCTATAAATAGACTTCACCCAATATTCTAAAAAAATAATTTCATCTATTTTTCCAACTTGATCAACCATCCACAAATAGCATCCTGCAACTTCTGAAATATGATGATCATGTCTAAAAATAGACATAGTCTAAAAATAGACTTCTGCCAAAAATAGCCTGTGGGTCCACTTAGTGAAGGCGACTCTTTTCACTAAGCTCATCATCTTGTTGAATCTCAACAAGATAGGGATTATCCTTCACCCCAATCCTACCTCTATGGTATTCGAATTTGCTCCTGGCGAGCGCCTTCGTCAGAATATCTGCATCCTGATCCTCCGTAGGAATGTACTGAAGCAACATGATCTTCCGCTGCACACAATCTCTGATATGATGATGTCGGATATCAATATGTTTAGATCTATCATGAAACACAGGATTAACTGTGAGTTTAATGCAACTCTGATTATCACAATGAATCACTGTGGGATATAAATGTGAACCGAACAAAGCAACTAGAATATTCCTCATCCAGATAGCCTCACAAGTAGCTAAACTTGCTACCATGTATTCTGCTTCCGCTGAACTGAGTGCCATGGATCTTTGTTTCCTGTTCTACCAAGAAAATGTCGTAGATCCGATACTAAAAATCCCTCATGATGTGCTCTTTCTGTCTGTTGGGCTTCATGCCCAATATGCATCCGTGAAGCCATGCAACTTCACCTCATCTGTCTGTTTGTACCATAAACCATACTCAAATGTGCCCCTGAGATATCTCAAGACATGCTTGCCCGCCTTCCAAAAGAGCTTGGTAGGCTTAACCATCGCTTGTGAAAGCCGGTTCACCACATAGCATATGTCTGGTCTTGCATTGACTAAATACATGAGCGAACCCACCAACTGTCAATAAACAGTGGCATCCACTACCTTTGCCGATGTAGCATCCTCTTTATTCCAATTTCCTGGAAGAGGAGTGTCGATAGGCTTGCAGCCTTGCATGTGAAACTTCTCTAGTATCTCCCAGGCATACTTTCCTTGAGACACAAACAGTTCACCTTCCCGCTGCCATATTTCCAATCCAAGGAAATAATGAAGGAGGCCCAAATCCTTCATCTCAAACTCCTTAGAAAGATCTTCCTTGCATGAGCGTATCAACTGCTCATCACCTGTTAGTATTAAATCATCAACATAAAGTAAATGATTAAAATCTTACCCTCCACCACAATCTGGTACAGGTTTGCATCTGCCTCACTCTTGGTGAAGCCAAGTCCAGTGAAATAGTTGTCGATCCAAGTGTACCAAGCACAGGGTGCTTGTTTCATCCCATACAATGCTCTTTTGAGCCTGCACACATGCGACTCGCTGCTGAAGAACTCAAATCCTTCATGTTTCTCAATGTACACCTCTTCCTCAATGATCCCATTAAGGAACACAGTCTTCACATCCATCTGATGAATGTGTCGTGCTGAGAGAGCAAGGATGGTCCATATGGAAGAATACAGTGCGACAGGTGCAAAGGTTTATTCATTGTCAATCCCCTCAATCTGTGAGAAGCCTCGGGCAACAAATCTTTCCTTATACTTCTCAACACTCCCATCAACAACTTTCTTTACCTTGTAGATCCATCTTGATCCTACAACTGATTTTCCCACCGGCCTTGGAACAATTTTCCAAGCACTGTTTTTGACAATGGAGTCATACTCCTCCACCATGGCATCTACCCATGTGGGCTTCTGCACTGCTTATTCAAAATAATATGGCTATGTCACAATACACTTGCTCATAAGAGCCATGTATCCAGTATATCGGTCAGGTGACTGTCTATGTCTGCGCTGTGATGTAGGGACTCCTACATTATGTGCCACATCAAGATTCAATCTCTCAGCTTCTGTGGTATGCTTTCTGCCTTGTCTGATGTTTGGTTCTGCATGAGTGGACTCCTCCTGTGGCTGATCCACATCCAAAGGCTCATCTTTGGGAACAAGAAGTTCCTCTTCCGCATGCAAGTGTAGCTCCCTCTCAAGCGACAACTTCATGGCTTTCACCTCATTGAATTTTATATCCCGTCGCACAACAGTCATCCGACTGTTTAGAAAATACACACGAAAGTTATGGGGTGTTTCTGTGTACCCCACAAATATCCCAACTTCTGCAGTCAGCTCCATCTTCTTCCTAGCATCCTTCGTCACATGAATGTAAATAGGTGAGCCAAAAATCTTCAAATGAGAAATATCAGGCTTCTTACCAGTAAAAGCTTCCTCAGGTGTACTCATGCCAAGTACTCTATGAGGACAACAATTTTGCACATAAACCGCAGTGTTGCATGCTTCCGCCCACAAGTGCATCGGTAGGCCCTAGTCATGCAGCATCGCTCGTGCAACACCCACGATCGTTATGTTCTTTCTCTTCGCGACCCCATTCTACTGTGGGTTATGATGCACTATGAGTTCTCTTTGAATTCCTTCTTTGCTATATAAGTCTTTGAAGTCGCTAGAGATGTATTCACCACCATTATCGCTCCGTAGAGCTTTCACCTGCTTCCCCGACTCCTTATCCACCAATGCCTTGAACTCACATAACTTTGAGAACATTTCACTCTTCTTCAGCATGAAGAATATCCAGCATCTACGAGAATATTCATCAAAAAATATCACATAATACGTATGTTTTGCTATTGAAGCAACCGAGAATGGTCCACACACATCTGTGTGAATTCTCTCCATGATCACCGAGGCATGGTTCTCCTTCTCATGAAAGGTGGTCTTCAAAAACTTACCCATTTTACATCCTTTACACAGATCTAACTGCGCAAGAGTACCCTTAGGAAGTCCAGTAGAAATTTGCTGCAAAATCTTCAAAGCGCCATGGTGAAGATGGCCCAATCTCCTGTGCCATAATTCGCCCTCATCCCGGCACTATGTCTTCGCTTTGCTCAATAATTTTACATACCATTCACTCTCTGCCTTGTAGATATTCTTAATTCGAACCCCTATCTTCTTGGTTTGACCCATTTTTTTATGTCGAAGGAAGGCTTTTCCCTCACTGAAAACAACATCATAACCCTTGTCTTCCAGCATTGCGACTGAGACCAAGTTCTTCTTCAGAACTGGAACATGCATGACATTCTTCAACAAGAATGGATTACTGGACTCCCTCTCAAAGGTAATGGTCCCAATGCCTATCGCACTATACCGACCATTATCGCCCATCTCTATATGCATCTGGAGGTCCTTCTCCTCCAAGTCATTAAACAACTCTTTGTCTCTCGTCATATGGAAAGACACACCACTGTCAAGATACCACACCGATCCCATGCAGCTTGAAACCAAGCATGTGATCAAGGAAAATCCTGCTCAAATTGTGAGCCTAAGGCCTCTCCAGCTGCAGATCCAGTAGCCTGCTTATTCTTCTTCTTCTGTGGACAGTTAGTGGCAAAATTTCCATGCTCGTGATAGTGAAAACACTTCATTTTGGACAAATCCTGCTTCTTGCCTTTAGCACCGGATTTTGAAGGATTTTTCTTCCCCTTCCCTTTCCTTGCTTTGGCAGCCAAAGCGCAATTCTCTTCATCTTCATTCTTCGATGAATATCCATCCCTGGTACCCCGCCTTATCTCCTCCTGCACAAAATCCGACCAAAGTTGGTCCCATCCCGATAGTTTCTCCTGTCCATTGACGGAGTCTTCGTAGCTATGCCAACTCTTCGGAAGCCCAAGGAGAGCCAAGCTCACAAAGTCTTCTTCATCAACAGTAACCCCCACACTTCCCAGCTCATCCTTGAAGTGGAAAAACTTCGTGAGGTATTTTGGAATATTGTCACTTTCCTCCATTTTTATTTTTCTGAGCTTGTCTTTAAGCACCAACTTCCTCTGGTCACTTTTGCTTTGGAACAAGTCTGTCAAAGCCTTCCACATTAAGAATGGAGTGGCTTTCCCGTGAAGGCTGGACACAATATGGTCCTTCACACCTTTCGACATAATCCTTCTCGTCTTTACTGTCTTATTTTTCCATGCATCAAGTAATGCAACATCGCTAGATCCTGGCTTAGGAACATCGCTATCGATGAACTCCTTCAGCCCATTATCCTCCAGCACCCCCTCCATCTTGTCCTTCCAGGCTATGTAATTCAAGCTCCCTTCAAGGGAATACTCCAATCTCAACCCTTTGAAAGAAATTTTAATGTAGACTCGATTTCTGCACCAAGAATCTTCTGTAGCAAATTTGAATTGTCCACCAACACAAACTCACTTCACAATTGCAATCTACAATCAACAATGCTTTGATACCATGTAGAAATTATATGCACTAAGCATGCATATTTCCAAGATCCACCTGATATCACACTATTTAAATTTATGCAAGATACTGAATCTATTCCACTTGTTAATCTTTTGTGGAAAAATTAATTGCACACACATGTGAAGCATAAACAAAAATATTCAATCGCACATAACACAGTTTTTAACCAGGAAAGCCTAAAGCTGAAAACCCCAAATATATACTATGTAACATGGAGATCATATGAAAATATAATACAAGCATACAAAGCTTATCACAAGCCCTCAGTACAGTAAAATCGTCATACACTAATCAGGCCCAATCTTTCAAATCCATGCACCAATCTATGCCACCTGCTAGCTTACCTCCACTATGCAATATCTGCTGAAGAATAGCTCTGAATGAATTCAACTTACTCCATCCTTGACTGCGCAATCCTCATTGGCATCTCCACTGATTTTTTGATGCAATCAATGCGTCACTATAGTCACAACAGATAGTCTATCTTTCCCTTTCACCTATCTCTCCACTAGTCTCCATTGAAACTGCCATGCACTGTAGTTAACTGTTGTGTTTTTCAGTTGATTAATGAGTTATTATTTGTGAATTAATTAACTAATTAATTCACTCCACTCTCTCTAGTGTATCAATCAGTTAGACTAGATACAACTAGCTCAACTGAGGCTAACTGAGTTAAACTGAATACAACTCCATAACTACTTCTTCCAAATGTGTCATAACTCTGCCACTTGAGTTCTAATTGATTCCTCCATGCATTAGCTCCAGTAAACCCTTAGGATTAGCGTAATTCCTTATGTCAGCTGATGTGCCACATCTCTGCACTGAACTGAAGTGCTCCAAGAGAATAGGTTGTTGTTTAGAGTCTGATTATTATTAAGAGCTAATAACAATCGACACGCATCTATTTTTAGATTGACGATCTATAAATAGACTTCGCCCAATATTCTAAAAATAGAATTTCATCTATTTTTCCAACTTGATCAACCATTCACAAATAGCATCCTACAACTTCTAAAATATGATCATCATGTCTAAAAATAGACTTGCACCAAAAATAGCATGCGGGCCCACTTAGTGAAGGCGACTCTTTTCACTAAGCTCATCATCTTGTTGAATCTCAATAGAAAGAAACCTTTTAAGGGTAAAAACAAAGAGAAGACCTCGAAAGGTAAAAGAAAAAAGAATGCATCTGTTAAGAAAGAGGGAGAAAAATTGGTTTGTAAACATTGTTCAAAAGAAGTCCATGATGAATCTCATTGCTAGAAATTACATCTTGAAATGAGGCCAAAGAAACCCAATAACAAAGGGAAACAGAAAATTGCAGCTACAACTCAACATGATCTAGGAGATGATTCAGGTGATGAATATAATATTACATCCATGGGATTGAATAACATGAAGGGAAAAGAAATTGAAACTAAACCCAGTACTAGTACATCAAACTGTCACATACATGCTCCAAATGAAGAAGAAAGAATTGAATTGTTTCATGTGAGAGTCATATCCAAACATAACAAGATTGACACATTGTTTGACAGTGGGTTTAAGAAACTTAGCCTCTGAAGACTTGGTCAAGAAACTTAACCTTGAGACCATACCACATCCAAAATCATATCCATTGCGTTGGATTTGTAAGGATGCAAATTTACAAGTTTCAAAGAAATGCATATTGCAGTTTGCAATCACTGAACATTTTTTTGACACAGTTGAACTAGATGTGGTTCCACTTGACATAATAGGTATTTTATTGGGGAGTCCTTACTTGTATGACAGGAAATCGGTATTCCATCTCCATGATAAAAAATATCACTTATTCAAAAATGTAAAGGAGTACATTGTTAGAGCACATCGCAAGAAGACATACATTGCTATGGTAAATGATGGACAGGTAAGGAGGGTGGTAAATTCAAGTAAGAATTTTGTTCTTCTTATGATTAAGCCTAAAGTTGATGTTAATCATGAATCATTTGAGGGATGTGATCCTAAGTTGAAATCATATTTATATTATGTAGTTAATGCACATCATGAGATGTTTTAGGAGCCAACAAGATAGCCTCCAAAAACAGAGATTCAACATGAGATTCAGTTGCAGCAAGATTGTCCTCTTCCAAAAATTGGTATGTATCGCATGTCAATAATGGAGAATGTTGAAATAAAGAGGAAAATCAAGGAGATGTTAGACAAAGGCATCATAAGGCCAAGAACTTCAGCATGCGGTTCACCCATAGTTTTGATTCCAAAGAAACATGGGACTTGGTGCATGTGTGTAGACTTCAAAGCTTTGAATAAAATTACAGTAAAGAATCGTTACCCACTCCCAAGGATAGATGATTTTTTTTTCACTAAGTTATATTTACAAAGTGGAAATCATCAAGTAAGAATTGCAACAAGTGACAAATGAAAAACTGCATTCAAAACCAAACAAGGACTCTTTGAGTGGTTAGTTAAGCCATTTGTTTTGTGTAATGCACCAGAAACTTTCATGCGTGTTATGGATAGTGTTTTGCATCCATTCCTTGATGACTTTGTGATTTTTTATTTAGATGACATATTTATTTTCAGTAAAACAAGAGAATAACATGTTTTGCATGTGAATAGAGTGCTTGATATTTTGAAGAAAGAGAAATTTTTTCTTAAGATGTCAAAGTGTGAGTTTGGAAAGACTTTTTTGGTTTCTTTGGGACATATTGTAGGAGGAGGAGAGTTGAGAATTGATCCTTATAAAGTGGAAGCCATTGTGAATTTTTCCACACCCAAAACAGTGACCGAGGTAAGAAGTTTCTTAGGTGCAACTCAATATTGGAGAAATTTTATTGCTAACTTTTCTTCCATCGCTGCTCTTATGCATATAGTGACAAGTGTGAAGAAAGGCTTCCAATGGGGAGGAAAACAACAACAAGATTTTGAAGCTTTAAAAGACAATATCAGTTCAGCTCCAGTCCTTACATTACCAAATTTGAGATAGCCATTCGAGATTCAAACTGATGCTAGTGATTATGCCATGGGCGCAGTTCTTTTGCAGCATGGTAAACCTATCATTTTTCATTTTGAAACATTTAATGGTGTTGTGACTAATTATCCTACATATGAAAAATAACTATATGCGTTGGTACAAAGTGTCAAGAAGTGGAAACACTACTTGATGGGTAAAGAGACGATTGTACATACCGATCACCAACCATTACAGTACTTGCAGTCACAAACAAAATTTCAGCAATCAATACATTTCAGGTGGATGGGATTTCTTCAACAGTTTCACTTGGTTATAAGGTACAAGAAATGTATTTTCAATAAATTTTCTGATATGATTTCAAGACCAATCATTAGTGCATCTACTTTACTCAAAAATTATTCTATTGTACATGAGAGTTACATAGAACAATATGCACACGACGTTGATTTTCAAGATGTGTATGCTAGTTTGAGTGAAGGGAATCAAGTTGAAGAAAAATATTACCACATGCATAACAATTTGTTGTTTCATTTGGGCAAGCTATGTATACCACGAGGAGAGAGGCTAAGTGTCATGAGAGAAGCTCATTCATCTCTTATTGTTGGACACTTTGGGGTAAGAAAAATAGCGGCGCATCTACATAGTTATTGCTATTGGCCTCGCATGATAAATAGTGTGTCGTGTTTTATAAGAGGTTGTTCTATGTGTGCAACAAGTAAGCCTAGTAATAGGAAGCTTGGGTTGTGCACGCCACTACCGGTACCATCAAGGCCATGGGAGAGTGTATCCATGGACTTTGTTGGAGGTCTACCTATGTCAAGAAAACAACATGATTATATTTATGTAGTTATGGATAGATTCAGTAAAATCTGTATACTTATGCCATGTAAGAAAACCATTACCATTGAAAAAACCGCTGAACTTTATTTTCAACATGTTTGGGTTCATTTTGGATTTCCAACTTCTATTGTTAGTGACAAGGATTCCAGATTCGTTGGGAATTTTCGGTCCAATCTATGGAGTATGATGGACACAAAGTTGAAAAGGAGTACTGCTTTTCATCCGCAAACCGATGGAAAAACTGAGGTGGTGAAAAAAACCGTTGTGCATCTATTGAGAGGATATTGCAACAAACATCCTAAGTTGTGGGATGAGAGACTATATTACATTCAGCACGCTTACAACCGGTCAAAGAAATCATCTACACAGACATCACCTTTTGAATTATGCTTTGGGTATTTGCCAAAATCACCATTAGACTTCGTCTATTGAAAGGATGTTGCAATTGATGGCCATAGTGATATTGACAAGGCTCGAAATTTCATTCAGAAAATTCATATTACACATCAACAAGTTCAAGAACATCTTGAGAAAAGTCAAAGAAAATTCAAAGAGAGGCATGAAAACCATAGAGTTGATCACAAGTTTCAAGAAGGAGATGAGGTATGGTTGCATATTAGCAAAGAAAGGATGCAAGGGGAAGGTAAAAATCTCAAACCCATTCGATATGGTCCATTCAAGATCATAAAGCAAGTTGGTAATAATGCATTTTAACTTGAATTTCCTTCATATACGCAAATGTATTCAGTTGTTAATATTGAAAAATTACGTTTGTATGAGCCACCTTTGATCGATGATCAAGGAAGTGATGTTCAACTACCTTCTATTGAAGATTTCTCACTATAATTTCTGGATGAGCTCAAGGAAGATAAAATTTTTGATAGGAGGACAAGAGCATCCAAGAAGGGAAGTGTTGACTACCTTCGACTTGGGCTCAAGGGAGCTAAGCCAAGCAAGGCAAGATGGATGGAGGACGGAAAGGTGAGGAAGTTATATCCTCATCTATTGAATAGGTAATCAAGTCTTTTGGGATCCAAAAGCTTCCCAATGGGGAGGAGTGATCAGGAGTTCATAAATTTTGCTCAAAATTCAAAATTATGGGATTGGGTTGAAACTAGAATGGTTTCGTAGATCTCATATTATTGATTATAGCACCATGAACTATTCAAAAAAATGATTTCATATGAGGGATATATCACGTTCTGATCGAAATCCCAAATAGGTAAAATTTGCAATAGGTTTGACTGGGATGCCCAGTCAGCAAGGTGTATTGCACAGTCAGCAAAAGGAATATTATGAGGAATATTCCTTCCTCAAATCCAACTTCAAGCTGACAAGTGGTAGAATTTTATTAGACAATTGGTTGTACATTTTTTTTTGGGCCAATCAGGGGGTAACACGTGGCCATCCCTGAGGCTGCCACATGTCCCCCAAATGGCGTGTTAAAATTTTGGGTGGAGGTCTGCAGGGCTCGACCCCGCGACCTTTGGCAGAGCATGCACATGACACAACTTCTCGAGCCACATGTAGAACTTAACCATCATAGTGGTCAATTTTATGTTATTGGTCATTGCAATGGAGTATAAGGGTTGGGACCGCCGGCGGTCCCAACCCGCCAGCGGTCCTGGAGGTTGGTCACATAACAAACATACAATAGTTAACTCCGCGCAATTTACGTCAACCACTAGTTAACTACCTGTAGTATCCGTCGTTTACACAACCCTCATCACATGGCTATGTATAAAGTTTTCCACCGACTTTTTATGCACTAATCATCCATCTCAACTAGAGTCCAACCGGAGTTTAAGCCCAGAGTTATACTAACTATCAAACTGTAACCGCGGGGTGGGATGGCATAAATTTATATTAACAATGATTAATTTATTAATTTAATTTAAAATTATTGTGTTAAGATTTTCTTCCATTATGGAAGAGATGTTGTAATGTCTTGTTATGTTATTTAAATATTTTGGCTTAGTAAACATAACATAAAAGGACAATAGAACATTTCTTCCACGTTAGATTGGAAAGTACTTTTTTGGACATTAAAAATAAAACTAGCCTATGTAAACATCACATAAAATAATGTGACAATATAATCTATCTTCCATATTGGTTGGAAAGCATTTCCTTATACAATAAAAATAAAAATTAGTTTAAGACAAAATATGTTGTAATTTTATGTAAACATTTTGATTTGGTAAACATAACATAAAAGTACAATACAACAATTTTTTCCACATTGAATTGGAAAACATTTTTTGACATTAAACATAAAACCAACCTATGTAAACATCATATAAAATAATGCCACAATATGATATCACTTCCATATTGGTTGGAGAACATTTCCTTATGCAATGAAAATGAAAATAAAAATAAAAATCAGTTTAACATGAAAAATATGTTGTAATGTTATCTAATGAACATAACATAAAAGGATACTACAACATTTTTCAACGTTGAATTGGAGAGTACTTTTACTTTTGTAGACATTAAAATTAAAACTAGCGTTTGTAAACATCACATAAAATAATGCCACAATACAATATCTTTTGCATATTGGTTGGAGAGCATTTTTTTGTGGAATAAAACTAAAAATTAGTTTAACATGGAAAATCTGTAGTAATGTTATGTAAACATTTTGATTTAGTTAAAATAAAATAAATTATATATAATAGTTTTTGTTTGGTTAAGAGTTTGTGTTTTTAGGATGCAAGGAAATAGGTTAATGGTTTAAGACACATAAGCATTTGGGAGAAAAAAATGCTTCATTATGGACCATTAGAGGGTAATTGTTGGTGGCGTGGTTTTCCTTGAATAATCCCCACAAGTCAATTTGCATTGAGGATAGTAACTTGGTCTGGAATTTGAGGAGAATTCCAATAAAAAAGTTAACCGTTCTTTAACACTTTGTAAATAAACAAAATGGATATTTAAAGATAAACATGTTTTATAACCTCTTTAAGATGGTGAGTTTGGTTTTCATATGAACTTTAAAAGGTAACACATTCACATGCAACTCAAATGACAAACATGAAGCAAAAAAGCCAGCATTTGATGATGGAGTTCACCCGTCTTGGGTTGTCTTTGGGTATGTTCCAATAGCTAAATCACTCTATTGAATCAGTAACAAATGAGTACATATAATTGTTGATAGTAAAGTGACTTGTTAACCCTACAAAAATTCTCACTCCAAAAATTTGACTCTTTATAATGAATATAAGTCATGAAAATGCCAACATAAAAAAGTTTCACACATCAGGTCCTTATATTCCACCTAAAATCCAAGCACAAAAATATACAACTCCACATTCAAGCACTAAAAAGAGCTTCTCTCATGAACACACAACGAGAAAAGACTAAAAAGAGTTGTTCTACTGAAGTAACAATTGTTGCAGATGAAATTAGAAGGCTGGAGAACTTTTGACTAGGCTCTCTTCATACTCAAAATGTCTTTAAATTGCTTCGAAACATTGAATTATCTTTGGCACTAAAAGACTTGATTTTGCAAAAAGTCCATCATAAAGTGCTCAAATCATAAAATTGAGGCTGCCATTGAGTCCAAGATGCTCAAAAACCCCCATCTAGGCTCTCTTCTTGAGCTAAAAAATGTTTAAAATTGAACAAGTTATGATTCTCCAAGCCAAGCTCTACTATTTGTCTTGCAATTTGGCTAAACACTGCTAACTTTCCTGTAAATTCGTCCTATACACAATTATTCGAGTGATAATTTCACTCTCAAAAGGTGCATTTTTTCGCCTCATTAAATTGCAAAATAACACTTATGTGCAAAATCAGGGCCACATGGTGCCCATAAGGCTAGGCGTTGGGGCCAACAGTCTGCCCCCGTCAACTAAGCCATTTTCTCCGTAAGGAAAGGGTCACATGGTCAGTAATGTGGACGGGGGCGGGTGCCAACTCCCTGCCTTTGCCTGATAGGCCTCCGATCCTCTGTGGATTAGGTCACGTGGGCACTGAGAATCGAGGACTAGATCTTATCCGTCCGACCCTTTCGAGTAACCCTCCGTGCAGTCACATGGCAAGCTTCGTGACCATGGGATGGGGTTGGTACTCACTCCCTTTGTTGTTGCTCCTCCACCAAGGTTGTGTGGATGGTGGCATGACTAGGGGCTGGGGTCATCGCCCGACCCCTGCTCCCAACGCCAAAACAATGTCACATTAAATATACTTTATGACCATAATTAGTTAATAACCACCTTTATGGCATAAAGGTAGGGTGTTGAGTTTGTGTGGTAGGTCGTGGGGTCGAACCTCACCGAGGCTTTCAGGCCTATTACAAGAATTTTGACCAATGAGGAGGCACCACGTGGCGACCTCTGATTGAGCCACATGGCAACCTCCTATTGGGCCACCAAAATAACCTCAACCAATAAGATGATGCCAAATCACCCCTGTACGGACCGACACTTGGTGAGCTTTGATTGGCCTTTCGTACACCTAGTTGGCATGCTGAGGTCAGCATGATGTCAATAGTACGAATTGCCCAGTCAACACATCTATAAATTTTTTCGTTGTTGGTCAAAAAATTCAAAACGTCATAACTTCTTCATACGACGTCGGATTGAGGCGATTCAAGTGTCATTGGAATGATGACGACGAACACTACGAATTGACGCCACTTATGGGAGATTTAGAGCACTTTCATTTTTTAGACTAATTTTGATTTCCGGATCATACCTCCCCACTAGGAACTTTTGGACCCGAAATTTTATCTCCAGTAAACATATAAGGGAGGAAAAAGCTCATTAAATTTCATGATATTGATCATTTTTGTTCTTTTTGAATTGGTGCCTTCGAGCCCCAATCAAGTTACTCCACGTTGCCTCTGCATGAAGTGCTTATCTTCCTGTCAAGATTTGAGCCACAATTATTAAAAATACGCAAGAACAAAAACTTCAAAGGATGGAATCTAAACGTTCTCTCCAAAACCAAATTTCTTTGGCTCAAACAAACTTCATCTTGAAGTCCCTCTTTGCTGAAGACAAACTTGATCTTCCACCTGAAAATCATAAGCGACTCAATGCTTACCATGCACTAATTCATACTTTGTTTTATTGTCCTCAGCTGCACTTGTACTCTTAGGTACACTCTCACCATTTATTCAATGACATGCTTAGCTTTGTCCACATAATCATGATCATCTTCTGCACAATTTTTATAAAATATTAAATTCACAAACAAGCTTCATTTTGAAACACTTGTATTACTAAGTTCTTGACACAAAAATAGACATACTCGACGAATTACAAATGCTCATCCCAAAAAGTCCTCAAACAATTGGACTCATGATCAAGCCAAAACAACATAACATGTCAAAGAAAACACACTTGTTGCAGATAAGTAATTGTACATGACTTCACTTTACAAAGTACCCAAACGGGAATATACAACAAGTATTTACAATTTTACAAAGCAAACAAGTTGTACAAAATAGTCTTCCCATTCTTTGCCTATCCCAGTCTTATGGGTTCTCTTTCTGCATTCACTATGCTTTGAAGGATGCTTCAGGAACTACACCAATTTCCTCTTTGCCACCTGTCGCTTTCCTGGTAGTGGATCACATGACCTATTTGTCTTTCTTGGGGTGAATTTCTAGATAAAGATTCCAACACTTTTCAATTCGGTGCCCATTCATGTTAAAATGGGTACAAAAATGATTTCCCTTTCCCATCGACAAGGAAGTATTCAAACTTGAGAGAGGTTCCTCAAGTGTTGTTCCAAGGATTGGGTTCATTTTCTTGATAATCAAAATCACCAACATTTATAAAATCCCCATGACACTTATACCTATCATTGGTGCTCTGACTTTGACGATGAGGACTGGACTTTGCATGTCGTTTGAAACATTCATCTTTCTTTGGAGACAATTTTCCATTATCACTACCGTCATGGTGTGACATATCATCACTTGCTGATTTATTTGCCTCAAAAATTTTAGAGTACTCTCCAATTTCTCCATGACCATAACCCAATCCTTCATATCGTGGTCGTTCCTTCACCTCGATAGAATTAGTGATACATTGGCCATTGATTCCGAGACCTCTTCCATCATAACCCATCCGAGTTAAAAGCTTCATACCAATATCTTTGGAATAATTTTCAAACGTTGCAAAAGATGTGTTATCAACGTTAGTTGAAGGAGTAGAACTAGAGATGCTAATTACCTCTTTTGATTTATCACCCATATTTTCTGTTTCAGAGGTTGATGAAAAAGTAGATGATGATTCAAGCCATCCACTTTTACCAACGGGCACATAAGGAGAATATTTAGATGTTGACAAAACTTGCACATTATTATCAACATAGTGTCATGATGACGATGCTAGACCTGCCAACATTAAAGGGACCTCCTCAATATGAAGTTCCAATTAGACCTCACACTGTTTAGAGTAGGAGTCTCAACAGTGGGGTGTTAATGATATGCCTTGGTTGCAAATACGCATAGAATGATGCACGACATATTTGGTGAGAACAAGTGTGTGACTCTGCGGAAAGTCAAGTGTGATGCATGAAAGTTCCAACACACGAAGGGAAAAGGAAGTGAGCCCCTTAGAAGTCTGTAATAGTACACAGCTTGAAAGGAACACATGAGCATAATGACATCACAAGGTAATATGCGAAATAGTTCACAATCTAATCATGATGAATTAATACAACATCACATATTCAACAAGATTTGTACTAATGAAAATGAAGTTGTTCATAAACATAAGCGTAAGTTAAATAACATACATTGCAAATACAACAATAATAGTCCTACTATATCCATAACATATGCATGAAAGTGTGTCGGCTCTCAGTTTTATTAAAAGTGAAAGCTCCAATCATACATACACCATTGAAGAACCACTAGCCCCAATAGTGGAACGTGAAGTCAACAACACCTGCTCCTCCAAAGAAGTATACTCCCTCTACGTTGCGGAGAATCCAAGGATCTCACAAAACTCTCAAGCTCTTTCTAAGCCTAAGCCTAGCCAAAAGCTTTGTTCGCAAAATCCCTTTACATGAGTTATGAGGATATATTTATAACAAATAGGGTGACTTTTCACATATCCCTTTGTGACTTTCAGACTCCCTTCATGACTCTTCAACTTGTTTACAAAACAACTCATTACATTACATCATGACTCTTCAAATTATTTACAAAATGACTCATTACATTACATCATGAATCTTCACATTAAAATATTGACACTCAGAATTTCAATTTACACATAACTACAAATAATATTACATTTTACACTCATACCCATAATACGAAAAAATAGGGTAAAGACAAATTGACAGCCTATCAAGACCAAACACTATGATGCTTCTCGGTCACATATTGGTGCCAAGCTTGGTATTGTGTGATGACATCCCCAAACTACGTGATGGTGTCTGTATGGAACCCGAATCTAGCCTCCATAGTGTCCAGGTACAATGATTTGGAGTCAGTTTTAACATTGTTCTAATCTAGACAGGGCCACCAATGTAGTTCTGCATTTTCTGTTTGTTTAGCTCCAAATCCTCCTTGGTGGAAATCTCTCAGCTGCTCCAAGTACTCTTCAATCTCTTGCCTGACCTGGTGTTTATGTTTGGCTTCAGTGAGCGAGCCAACTAATGGGATCTCGTGTGCTTTCACCAAGAAATCCAAATTGTTGTATAACCGTACATATAAGGTCTGAATACTTCCAATGAACGAGGCGAGTTGCTTGTTCTGAATCAACATTCAGACTCTTGCTTTCTCCAGCGCTACGTGTGTCTTCATTTTCTTTGGCAAGTTATGCAGCGCCCTTTGTATCGTATTGTCCATGCATGCACGATGACAATGTAAAATTGTACATTCTTAAGAGTTTTGACAAAGTCTTTGCTCTGTTGCTGCAAGCCATGAAAGTGGAAAACTGCCTTATGTACAGTTATAAGCTCCTCATAAAGGTCCTCTATGGTCTCTCTAAGTGTTGATACTTCCCCAAGTATCGTTGCTCTCATTTCCTCCAAGTAGACCTGTGATGCTGCACGAAGCTCTTCTATCTCTTACCTGGCAGCCTGTAAGTTTTGTGCCAATTGCTTATTCTTGGTCGTTAAATACTGAGTGTTTGATCTTGTTGCACCTGCAAAGGCCAAGTTGACTTTAACAATGGCATTTGTATTCTTCCTCATGTCTTCCACTATCACCCTCTCTCTCATTAATGCAGACAATGCAAGTTCATCTGAAAAATGTTTCCTGCATGCTTGTACAATATTCTTCTGAAGTTAATCGTACGGAATATTGTAAGTGTCCATGATCCGATCGTCATCAAGAGGAACAACTTCCTCTTCCTCGCTCGAGACTAACTCTGCTGCTGGAGGTGGTGGAGACTGAGTGGTGACCTGTTGTGAACTCGACATCAGGTCGATATCTTGATTCTGTGTCTCGGGTTCCTCCTCCATGTCTTCATTCTCAATCAACTCCTCAATCTACTGAGAAATCTCTCGATCCTGCATCTTTCCGCTCTCCTACTCTACTTCACTGGTTTTGTTCTTTCTCTCAAACTTGACATTTTGCTGTTGTTTCTTCTGCTATTGTGCACTTCCTTTCTCCTTCTTCCTACTTCTGCTTCTCTTCTTGTTCTTTCCTGCATTTCTCTTGTTCTTCCTCCAGTTTGTGTTCTGCCTCCTGCAACCTCAGTTCTGCTTCTTGCAACCTCAACATATCTCTCTTCTCTTTGCATTCTCTGTCTCCTCTTTTCCTCAATTGCTAAAGCCATTTTCATAACAAGTGAATCAAATTTCATCTTACGACTTATTTATCCCCCTATACTGTTAGCAACATTTCTCTTTCCCATATCCTACATGGGGTTTCTCCCTTCTACTGGAACTGCTTCTAGATTTTCTTCCATCTGCTGAGTGGTCTGTGAAGTACTTTCTATACTGACAGGCTCGTGGGGTTTGGAGACATTGTAGCAATTCTTCCATGGATCCTCCTCTCGCTAATGAAAAGTCTCGCTAAGCCACTGATAGTGTGTTCTCGCACAATGGTCTTTGAAAATACCACGGGGATTGTATGGATTAAAGTCTCAGGTACATAATGTAAACTTTACTATCTCCTTTCCTTCAGTGTCCATGAATTTGAGATTCTTGATCTTGTACAATCCAAATTGCAAAGGAAGAGTGGGCCAAAGTTATTTCTTCTTCTTGTGCAAGGCTGATGACAACCATGTGGCGAGATGATATGACGCTTCTTGCATGACAAGATTGTGAGTGACATACCTTGGCAAAATATGCAATGACTTCTGGGCATCGAACATTCTAAGCAAGGCGTCACCTGGTGAGGCAAACCAATCTACGATCTATGATATTACCTCCATTGCTCCTCGTGACATTCAAGGTGGTTCTTCTTCAAAGATAAGCTTATATATTGGAATGATGAAGTTGTGAGTTAGTTGTTCCATAACTCCTCGATTACTGCAACCCGAAAGCAGTTTGCAATAGACATACACGACAGGGTCTCGTGGTGTCCATATCCAGTCCATGCCAGGAAATGCATTATGTGCACAAATCACATCCATTAAGTATGCATACATATAATTTTTTTTTTTCCCTCCCTTGGGAGGATTATGGGTTTGTGCTACATGGGATATCAAATATCGAACCAACAAATATGAATAGTTGAATAACATCCCCTTGTTCACAACCTGGTTCAATAAGACCACCCACCATTCAGGAAAGGTCTCTGTGCTTTTTTGACCGTAAATTTTGCAAGATAAGATAACCAAGATCTGGTAGGGCTTCCTGAGAGACTTTGTCTTGAATGAATGGGTAGGTGCCTGGCGAAACTTCGATGTCTCTTTCACCCAACCTTTAACAATATCTTTTGCACTCACATAACTGTTGGTGGAATATAAGCATGATTCCATGAGTGTTACTGGCTCGGGCAAATGATATATACGATGATAATCTTCCACCAGAAACGGAGCAATATTTTTTCCGTTGGCATTGTTCAATTTCATGGTCTTCACATCAATATGTGAAACAATCTAGCTGATGACATCTGCACATGGGAAGATTGTATATCTGCATGCAACCCTGTGTAATCCTGATTGCTGGACACTGAGGTATACCTTCCAATCCTCTAAATCTACGTTGAAGAACTTTGCTAAAAAAACATCCTTAACTATCTGCCTTGTTAAAATATGACTCCTTTTCCACAAACAATTGAGTGTATGCATATACTGGCAAGTTAACTACTGTTTGCTCAATTGCTTCCCCAGTACTACTTTCAATGGTATCTTTTGAAGCAGATCTCTTAGGTGCCATGGTAAGAATGACTGCTGGAGATAATTTCTCAACAAATGTGGTATATGTGGGACAAAAAAAGCACTCATGGCAAACAAATGTTAGCTTTTGTAAATATAGCTTCAAATCAAGATCGGGAAGCAAAACATAAAACTAGAGAGAGAGATTGTGTATTTTTCTAGATTAGGTGAGGGATATTGGTTGTGGGAACTGCGCATTTCACAATTCCAACATAAGGGTGAAGCTTGAGGCTTGATATTGCACAATGCATGGTTCAACCTAGGCAGTGACTGGGAGATACTGTGCACTGTGCATTCTCAGTGGCCAAGGTGGTAGAACGAGCCCTGGAATTGCATAATGCGCAGTTGGGCCAACCTGTACTACACATTGTGCAATCTGAGAGGCCAAGCTCTCAGCTTGAGCCTCAAACTTGCGTAATGCCCAACTAGGCAAGGTGAAAACTGTCCAAGGGAAATTATAGATCCGATCGGTGAAAGTGTGAGAGACAAGCATATTTGAGTGATGATTTGAGTTTGAGTGAAAATATGAGTAAGTATAAATGAATCAATGTAAATCAATTGCATAAACTTAACAAATGGAAGGAAAATAAAATATGTGAGGAGAGTTGCACAACTACGACCATCGGTGCAAAATCAAGAAAACGATGCGACACTTGTGAAAGGAAAATTACAACTTGGAACAATAGTTATACAAGCTAATATAAGGTAAAACACCAACAACCATGTAGAGAAACAAGAAAAACAACAAAAAGTGACCAAAAAAGCGGCAAAAGACGAAAAAAGAATAACTCACTCGGAAAAGCGATGATAACTGAACCAATGTTTCCTTGATCTCCTTGGGAATGCTAGAGCTACAAGATTGAATGTTCAAATGAACTCTAAAGGCGTCAATTAAACAAATTTGATCGAATTAGGGTTTATGATGCGCATGCCTAAAATCAAGGAAAAAATGACACTTGGCATAAATTTCTAAAAATAGTGAATGTGCCTCCTTTAGGAAACTAATAATGGATTCGGTTTTTTTTTTTTCTTCGGCAGGGAACTTTCCATGCACACTGCTAACATAGTTTCTAAGCTCAAGGGAAGGATTGCACAATTTGTGGGCTTAATGCTAGGTTGCCTTCTGTTAGTGTCAGAATATGCATTCTGCCATCAATGATAAAAATCACTCTTTTCATTCTCATTTTAGGTGTCCCACTATAAAATTTTTATATCATTCCATTAGGTCATGCTAAAAGTTATTTCACTGATGGTAGCCCTACTCAATAAAACTTCACTCTCCCTTAGAAAGTCACATTTGTTGGCTCACCTTCATGTATAGCTGAGCATAATAACACTTTTGGAAAGCTCATTTCACTATGCCTTATCTCAGTCAAAGTCAATCATGGAAGTCAGGTCATTCAAGGTCCCATTAGGTCATTAGATTTCATTGTTCAAGGTCCAAAAATGAACTGTTTCATTTGCATAAGGTCAGAAAAGTATGAGAGTGATCCCAATAATTTCTCTTTACCATGTAAAGATGACCTCCAAGATGGTTTCCAAAGTTGTAATTTAATTTCAAGTGTGAGTTTCATTCCAAGATGTAATATTTATTTCAAAAACAAAGATGTAATTTTTATTTATTCATGTAATTTTATGTCAATTCAAATGTAATAAGTACTTAGTTCCCAAGGCTTCCAACTCAGAGTTCCACATTCCAACACATCAAATGTCAAAGTTCAAGATTTTTTAGTTCACCAATTAATCAAATGTCAAATGGAGTTGTCTTTTCCCAAGGGTGCCCAAGTGATCATTTTTTACAAGAATTAAACCATAATTTCCTCTCCCACTGAGCTAGGGTTTGCTATGGAAATAGAGACATTTGAGAAGAGGAGGCATAAGGTAGTTCATATCAGTAAGTATGAGGCCATTTCAGCTCATAAACATCATTTCTCCATCATTTTTAAAGAAGTAATTCCAAGGGACAGATCATTCGCCACACATAGGGTCGGTTTTTCTTCAAAATGTATTTCTGACCAAAAAAATATGAATCTGAAAAGATTGAGAGATATTTTTGTCCATAATAGGTCAAGAAATAAAAAAATCCTTCAAGTTTTACACATGTGTCATGGTTTTGGAGAAATTTCAAAACTACAGGTGCTACAAGAGGTTTTATGCACTTCTGGAGTTACCTTGGGAAAATCAAGTTTTCTCTTCATTGGAGTGTCCAAATCACTTGATTGATAAGTCAAATGAAACATATACTGGAATATATTTCCAATGAGCTATCGTGAGCTCAATTTGGAGTTGAGGAAGGCCTTCGAAAGTTGTCTGCAACAACACTATGCATTTATGCACCCTCATTCTGTACTTTTTGACCAGTCTTGGGAGAATTATTTTTTGACAAGGAAAATCAACTCCAATAAAAAAAACAAAGGTATAATTGGAAAGTAGACAAAATATTATTTCCCACGAGCTATCCCGGGCCCAATTTAGACACCGGGAAGGCCTCCAAATGTGGTCTGAAAAAAGGTGTTGCACATAGAGGGCGCATTTTCCATTGGTGTTGCGCGTTTGCCTGAAAACGTTGTGCATTTCTTAAAGGCGCTGCGCGCTTGCTAGTGGTGCTACGCGTTTACCTAGTTTCTTCAAAAATTGCCTATAAGGCCTCCAAAATTCACAAATTCACTTTCAATCCTTCAAAAATGATTCTTCATGCCTCTGTTAATCCAGTAAGTAACAAATTTGTTTCACTCCACTTTATCAAATGTCTTTTTTTATGTGTGAATTTTGCTTAAGGGAATTTGGTGTTTTCTTCTAATGCAAAACCCTAGTTTTCATTAAAACCTAATTTACATTCTAATTCTATTCCCTTAGCCTTCATATACCCTTCCTCACATCCTAAAACACTTTCGCAACTCCCTACATTTATATTCCCATTCTCTAAACTATCATATCCTTCAAAACCCTAAGTCCTAGGTTTTCATTTTCCTATGATCCTTTACATATTTCCCATCTCCTCTGTTTCCTCATACCAACCTTCACTTCATACACTTTCATTTCATTCCATCATATCCCCAGGGTTTTGACACCAAGAAAATCATGGCTGAAGAGGAGAACAAAAGTCATAGTGAGGAGGAAGAAAGACAAGAGAGAACGTCATATAAAAAAGGAGGGAGAGTCATTAGAAATGAACCAACAAATACCAGAGAACTTATGGCATCTCCCATCACTGTGACATGCTTTAAGCATGTGGGCTATTTTGAGTTCTGTGAGAAAGTACAAAGAGTCCAATACCATCCTATGTTGACAAAATTATTCATTTCCAGCCTTCATGACAACCATGTCACCCTTGCTGGTGTCAATTTCACTATGTCCACTGAAATTATATCAGTTGCCACTGAGATCCAAAATGTTAGGGAAAAATGGTTCAAACAAGGAAATTTGAGTCACTAATATTATGAGTCATATCTTAAACCAAGGTACAAGAATTAGAGAAATAATATTTTTCCTTTCTCTTACCTCTTGGACAGATATGTCCCCATGATGAAAATCATCATGAGATACTTCACCTATGAGGGAAGGTTTTCTAGACTCTATTCCTATCATGTTCGACTACTCATGCACTTTATAAGGGTCAGAATGCTCAATATACCTTACTATCTCTACCAGAGCATTGAAAATATGGCAGTTATTGCCCAAAAGATAGATTATGATCATCAAATGCAAAGTGTCTTTCACCACTCCCGTATCAAGATGATAGTCATACATCATGTTGATCAGTTAAAAATTCCATGGGACACCTTCATATCCAATGAGATTTTCACTGTGCCACCTATTCAGCATGGCCATGATGCACCTTCATCATCTCATCCTTCCACATATATCCCTCCATCTCAACCTTCTGTTCATACATCATCACCATATCAGTTCCCTTCACCTCCTTCACCTCCATCTCACATTGATCCTTCTTGTTCACCTTATTATGACCCTTCATCACCATCCCATCATGATTCTAAGTCACCTAGCATGGATGAGGACATAGAGGTAAAATGGGCTATTTTTGAGGTTGATCCATTGCCCAAAACCTACTAGAGAGGCTATAGGCATGTGTTTTCTTCACTTAGAGTGAAAGGGGCCATGCCTTATTCATCAACACAACAGGTGGATAAAGGTAAGGAAAAGGTGATAGAGCCAACCATTCATGATGAGGAGGACAATCATGAAACAAAGCATGAATTTCAGTTGGTTAACCTTGATGAGGAGGATGAAGACAAAATCACAAATGCAACAATCAAAGGAAAAGAGGCTAATATTAGTGAGCTACAAGCTAGTATTGAGAGGGCTAAATATGTGATTCACTTTCTTGCGCATGAAAATGAGTAGTTGAAGATCAAACAGGTAATTGATGAAGTAAAATACTTTGCTGCTCAAAGGGAGGCTCATAAGGCCAAAGCCTTGATTGATGAGACACTAGAGAAGTATGGTGAACTTGATGATGAAGAGGATCAGCCTCCAAGATAGAGACCTAGGTCTAGAGGGCTGAAAAGAGCTCTAGCCCTAGAGAGACAAAGGGAAGCTAGCCTAGTTGACCAATTGACCCTCAATGAGCAGCTTTCCATACAAATCAATGAGAACAAGGAACCATGGCTTGATAGAGCCAATGTAGACTTGGGAAAATCTGCTAGAGAAGGCCAACAAGGATAATGGCGTGTTGAGGACAAAGGTCAAACTTCATGCCCAAAAAGAGAGAATTGCATTGGCCAAGCTCAAAAGAGCCAATGCCAAAATTGAATACTTGACCAAGAAAGAAGAGAAAAGGAGGCTAGAAATACTTGTCGAGGTAATAATCCATGCCTCAAACACATGATCAACCATATTCCCACCAATTTTTACAAGTTTTGGCAAATTTAGCATGTTGGTACATTTCTGTGTTTTTGAAGATATTTTTTGCACAGTAAAATTGTCAAATGCAAAGCATCTTGGACGCTGCGCTTTTTTTTCGGGCATCCAATGACAAAATGGCCACGACCAGTAGATTCATAATGATGAGGAAATCAACCCTATGCATTTTATAAGCATTTTGAGGCAAAATGGTCACTGAAAAAGGAAAAAAACCATTAAAAAAACCACGTTTTTGCCTCATTTTTGGCCTGGTCACTGCGCGTTTACCAGTTTTGGTAGAAATGAATTTTGACAGGGAAAATGACCTTCACTTTGACAAATGAAGGCAGGTATAGAAACTATACTTGAAGGGATTTCTAACGAGCTATCCTAGGCCCAATTTGGACACTGGGAAGACATCCAAAAGTGGCATGTAAGATGGAGGGCGCATTTGACAAGGAAAGGGCGCGTTTGACAGTTTGCTGATATTTTTGAATTTTCATTGAAAATTTGAATTTTATCATGGGAAATGATGATTTTACCTATCTAATTGATGGATGTAAATGTAATTATGGTGTTTTTACTGTTACCTAGGGTAAATACATTAGGTAAATGAACTAAATGAGGTGTAATGAATCAATTCATAAAAGTTAGGGATGAGTCACTTTGACCACCCTACACTCTAGGTTTCAGTTCATACTTTAGTGGATCAGTTCCTCCTCTCATGGATTCGACCGTTGAGGTTGGGAGAGGTTATTTGAGGCCTATATCATGTCATTTTTGACTCATTTTCAAAGGTTGGAATCGTTGGAATTAGTTTGATGTTTGCTAGTTGATCAAGGAAACTTTGTACTCAGTTTGGCCAAGCTAATAAAGAGGAGTTGCAACTAATTTTATGGGATAATTGTGGTATTGAATGTATATCATTGTTTCTTCTTCAGTATCATATGTTTTAAATTATTGTATTCATGTTCAATTTATGTCTATGTTATGATGTTTTACAAGTTAGATAATTAGAATACTTGTTAGCACATTGCTCTATTTTGGGTAACCTATCATATTTTTTTCATTTTCTTCTATCTAAGAAAAATACATCTCTTATGCTTTTCTTAGCCTTCTTATAGCTTCAACACGATTCCGTAACAATTTTATTCAAGTGATAAACATTATACCTACCTTGCCCCATTGATCCCTACAACCCTAACTCATTTTCCCTGACCTAGTTTTCCTTGATCTAATTCCTTCATCCAATGATTTCCCTAACCAAAATCAATTCAAAACAACCCCTTGCACTCATTATCTAGCCTAAAAACCCTAATTTCTCCAACCCTCCTAGCTCTGACCCTTTTGGAGAGAGCCCTCTCCGGCTTGATAGGACTAGCTATCAAGTCAAAAGCTTGGTTTGTGGTTACCTCTGTTGGGATTCATTCTTCAGCCTTGGGAATTTGGTGGAGTGATAACACACTGACGCCGTTGTCGGGGAGGTGAAAAGACAAATCTTTCCTGGGAAAAAAATGACAAAGATCAGATCTTATTGTTGATGGTGGACAACGGTCAGATGCATATGAAGGTTGAAACATTCACCTCGCGACTCCAACTTGATGTAAAGACTCCACTGAAGGATCGACCTTGTTAGCAGGAAAATGGAAGAATCTCACACAGAGGCCAGGTATTCAAAATGGAATTGTATTCAAGATGTAATAGGATTTCTTGTAAATTACTTCTTTTCTTTTCCTGAAACTATCCTAAAAATTTTTCAGAGTTTTTTGTATGAAAAATATGATCAAATTTTTTATTCCTCCTATTTGAAGAGTGTAAATACCGAGTTTCCCTTTGATTTTGATCAAGATCAAGACCTCTTACCTGAAAATTGTGCATATTATTTTCAAGCTGATGAAACTCAAGAGATCAATACTGATTCTATAGCTTCTGTACATACGCCTACACCTTGTAAAATTCCAGATAGATATAAACCACTTATCTTACCTCCTATACTCCATGTTTTCCCTGAAAATTATTACAAATATCTTGCCATGTTTGATGGAGAATATGGTAACATCACTACTGAGAAACACATTCAGAGTTTTGAAAGTTTTCTTGAACTTTTTGAGGTTGAAGAAGATGATGTTAGTATCAGGATCTTCACCCTATCTTTGCAAGGAAAAGCCAAGGAATGGTTCAAAAACTTGCTACTTGCAAGTATTTTTTTATTTCCATTAGTTTGTGAAAGTATTTCTTGATAAATGTGTGATCAAGAGGAATCCTTTTCTGATTTTAGAAGAATATGATAATTTGAAAAGGCAACCATGAGAAACAGTGCAAAAATTTTCAGCTAGATTCAATCAAGTATACCATTCGATCCCTGTTGATATAAAACTACCTCTTGGTTTAGACCTCTTACACTACCTAGATTCCTTTGATCCAGAAATGGAATTTTGATTGAGAGAAAGGGACATTACAACACTTGAAAAAATCCAGGACAGTGAAATAGCCGTAGAAGATAATTTGCTGATCAAAATATTAAATTTGAAAGCAGAAGAAAGGGAAAACATAGAGAAAGAATGCTTAACATCTTCAGAAGTGAAGCTCGAAATTTTGGTTAGTACAGTAGAGGAAATGATGCAAAAGATCACCATGAGAGATGAAATTATTGTTGAAGAGGACCATGTCGCACTGATTGAAGAAAAACAAGTTGTTGATATGAAACATTTTCCTTCCTATCCTAGTTATAATAGATATGATAATGATTTCATGTATGCATTAAGGGAAAATAAATAAATCAGTTTTATATATCAACTTTTAGAGGAGATATATGTAAATCCGATATGCATGCTTGATGACATTCTTCCTTTTGATGATTTAACTAAGTATGATTAGTATGACGAAAATTATGTTCTCCAAACATAAGCTAATCTTGCAGACCAATTAGTAGCTGTTTTGTGGGAGAATAAAGTTCATTTTTAGCAGCTCGAACACAGGGATCAACTGATGCATATAAGCTATGGCAGTGATGAGGAAAGTGTAGAAAAATTGGAAGTAAGTGAAGGATCTTTGCCTCTTTGTTTTACTTCATTTTAGTTCATCAGAGATAACTTCCATGCAATCAGAAATCAGTAGTCATTAAGATTTGATCTTGACAATCAAGAAGATAATGAAATTCTCGATCAGAGCTCCTTATCCTTGTGTTTCTCCTCATTTGTAAAAATAAGAGAAAAATACGAGCAAGCAGATAAGTGAATGGTCAACATTATAAATGATAAACATTATCTTGAACTGGTTGAGGAAATCATTTGTGACATAGAACCCTCCTTAGATCCATATTTTCAGCCCTCGAATGCAATTTAATGTCAGGTTGTAGATGAAGGCTTGGAAATTGAAACATATGTTCAAACGGTGCAAGATGATTCTGTACCATTATGTTTTGAAGCTTTTCAATTTTTAAAGGAAACTTTTCATAATGTCTCTAAAGAAAAATATGAGCAGCCTATAGAAAGTCATGCAGTCTTATTAGAATCAATGGAAAATAAGTTGCAGTAGTATTTTCAATTTTTTCATGACCCAATAGCTGATGTGTTGGATGATATCTGCAATCAAATTCCTTCTCCACTAGCTAACTGTGAGCCTGAAAAGAGTGTTGATATAAACTTGATCTGATAATCGGTTTCATTGTCTTGTTTATCAGGAGTCTCATTACAAAGCTCATCCGAACATTTGTAGCCATATCAAGAAAGTAAGGGTAAAGATGAAAGTTCATATTCAAGGTATGAAGATTACCTAGAGTAGAGCAGTGATGTATTAGATGGGCTGGAAATTAATATGTATTCCTATGAAGATCTTTTTGCAGCATTCTTGAAGTCAGCCAGTGGGCTCATGATTTGCAATTTCATTAAGATTCAATCTAATTTAAATATTTCATGGGAGTTTCCTTTCAGTAGTTCTCTCTTATTTCTCATAAGCAAGCACTTGTAGAGAATTCAACTAGCAACCAGAATGCTTACATGGTTGCATTGGTTGTTCCATTTCACTTGATCAGGCGATGAATGGATCAGTTAGAGTAGGTGTGTTGAATAGGCTCAATTCTGAGCATTTTTTTTAGTTTGTCAGTTGTGTTTTAGTCTGAGTCAATTCAGTAATATTTTAGTCAGTTTGGGTCATTGAATTTTCAATTTAGTCATGCATTTTAGTTTGAGTTTTATTGACCGTATTGGCCCAATGGAAGAGGAATTGATCTGCAAAATTCAAATATATGTGGTTTTTGACACCTCTTTCATAGCTGCCATCCCCGATAAGGCCAATTTTAATGTCAGAATATGAATTCTTTCATGAGTTATCAAAATCACTCTTTTCATTCTAATTTTAGGTGTCCCGCTCGTAATTTTTTATATCATTCCATTAGGTCATGCTAAAAATTGTTTCATTGATGGTATCCCTACTCAATAAAACTTCACTCTCCCTCAGAAAATCACATTTGCTGGCTCACCTTCATGTATAGCTGAGCATAATAACACTTTTTAAAAGCTCATTTCACTATGTCTTATCTTAGTCAAAGTCAATCATGGAAGTCAGGTCATTCAAGGTCCCATTAGGTCATTAGGTTTCATTGTTCAAGGTCCAAAAATGCACCGTTTCATTTGCATAAGGTTAGCAAAGTATGAGAGTGATCCCAATAATGTCTCTTTACCTTGTAAATATGACCTCCAAAATGGTTTCCAAAGTTGTAATTTAATTTCAAGTGTGAGTTTCATTCCAATATGTAATATTTATTTCAAAAACAAAGATGTAATTTTTATTTATTCATGCAATTTTATGTCAATTCAAATGTAATAAGTACTTAGTTCCCAAGGCTGCCAACTCAGAGTTCCACATGCCAACACATCAAATTTCAAAGTGCAAGATTTTTTAGTTCATCAATTAATCAAATGTCAAAGGGAGTTGTCTTTTCCCAAGGGTGCCTAAGTGATCATTTTTTACAAGCATTAAACCCTAGTTTCCTCTCCCACTGAGCTAGGTTTTGCTATGGAAATGAGACATTTGAGAAGAGTACGCATAAGGTAGGTCATAAAAGTAAGTATGAGGTCATTTCAGCTCATAAAAATCATGTCTACATCATTTTTTAAGAAGTTGTTCCAAGGGACAAATCATTCGCCACACATAGGGTGAGTTTTTCTTCAAAATGTGTTTCTGACCTAAAAATGATGAATTTGACAAATGTGAGAGAGGTTTTTGTCCATAATAGATCAAGGAAGAAATGTGGAAACACATATGATATGGCCTGGAAACATGTTCCCTAATTTGGAAAGTTGTTTCTTATTTTGGAAATGTGAGATGAAATGCCATGTTATGATAGTGTTTTTCAATACGCTTATCATGCACTTCAGAATTTTCTTTGGATTTTATTAGGTGGACCCAACTTGGGTAATGCAAATGCTAATTCAAGGTGAAATTAGATGAGCAGTGGAGGCATATTAAAGAATACTCACCACCATCAGATAAGCAAGCTACAGGAGTTTTATGACATACAAATAAGTTGTAGTGATAGATGGGTATAGGAGGGAAAAGTTTGCCTAGAGAACTTGTCCACTTTCAAAGTGAGCTTTTTCCCTTGTGTACCCATCTATCACTGGCTTATTTGTCTATCATAAACCTCCTGTCTTTATTGTGCATTCTCGGGCCAATCAACCCCGTTTTATTGCCTTCTTCTAGCCGACTTAGGACATGTGTTAACAATCTCTTTCATCCACATATCAACTCCTGCTTTAGATTTTCGGTGAACATCCATGCATTAGCACCACTACAAGAAAGCACATTGCCTTCAAATATTGGCACAAATTTGTAAAAGAATTATACTCAATTTCAACACAGTAGAAAATGTATAATAAACAAGAAAAAAAACATATATTTTAGTCACCTTATTTGCGATACTCAACAGTTGTCATAAATTAAAATGGATAATAATAAATATTAATATGAGGTTCATCACTACACAGATTTTTCAATCTGAATGAAAGAAATCCATATTGTACTGCCGAAACTCGATTTCCAAAATATATCAAATATTTTCAGTCTTGGTTTCTGCCAATTTTCTAGCAGTACAGATTACAGAGATAGCAAGGCTATGAACTATTTATTAGGCTTATAGCCAATTTTAAATCTCACTAATTACAGAAATAGCAAGGCTACGAACAGATTCCTCTTATTTGATCTCATTAGGCTTATAGCCAATTTTAAATCTCACTAATCTGTTCACTAAACCTTCATTTGTAGAAATTTGGGAACCTTTAATAAATCTTTCCAGCTGTATCATATTGTCAGCTGCCAAGCCTGATCACATTTAACTCTGTTTTCAATTTCTTAAGCTACTCAAACAATCTTAAAGCTTCCTCTCTTTCTTTGCATAAGGATTGTCGTTGTTCAATCTCAGCTTCAAACTCAATTTTCCTTGCTTCTAGTGTGGCCTTGTGATCATCAATGAGCTTTTGGATCTCCTCCTGCAATAACAACAAGATTATTATGGAATCCCATCAAAAATTAAAAAAAATAAAACAGTATCTGAAATCAGGAGATAATTACAATAAAGAGCATGATACTAAAGTAACAATAAGGAACTGGAGCTGCTGGAACAGGGACAAAGTGCTTGCGTTGATTAACAGTCAGCAAGGTAAAGTATTCTCCTATTAATCTTATTTCACATCAGAATACAATAAATGCATGATGCTACAATGCTTAAAATAAATGTTCCAATTTAATAAATCATCCACAGATCATTTTTAGAAGAAACTCACATTCTCCATACTGACAAGTTTTTCTTGTAAGGCATACAACTCTTCTTCTTTCTCCTTAATAACAGTTTCTCCTTTAGCAACATCCTGCATAGGGGAGGAACAAGTCACCATTGACATAGTGAGTTGTGTCAAATTCAGCATGCAAATTTAAATAAGAGTTGTGTCAAATTCAGCATGCAAATTTAAATAAGAGTTGTGTCAAATTCAGCATGCATCAGTCAAGTTAATGTTGAATAGTCATGTACCTCACGTTTAAACCATTTTCTTTGCTGCATCCTTGAGTTATGCTAATGAAAGGTCCAATGGTCAACCTGAATTCTTGTAGTGATTCTTGTCACAAGGGAGGTCTGGTCTTCAGATACCTACAAAATTTCTTCCTTTAATGATGCTCACCACTTGCTATTCAAAGTAAAAAATTGATTCTTCTAGAAACTGAACAAGGATCAATAAGCACGATGCTAAGAAGATCAAATTGTGACTCTATATATGAATGCTGACACTATTGAAGGAACGTGATTGTGAAGAAAATCAATACGACCCAAAATGATCAAGATCATTGATATTTTAGATGGAGGATATTGCAGCTACCCCACTGCAACACCATTCTCGAATAGGATTCCTGACACCATATATAGGGGAATATTATTGTTTTGTATACAATGCAAAACCGAATGAATATAGACAATATGAATAGAGCAGAGAATCCATATCTGAACTGATGGATGCACTTCCATATATTCATGTACTGTACCATAATTCATATACAAATGATGAAATTGAGGTCAAGCTTATACTATTGTAATAGAAATACCATATTGCAGCTGTTGCACAATGAAATCCATACACAAATTTGAGAGTATATAGGAATGGGTTATACCCATTATTGCCAATATGGGAAACTCTACCAATGTAGAGTAATATGAGAAACACATATATGATTGAAGCAAGACAAAATGTCATAATGCAAAAAATCATACTAAAGCATATGCCATATGACATTATAGGCAAATCATACCAAGACCATAGCTATTTAACGAACATCCAATTATTTCAGAGGTGCAGTATCAAGAGTGAAGATCTGAGAGACTTCCTTGAAAAGTAAGCTTTTTTTAACCCTGCTTCAAATCACTGTGAGTTTATGACCAACTATACTTCCCCTTATTTTTTTCAACTAGAAATTCAAAGCATGGCTGGAAGGACTTTAAATATTGTTCAATGTTAAATATTGTGAACTTCAAAATAAAACAATGACACTACACACTATTTTATCAATACGATTACCTGGCTTCCACTATTACATTGACTGTATTATGTTCTTGTGTACTCAGTTGTCCATTATCACTGTCAACACTTATTGTTACCTACATAAAATTATCAGCCATATTATGACCATGTGCAGAAAGCTTGTGCCCAAGAGGATTTGAAGATTCTACATTTTGTTATCATCCAAAAAAGAACAAACTGTGCAGCATCAAGGAAGGCTGTGATCATGATTAAGGAAGACCACACTCAATTTACAAACACCATGAACAACCATGCTCAATATATATATTATAAATAGTGCAGAAAGCTTGTACCGAAGAGGATTTGAAGATTCCTAGTTTGTATAGATCCAAACAAAGATGAAAATGTAAAACTTTACACAACAACGAAGGCCATAATGATAATTCACAGAAGTTTATGTTTAGAACCAAAAAAATACTAGTGACCATAAAAAAATAGTGCCTAAGAGGACTTGAAGACTCTCATTAAGATTAAAAATAAGGATCAAAACTTTGCTCACTGCAGAAGATGCAACAACGCCGCCTGTAACAGTGTAAAACAATAAGAACACC